>JAVGWX010000003.1:863271-1308271 GCA_036924085.1 Ariolimax columbianus
ACCACACATGACTTGGGGACTAATTAAGGAGGAGACCACACATGACTTGGGGACTAGAGGAGACCACACATGACTTGGGGACTAATTAAGAAGACCACACATGACTTGGGGACTAATTAAGGAGGAGACCACACATGACTTGGGGACTAATTAAGGAGGAGACCACACATGACTTGGGGACTAGAGGAGACCACACATGACTTGGGGACTAATTAAGGAGGAGACCACACATGACTTGGGGACTAATTAAGGAGGAGACCACACATGACTTGAGGACTAGAGGAGACCACACATGACTTAGGGACTAATTAAGGAGGAGACCACACATGACTTGGGGACTAATTAAGGAGGAGACCACACATGACTTGGGGACTAGAGGAGAAGACATATGACTTGGGGAATAATTAAGGAGGAGACCACACATGACTTGAGGACTAGAGGAGACCACACATGACTTGGGGACTAATTAAGGAGGAGACCACACATGACTTGGGGACTAATTAAGGAGGAGGCCACACATGACTTGGGGACTAATTAAGAAGTAGGCCACACATGACTTGGGGACTAATTAAGGAGGAGACCACACATGACTTGGGGACTAATTAAGGAGGAGACCACACATGACTTGGGGACTAATTAAGGAGGAGACCACACATGACTTGGGGACTAGAGGAGACCACACATGACTTGGGGACTAGAGGAGACCACACATGACTTGGGGACTAGAGGAGACCACACATGACTTGGGGACTAGAGGAGACCACACATGACTTGGGGGACTAATTAAGGAGGAGACCACACATGACTTGGGGGACTAATTAAGGAGGAGACCACACATGACTTAAAGACTAATTAAGGAGGAGACCACACATGACTTGGGGACTAGAGGAGACCACACATGACTTGGGGACTAATTAAGGAGGAGACCACACATGACTTGGAGACTAATTAAGGAGGAGACCACACATGACTTGGGGACTAGAGGAGACCACACATGACTTGGGGACTAATTAAGGAGGAGACCACACATGACTTGGGGACTAATTAAGGAGGAGGCCACACATGACTTGGGGACTAGAGGAGACCACACATGACTTGGGGACTAATTAAGGAGGAGACCACACATGAATTGGGGACTAGAGGAG
Source organism: Ariolimax columbianus (assembly GCA_036924085.1). Classification (NCBI taxonomy): domain Eukaryota; kingdom Metazoa; phylum Mollusca; class Gastropoda; order Stylommatophora; family Arionidae; genus Ariolimax; species Ariolimax columbianus. The sequence goes on from JAVGWX010000003.1 coordinate 864,417, forward strand.
ACCACACATGACTTGGGGACTAATTAAGGAGGAGACCACACATGACTTGGGGACTAATTAAGGAGGAGACCACACATGACTTGGGGACTAATTAAGGAGGAGACCACACATGACTTGGGGACTAGAGGAGACCACACATGACTTGGGGACTAGAGGAGACCACACATGATTTGGGGACTAGAGGAGACCACACATGACTTGGGGACTAGAGGAGACCACACATGACTTGGGGACTAGAAGAGACCCCACATGACTTGGGGGACTAATTAAGGAGGAGACCACACATGAATTGGGGACTAGAGGAGACCACACATGACTTGGGGACTAATTAAGGAGGAGACCACACATGACTTGGGGACTAATTAAGGAGGAGACCACACATGACTTGGGGACTAATTAAGGAGGAGACCACACATGACTTGGGGACTAGAGGAGACCACACATGACTTGGGGACTAGAGGAGACCACACATGACTTGGGGACTAGAGGAGACCACACATGACTTGGGGACTAGAGGAGACCACACATGACTTGGGGGACTAATTAAGGAGGAGACCACACATGACTTGGGGGACTAATTAAGGAGGAGACCACACATGACTTGAAGACTAATTAAGGAGGAGACCACACATGACTTGGGGACTAGAGGAGACCACACATGACTTGGGGACTAATTAAGGAGGAGACCACACATGACTTGGAGACTAATTAAGGAGGAGACCACACATGACTTGGGGACTAGAGGAGACCACACATGACTTGGGGACTAATTAAGGAGGAGACCACACATGACTTGGGGACTAATTAAGGAGGAGACCACACATGACTTGAGGACTAGAGGAGACCACACATGACTTGGGGACTAATTAAGGAGGAGACCACATATGACTTGGTGAATAATTAAGGAGGAGACCACACATGACTTGAGGACTAGAGGAGACCACACATGACTTGGGAACTAGAGGAGACCACACATGACTTAGGGACTAGAGGAGACCACACATGACTTGGGGACTAATTAAGGAGGAGACCACACATGACTTGGGGACTAATTAAGGAGGAGACCACACATGACTTGGGGACTAATTAAGGAGGAGACCACACATGACTTGGGGACTAATTAAGGAGGAGACCACACATGACTTGGGGACTAGAGGAGACCACACATGACTTGGGGACTAATTAAGAAGACCACACATGACTTGGGGACTAATTAAGGAGGAGACCACACATGACTTGGGGACTAATTAAGGAGGAGACCACACATGACTTGGGGACTAGAGGAGACCACACATGACTTGGGGACTAATTAAGGAGGAGACCACACATGACTTGGGGACTAATTAAGGAGGAGACCACACATGACTTGAGGACTAGAGGAGACCACACATGACTTAGGGACTAATTAAGGAGGAGACCACACATGACTTGGGGACTAATTAAGGAGGAGACCACACATGACTTGGGGACTAGAGGAGAAGACATATGACTTGGGGAATAATTAAGGAGGAGACCACACATGACTTGAGGACTAGAGGAGACCACACATGACTTGGGGACTAATTAAGGAGGAGACCACACATGACTTGGGGACTAATTAAGGAGGAGGCCACACATGACTTGGGGACTAATTAAGAAGTAGGCCACACATGACTTGGGGACTAATTAAGGAGGAGACCACACATGACTTGGGGACTAATTAAGGAGGAGACCACACATGACTTGGGGACTAATTAAGGAGGAGACCACACATGACTTGGGGACTAGAGGAGACCACACATGACTTGGGGACTAGAGGAGACCACACATGACTTGGGGACTAGAGGAGACCACACATGACTTGGGGACTAGAGGAGACCACACATGACTTGGGGGACTAATTAAGGAGGAGACCACACATGACTTGGGGGACTAATTAAGGAGGAGACCACACATGACTTGAAGACTAATTAAGGAGGAGACCACACATGACTTGGGGACTAGAGGAGACCACACATGACTTGGGGACTAATTAAGGAGGAGACCACACATGACTTGGAGACTAATTAAGGAGGAGACCACACATGACTTGGGGACTAGAGGAGACCACACATGACTTGGGGACTAATTAAGGAGGAGACCACACATGACTTGGGGACTAATTAAGGAGGAGACCACACATGACTTGAGGACTAGAGGAGACCACACATGACTTGGGGACTAATTAAGGAGGAGACCACATATGACTTGGTGAATAATTAAGGAGGAGACCACACATGACTTGAGGACTAGAGGAGACCACACATGACTTGGGAACTAGAGGAGACCACACATGACTTAGGGACTAGAGGAGACCACACATGACTTGGGGACTAATTAAGGAGGAGACCACACATGACTTGGGGACTAATTAAGGAGGAGACCACACATGACTTGGGGACTAATTAAGGAGGAGACCACACATGACTTGGGGACTAATTAAGGAGGAGACCACACATGACTTGGGGACTAGAGGAGACCACACATGACTTGGGGACTAATTAAGAAGACCACACATGACTTGGGGACTAATTAAGGAGGAGACCACACATGACTTGGGGACTAATTAAGGAGGAGACCACACATGACTTGGGGACTAGAGGAAACCACACATGACTTGGGGACTAATTAAGGAGGAGACCACACATGACTTGGGGACTAATTAAGGAGGAGACCACACATGACTTGAGGACTAGAGGAGACCACACATGACTTAGGGACTAATTAAGGAGGAGACCACACATGACTTGGGGACTAATTAAGGAGGAGACCACACATGACTTGGGGACTAGAGGAGAAGACATATGACTTGGGGAATAATTAAGGAGGAGACCACACATGACTTGAGGACTAGAGGAGACCACACATGACTTGGGGACTAATTAAGGAGGAGACCACACATGACTAGGGGACTAATTAAGGAGGAGGCCACACATGACTTGGGGACTAATTAAGAAGGAGGCCACACATGACTTGGGGACTAGAGGAGACCAAACATGACTTGGGGACTAATTAAGGACAAGACCACACATGACTTGGGGACTAATTAAGGAGGAGGCCACACATGACTTTAGGACTAATTAAGAAGGAGGCCACACATGACTTGGGGACTAGAGGAGACCAAACATGACTTGGGGACTAATTAAGGACAAGACCACACATGACTTGGGGACTAGAGGGGACCAAACATGACTTGGGGACTAATTAAGGATGAGACCACACATGACTTGGGGACTAATTAAGGTGGAGACCACACATGACTTGGGACTAGAGGAGACCACACATGACTTGGGGACTAGAGGAGACCACACATGACTTGGGGACTAGAGGAGACCACACATGACATGGGGACTAGAGCAGACCACACATGACTTTTGAACTAAAGAGACAACACATGACTTGGAGACTAATTAAGGAGGAGACCACACATGACTTGGGGACTACAGCACCCACACATGACTTGGGGGCTATAGAGCCCACACATGACTTGTGGAATATAGAGCCCACACAGGACTTGGGGACTATAGAGCCCACACATGACTTGGGGACTAAGGAGCTGACAGATGACTTGTGGGCTAAGAACAAGACATGAACACAGATGGACCAGACCAAACAAGACCATGCACCAACAACGTTTGTCCTACTCCCCTCACCTTGTGGCGTCACAGTGTGGTCTTCTGGTTCGACAGGTTAAATTAGATCATGAAGTGTTTATGCATAGAGCTGAGGTCAGAGAAAGGGCTGAGGTCAGAGAAAGGGCTGAGGTCAGAGAAAGGGCTGAGGACAGAGAAAGGGCTGAGGACAGAGAAAGGGCTGAGGTCAGAGAAAGGGGTGAGGTCAGAGAAAGGGGTCAGGCAAGATAAATAGGTGAGGTTAGAAAAAGGATTGAGTTAAAAGAAAGTGGAGAGGTCAGACATTCCTGACATCCCCATGATTGAGAGAACACAACATATTCCTGACATCCAGGACATGACTAGCAACACAGAACAGACGATAACTGGGAGGAGATGTACAAACATGACAGAAGAACAATAACATTCCCCTCCTCCCAGACAGACAGAAGAGGAAACCAACCAAACTGACCTGTAAGTGCAGCTGATGATAGTGGCGTCTCTGAATTCATGTTAACAACAGTTTTGGAACCCAGGGGGTCAAGGTCAGTGAATCTAACTGGGTCAGGGGTCGGTTTGTGGTCAGACAATCCCAGTCGTGGCAGGAGCTTCTGGTGATCCAGCATAATGAATGGCTCCTCCTCAAGGGTTAGCAGCATCTCATCTGTGTGGGCAGTGGAGCAGAGACAGAGATTAGGACAGACCTGCCAACATAGGAGGCTGCCCCACCAACCCATCTGTGCGGACAGACCTGCCAACATACAAGGCAGCCCCACCAACCCATCTGTGTGACAGACCTGCCAACATACAAGGCAGCCCCACCAACCCATCTGTGTGACAGACCTGCCAACATACAAGGCAGCCCCACCAACCCATCTGTGTGACAGACCTGCCAACATACAAGGCAGCCCCACCAACCCATCTGTGCGGACCGACCTGACAACATACAAGGCAGCCCCACCAACCCATCTGTGCGGACAGACCTGACAACATACGAGGCAGCCCCACCAACCCATCTGTGCGGACAGACCTGCCAACATACAAGGCAGCCCCACCAACCCATCTGTGCGGACCGACCTGACAACATACAAGGCAGCCCCACCAACCCATCTGTGCGGACAGACCTGACAATATATGAGGCAGCCCCACCAACCCATCTGTGCGGACAGACCTGACAACATACGAGGCAGCCCCACCAACCCATCTGTGCGGACAGACCTGACAACATACGAGGCAGCCCCACCAACCCATCTGTGCGGACAGACCTGACAATATATGAGGCAGCCCCACCAACCCATCTGTGCGGACAGACCTGACAACATATGAGGCAGCCCCACCAACCCATCTGTGCGGACCGACCTGACAACATACAAGGCAGCCCCACCAACCCATCTGTGCGGACAGACCTGACAACATACGAGGCAGCCCCACCAACCCATCTGTGCGGACAGACCTGCCAACATACAAGGCAGCCCCACCAACCCATCTGTGCGGACCGACCTGACAACATACAAGGCAGCCCCACCAACCCATCTGTGCGGACAGACCTGACAACATACGAGGCAGCCCCACCAACCCATCTGTGCGGACAGACCTGACAACATATGAGGCAGCCCCACCAACCCATCTGTGCGGACAGACCTGACAACATATGAGGCAGCCCCACCAACCCATCTGTGCGGACAGACCTGACAACATATGAGGCAGCCCCACCAACCCATCTGTGCAGACAGTGCAGCAGTAGAAGTGCTCATGAAAGACTAGACAGGACCACCCACCCATCTGTGCGGACAGTGCAGCAGTAGAAGTGCTCATGAAAGACTAGACACAGCCCCCCAAGAGGTACATACACAAGACAACTCATTGCAAGGATCAGAACAAGGCATCCATCCTTGTTTGGGCATGTTATGAGAAGAGGCGGCTTGGAGGATGCTGTGAGAACAGGAAAGATAGCAGGAAATAGAGATATATGAAGGCAGAGAGAGGAGATGGCAATCAACAACAGAGTTGGTAATGAACACCCGTGATAAAGTGGATGGATGTCCATGATCATTGACAGGCAGGACACATGATAAGATGATCAAACAACTTGTCCTATCTTGAATACATCAGGGGTTTCATGCAACAGCAAGATGTTGATGGCTGTTCTAATTGATCCCCTGCTTGTTATTATCTCTGTTAATTCTAGACTATGTTATTAATTTAACACGATCTGATCTCAACTTAATTTATACATTATATTCTTGAATGCATTAACTCATTCACTCCCAAATATTTTGGGACTATGGACTCAATTTTTGCATAACGTCAAACCCAAACACAGCATCACTTAGTTGTGATATATTTATCTTCAATAACAGTTCCCTGAAATAACACATATTACATACCAAACTGTTCATATGTGAGGCCAGAGTACAATGGAATCTCTTTAATATCTCTTGAAGATATTTCTCTCTACCATTACAACTGCATTACACTCCATTCGAGCCTACCTCTCTTCTATCTATCCCCCCCCCCCCCAATCTCTTCTCAATTGTCCTAATCACACTCCATTCGAGCCTGCCTCTATCTCCCCCTATCTCTTCTCATTGTCCTACTCTCACACTCCATTCGAGGCTGCCTCTCTTCTATCTCATCTTATCTCTTCTCAATTGTCCTAATCTCACATTCCATTCGAGGCTGCCTCTCTTCTATCTCATCTTATCTCTTCTCAATTGTCCTACTCTCACATTCCATTCGAGCCTGCCTCTCTCTCCCCCTATCTCTTCTCATTGTCCTAATCTCACATTCCATTCGAGGCTGCCTCTCTTCTATCTCATCCTATCTCTTCTCATTGTCCTACTCTCACACTCCATCCTAATCTGCACAGCCTACATGTAACTGTTCCAAAGTTGTATCTATTCGTTCATTTAACCAGCCCTACTTTCACATTTTTTGTCACTACTACCTGTAGCCAAGTCGTAGCTATGACTATGCCACTGTGATGCACTTCTCCGTCAGCCAATTTGACTAAAACAAAATGTGTTTGATCTAGTAAACACCAAAATATCTCACTTGATTATACTGTTGTCGACATTTACCCCCCAAAACAACTCTCAACTAAATATTAGGCCTGCAAACATTTACTATAATGTGTTTCACAATGTTTACTGCTGTTTAGTTTACAATATCTCAGCAAACAATTGAAAAAACTAGTTCAAATTTTGCCTATAACTTGCAGATCACCATGTTGCAAGAGTCAAAAACCAACACTCCTAATGAAACCAGTCTTTTGAAATGATTACACATTCATAACAGTGAGTATTTTTGGTTCTAGCAAAATCTGTCCAGCTTCAACGCGAAGCCCATTGGCTTTGAACAGTTGCCATGAGACTTCTTGTGTGTTCAATGTGCTGTTACAGATTGTGTATGCAAGTATTTAGGCGTAATATAACTAACTGTGTTTAACGTCCGCGACTACAATGAGCCTGAAAGTCCTGTTCCTTACACTTCATACAATTGCATTTAAGATGTATTCATATTTTTGTACAAGTCTTGTAAACTATGTCTGAGTATTTCAAGCCCTGATAAGAGAACTTTTCACGCTTTGGGTTGAAGTAAATGGTCATTTGATGGATTGCTCCAAGACTATGGAAGTTCGTGTTCCATCAACACTAGTACGCAAGGAAGAAAGAAAAGGGTAGATAGTTTTGACAGGGATGGGATTAGAAGAGATTTCTAGAATGTTTGATTCCAAAGAAACAGTGATACTAAGGAAACTGAAGTCTCGTCTGAGACCACACAATGCCATTGATGTACCGAGATGTGGGTTGTGGTAAACTGTAAGGGGCTTAGACTTTACCTGCAGAAAGTATGCTAGCAGGAGAAACTTCATCTGTGAGAAGCCACATCTAGTATCTGTGAGAAGCCACATCTAGTATCTGTGAGAAGCCACATCTAGTATCTGTGAGAAGCAAGTTGCTAGCAGGAGAAACTTCATCTGTGAGAAGCCACATCTAGTATCTGTGAGAAGCCACATCTAGTATCTGTGAGAAGCCACATCTAGTATCTGTGATAAGCCACATCTAGTATCTGTGAGAAGCAAGTTGCTAGCAGTAGAAACTTCATCTGTGAGAAGCCACATCTAGTATCTGTGAGAAGCCACATCTAGTATCTGTGAGAAGCCACATCTAGTATCTGTGAGAAGCCACATCTAGTATCTGTGAGAAGCCACATCTAGTATCTGTGAGAAGCAAGTTGCTAGCAGGGGAAACTTCATCTGTGAGAAGCCACATCTAGTATCCATTAGAAGATACATCTAGTATCCGTTAGAAGCCACATCTAGTATCCGTTAGAAGCAAGTATTTACTTGAAGCATGCAAGATGGGTAAACAACGTTAAGATATTGTGGATTTGGATGAAACTCACCACACAAGTGAACAGGAACGACAGTTAGCGGATGGAACGATTAAAAGATTAGCACCAAATGGCAAAGGACAGCGCTTGATAATACCACAGGCAGGTAGCAGACATAACGGGATGGTGAACAATGCACAACTTGTATGGCCTTCAAACTATACAGACAATCGGGACTATCATACTGAGATGAATGGGAACATATTTAGAGAGTGGATTGAGAGAAACTGTTCTTAGATAGACCCTCTTGTCTGATAATGGACAATGCTTCATTCCACAACGCAGTGACACAAGACAACACAATCCTGACATCATACCACAACACAGTGACACAAGACGACACAATCCTGACATCATACCACAACACAGTGACACAAGACGACACAATCCTGACAACATACCATAACACAGTGACACAAGACGACACAATCCTGACATCATACCACAACACAGTGACACAATCCTGACATTCCACAACGCAGTGACACAAGAAGACACAATCCTGACATCATTCTACAACGCAGTGACACAAGAAGACACAATCATGACATTCCACAACGCAGTGACACAAGAAGACACAATCCTGACATCATTCTACAACGCAGTGACACAAGAAGACACAATCCTGACATCATTCTACAACGCAGTGACACAAGAAGACACAATCCTGACAACATCCAGTACAAAAGATACAATAAAGATGTGGATCACAAAAGAACACAAACCATTTAACGAAACATATCTAAAACCTAAGTTGTTTTTCTTTGTCCAGCAAACATGAAATAAAAAGATATTTCACATAGACAACTTGATCCAAGAGCATGGTCATATGTGTTTGAGGCTGCCACCATTCACACTTAAACCCAACTGTTTGAGGCTGCCACCATTTACACTTAAACCCAACTGTTTGAGGCTGCCACCATTCACATTTAAACCCAACTGTTTGAGGCTGCCACCATTCACACTTAAACCCAACTGTTTGAGGCTGCCACCATTCACACTTAAACCCAACTGTTTGAGGCTGCCACCATTCACACTTAAACCCAACTGTTTGAGGCTGCCACCATTCACATTTAAACCCAACTGTTTGAGGCTGCCACCATTCACACTTAAATCCAACTGTTTGAGGCTGCCACCATTCACACTTAAACCCAACTGTTTGAGGCTGCCACCATTCACACTTAAACCCAACTGTTTGAGGCTGTCACCTTACCATTCACACTTAAACCCAACTGTTTGAGGCTGCCACCTTACCATTCACACTTAAACCCAACTGTTTGAGGCTGCCACCATTCACACTTAAACCCAACTATTTGAGGCTGCCACCATTCACACTTAAACCAAACTATTTGAGGCTGCCACCTTACCATTCACACTTAAACCCAATTGTTTGAGGCTGCCACCATTCACACTTAAACTCAACTGTTTGAGGCTGCCACCATTCACACTTAAACCCAACTGTTTGAGGCTGCCACCATTCACACTTAAACCCAACTGTTTGAGGCTGCCACCATTCACACTTAAACCCAACTGTTTGAGGCTGCCACATTACCATTCACACTTAAACCCAACTGTTTGAGGCTGCCACCATTCACACTTAAATCCAACTGTTTGAGGCTGCCACCATTCACACTTAAACCCAACTGTTTGAGGCTGCCACCATTCACACTTAAACCCAACTGTTTGAGGCTGCCACCATTCACATTTAAACCCAACTGTTTGAGGCTGCCACCATTCACACTTAAACCCAACTGTTTGAGGCTGCCACCATTCACACTTAAGCCCAACTGTTTGAGGCTGCCACCATTCACACTTAAACCCAACTGTTTGAGGCTGCCACCATTCACACTTAAACCCAATTGTTTGAGACTGCCAACTTACCACTCACACTTAAACTCAACTGTTTGAGGCTGCCACCATTCACACTTAAACCCAACTGTTTGAGGCTGCCACCATTCACACTTAAACCCAACTGTTTGAGGCTGCCACCATTCACATTTAAACCCAACTGTTTGAGGCTGCCACCATTCACACTTAAACCCAATTGTTTGAGACTGCCAACTTACCACTCACACTTAAACTCAACTGTTTGAGGCTGCCACCATTCACACTTAAACCCAACTGTTTGAGGCTGCCACCTTACCATTCACACTTAAACCCAACTGTTTGTAGCTGCCACCTTACCATTCACACTTAAACCCAACTGTTTGAGGCTGCCACCATTCACACTTAAACCCAACTGTTTGAGGCTGCCACCATTCACACTTAAACCCAACTATTTGAGGCTGCCACCTTACCATTCACACTTAAACCCAATTGTTTGAGGCTGCCACCATTCACACTTAAACTCAACTGTTTGAGGCTGCCACCATTCACACTTAAACCCAACTGTTTGAGGCTGCCACCATTCACACATAAACCCAACTGTTTGAGGCTGCCACCATTCACACTTAAACCCAACTGTTTGAGGCTGCCACCTTACCATTCACACTTAAACCCAACTGTTTGAGGCTGCCACCATTCACATTTAAACCCAACTGTTTGAGGCTGCCACCATTCACACTTAAATCCAACTGTTTGAGGCTGCCACCATTCACACTTAAACTCAACTGTTTGAGGCTGCCACCATTCACACTTAAACCCAACTGTTTGAGGCTGCCACCATTCACATTTAAACCCAACTGTTTGAGGCTGCCAGCATTCACACTTAAACCCAACTGTTTGAGGCTGCCACCATTCACACTTAAACCCAACTGTTTGAGGCTGCCACCATTCACACTTAAACCCAATTGTTTGAGACTGCCAACTTACCACTCACACTTAAACTCAACTGTTTGAGGCTGCCACCATTCACACTTAAACCCAACTGTTTGAGGCTGCCACCATTCACACTTAAACCCAACTGTTTGAGGCTGCCACCATTCACATTTAAACCCAACTGTTTGAGGCTGCCACCATTCACACTTAAACCCAATTGTTTGAGACTGCCAACTTACCACTCACACTTAAACTCAACTGTTTGAGGCTGCCACCATTCACACTTAAACCCAACTGTTTGAGGCTGCCACCTTACCATTCACACTTAAACCCAACTGTTTGAGGCTGCCACCTTACCATTCACACTTAAACCCAACTGTTTGAGGCTGCCACCATTCACACTTAAACCCAACTGTTTGAGGCTGCCACCATTCACACTTAAACCCAACTGTTTGAGGCTGCCACCTTACCATTCACACTTAAGCCCAATTGAACTCGTTTGGGCAAAAGTTAATGGGCAAGTGGCAGCTTAAAATAAAAATTTCAAACTATGCGATATGAAAGAACTAACATTTGTTGCCCTCTCAAACTATGCGATATGAAAGAAATAATATATCCTACCCTCTCAAACTATGCGATATGAAAGAACTAACATATTCTACCCTCTCAAATATAGGCACAGATTATTGGGCTAAATGTGCGGACCGTGTCTTGACTTGAAAGAGAAAGAAACCTAATAGAAAAACAGATGGACTCGTTTGTTCAGCCGAGAGCAGTCGACGGTTTGTTGGAATCATCCAACTCTGATTAAGTGGGAAATTAACTTCTATGTTTGTTTTCCGAGAAATAGAAGTTTCCATCACGTTGGAAAACGGTCCTGTTTATGGCCACCTCAATTAGAAGATAGATCTCAGAACTGAATTATAACCATTTATTGGTTTGCACCAGCATCTATTTATAAAACTGAACCAATCTATCTGAAGTATGTACTTTATATGTTCTATATATTATGTGCTTGTACATCTTCACACATTCTTTGTAGGAAAAGCGCATTTCTTCTGACAGTTCCTACAAGACATCAACTACAGTAAAAATGTGAAACATAATATATCTCATTCCAATTAAAAGATGCCTAAACCTACTAAAATCATAGATAAAGGGGAGCCAGTGGATGTTATTTATCTAGACTTTGCAAAGGCCTTTGATAGAGTACCTCATCAAAGATTATTTCGCAAGGTAAAAATCACATGGAATAGGTGGCGAAGTTGCCAAATGGATTGAAAATTGGTTAACGGGAAGAGGGCAGAGGGTGGGCATAAATAAGGAGTACTCTGAGTGGAGTGAAGTGAAAAGTGGTGTGCCACAGGGCTCGGTTTTGGGACCAATTTTGTTCTTGATATATATAAATGATTTGGACATTGATATGGGATCCATGATTGCAAAATTTGCTGATGACACAAAACTATGCAGTAGTGTCTCATCTAAAGCGGAAGTGGATATATTGATGTCGGATTTAGATAAAATTCGAGAATGGTCTGTAAGCTGGCAAATGGAGTTTAATGTAGATAAATGTACAGTCATCCACATGGGTAGATCCAATATGGAACATAATTACAGAATGGGTGAGAACAATATTAGAAAGATAGATAAGGAAAGGGACCTAGGGGTTATAATAGATCATACAGGAAAGGTGAGTGAGCAAGTTAAGGTAGCAATGAAAAAGGCAAATGCAATGTTAGGTATGATAAAAAGAAATATTAAACATAGGAGCAAGGAAGTGATCGTCAAACTGTATAAAGCTTTAGTTAGACCTAGATTGGAGTACTGTGTACAGGTGTAGAGTCCTTATCAGAGAGGGGACATAAACATGCTAGAAAGAATACAGAAAAGAGCGACAAAGATGATAGTGGGATTCTAGAATTACAGTTATGAGGAACGACTCAGAAAAACCGGCCTACAGTGTCTCGAAGAGAGAAGAATTCGTGGTGACTTAATACAGGTTTATAAGATGATCAGAGGAATCGATAAATTAGACTATAACAAGTTGTTTAAAATACAGCCACCTACAATAACACGAGGGCATAGCTACAAGCTGACTAAAGAGAGGTCCAGGTTAGATATTAGGAAATATTTTTTTAATCAGAGAGTGGTGTCTGCTTGGAATGCATTGCCAGGGAAGGTAGTGGAGGCAGGGACAGTTAATGCATTTAAGAATAAACTGGATGCGCATAGATTTTAGAGCAAGGTGATGTAAATGTAACTGGTTGTATACAGACTCTGCAGGGTCTTCTAAACCAGTATAAAGATGTTAAGTTAAGTTAAGTTAAGTTAAACCTAAAGAAAGACTATTTTTAAATTTACGGCAAACTATATTCTGCAAGGACAAAATCAATCCTTTGCTCACAAAGATCAAAGGAACTAGCCACTCTATCAGTACCTGACCTCATTAAATTTAGAATGCAACTTCAGATCAAGTGTTTTCAGTACATCACATTTGACCTGTGACCTTTCTCTTTGTTGGTCCAAAAACATGTTTGTATTGCATGTAACAAAGACATCTGTTAACTAGACAAACTATCCAGTTCTGATAACTAGAGAAACTATTCAGTTCTCATAACTAGAGAAACTATTCAGTTCTCATACTAGACAAACTCCTCTTCTTACATCAGGTGGTGCAATGCCAATTAAGGGATATATTTTGTTTGTGGGGGTGGGTTTAAGGCACCCTGACACTATCCTGCCTATCTCATTCACCGCTGCATCAACTTGTTTTGCATGGGCGGAGTTTTTCCAGACTAGGGCTGCATATTCCGCTGCGAAAAGACACAAGGCAATCGCTGATGTGCATAAGACTGATGGCTGAGCACCCCGTGTTGTGCCAGTTTATTTTCGGATAATGTTATTTCTCGCATGTACCTTACACTTTGTCTCCTGACAGTGTGTCATATAGGATCCAACTTTACATCCAGGTATTTGGGAGCCGGGCAGTGTTCAAGATCCTGTCCTTGCCATCTGATCCGCAGTTCTCCGTTTGCCTCTCTGTTCTTGAGGTGATAGGCGCATACCTGAGTTTTGCTAGGGTTGGGTTTTAGGTGGTTTTCCCGATAATACTTTGCGAGGTCATCCAGAGAGCATGTTAGTTTACCTTCTACCTCATCGAAGCCATTAGCCTGAGCAGCGACTGCTGTGTCATCGGCGAATATAAATCTCCTTGTGTCTGTATCCATAGGCTGGTCATTGGTATAGATGTTGTATAGCATGGGAGCAAGAACACTTCCTTGAGCCGTTGGTTTGATTTCGCCATCTGCTGTTCTAATAGCTAAACAAACTATCCAGTTCTAATAACTAGACAAACTAATCAGTTCTCATAACTAGACAAACTAATCAGTTCTAATAACTAGACAAACTAATCAGTTCTCATAACTAGACAAACTAATCAGTTCTAATAACTAGACAAATTAATCAGTTCTCATAACTAGACAAACTATCCAGTTCTAATAACTAGACAAACTAATCAGTTCTCATAACTAGACAAACTATTCAGTTCTAATAACTAGACAAACTAATCAGTTCTCATAACTAGACAAACTAATCAGTTCTAATAACTAGACAAACTATCCAGTTCTAATAACTAGACAAACTATCCAGTTCTAATAACTAAACAAACTATCCAGTTCTAATAACTAGACAAACTATCCAGTTCTAATAACTAGACAAACTAATCAGTTCTAATAACTAGACAAATTAATCAGTTCTCATAACTAGACAAACTAATCAGTTCTCATAACTAGACAAACTATCCAGTTCTCATAACTAGACATATCTGATGCTAGCATCTGGTCAGAACGTCCAGACAGACGAAGCACTGACCAACACTGTGACAACAGTCTAACCAAGGAAACTGCAGACCTTCTTGCTTGGCATCAGCTGCTGTAGCCAGTAAATCGGGGACAACCAGTCCAGAGACAACTTGACCCTGGCTAAGCCGCTCTGCACCAGGTCCTGTATTAGGTCTGGCTGATCTCTGCTCTTGGTTGACCTACAACATACAGTTATTGACAATAGAGCTTAGCAAAGTCTCTCATGCACAATCTCTCTTGGCATAACCTCTCGCATCACAATCTCTCTTGGCACATCCTCTCTCATCCCAATCTCTCTTGGCACATCCTCTCTCATCCCAATATTTCTCAGCACAATCTCTCTTGGCACATCCTCTCTCATCCCAATCTCTCTTGGCACATCCTCTCTCATCACAATCTCTCTTGGCACATCCTCTCTCATCACAATCTCTCTTGGCACATCCTCTCATCCTAACCTCTCTTGGCACATCCTCTCATCACAATCTCTCTTGGCACATCCTCTCTCATCCCAATCTCTCTTGGCACATCCTCTCTCAGCACAATCTCTCTTGGCACATCCTCTCTCATCCCAATCTCTCTTGGCACATCCTCTCTCATCACAATCTCTCTTGGCACATCCTCTCTCATCCCAATATTTCTCAGCACAATCTCTCTTGGCACATCCTCTCTCATCCCAATCTCTCTTGGCACATCCTCTCTCATCACAATCTCTCTCAGCACAATCTCTCTTGGCACATCCTCTCTCATCCCAATCTCTCTTGGCACATCCTCTCTCATCCCAATATTTCTCATCCCAATCTCTCTTGGCACATCCTCTCTCAGCACAATCTCTCTTGGCACATCCTCTCTCATCCCAATCTCTCTTGGCACATCCTCTCTCATCACAATCTCTCTCAGCACAATCTCTCTTGGCACATCCTCTCTCATCCCAATCTCTCTTGGCACATCCTCTCTCATCACAATCTCTCTTGGCACATCCTCTCTCATCCCAATCTCTCTTGGCATATCCTCTCTCATCACAATCTCTCTTGGCACATCCTCTCTCATCCAAATCTCTCTTGGCACATGCTCTCTCATCACAATCTTTCTCAGCACAATCTCTCTTGGCACATCCTCTCTCATCCCAATCTTTCTCAGCACAATCTCTCTTGGCACATCCTCTCTTATCACAATCTCTCTCAGCACAATCTCTCTTGGCACAATCCATCTAATCATTCTCATTTGTCCCATCCTCCCATAGCTAACAGATGACATATAACCTGTAGATAGTTCTCGCGACATGACTGGCACATCAGGTAGAATGGGTTGCCTGTGCCACACGCACCATCAAACCAGCCTCCGTCATACAGGCCTAGGCTGCGGTAACCATACCCTCGGCTGCTACCTGCTCCAGAGGAAAGATGACTGTGTCAGTCTGTATGTGATAGTCTGTGTGTGAAAGTATGTGTGTGATAGTCTGTGTGTGAAAGTCTGTGTGTGATAGTCTGTGTGTAAAAGTCTGTGTGTGATAGTCTGTGTGTGAAAGTCTGTCTGTGATGGTCTGTGTGTGAAAGTATGTGTGTGAAAGTATGTGTGTGATAGTCTGTGTGTGAAAGTCTGTGTGTGATAGTCTGTGTGTAAAAGTCTGTGTGTGATAGTCTGTGTGTGATAGTCTGTATGTGATAGTCTGTGTGTGATAGTCTGTGTGTAAAAGTCTGTGTGTGATAGTCTGTATGTAATAGGCTGTGTGTGATTGTATGTGATAGTCTGTGTGAGTCTTGTCTGTGTGTGATAGTCTGTGTGTGATAGTTTGTGTGATAGTCGGTCTGTGTGAGTCTTGTCTGTGTGTAATAGTCTGTGTGTGATAGTCTGTGTGTGAGTGTTGTCTGTGTGTGATAGTCTGTGTGTGAGTGTTGTCTGTGTGTGATAGCCAGTCTGTGTGAGTGTTGTCTGTCTGTGTGAGTCTTGTCTGTGTATGATTGTGTGTGATAGTCTGTGAGTGATCACAGCTCTGTGTGAGTCTTGTCTGTGTGTGATAGTCTGTGAGTGATAGTCTCTCTGTGTGAGTCTTGTCTGTATGTGATAGTCTGTGAGTGATAGTCTGTGTGTGAGTGATAGTCTGTGTGTGAGTGCTGTCTGTGTGTGATAGTCTGTCTGTGAGTATTGTCTGTGAGAGTTGTCTGTGAGTATTGTCTGTGAAAGTTGTCTGTGAGAGTTGTCTGTGAGTGTTGTCTGTGAGTGTTGTCTGTGAGAGTTGTCTGTGAGAGTTGTCTGTGAGAGTTGTCTGTGAGTGTTGTCTGTGAGTGTTGTCTGTGAGTGTTGTCTGTGAGTGTTGTCTGTGAGAGTTGTCTGTGAGAGTTGTCTGTGAGAGTTGTCTGTGAGTATTGTCTGTGAGTATTGTCTGTGAGTATTGTCTGTGAGTTGGTAGACTGAGAGTATTGTCTGTAAGTGTTGTCTGTGAGAGTTGTCTGTGAGTATTGTCTGTGAGTATTGTCTGTGAGAGTTGTCTGTGAGTGTTGTTTGTGAGTGTTGTCTGTGAGAGTTGTCTGTGAGTATTGTCTGTGAGTGTTGTTTGTGAGTGTTGTCTGTGAGAGTTGTCTGTGAGTATTGTCTGTGAGTATGTAAACTAGCAAGATACTCTTGTGAATCCTATTAAGAAGGATAGAGAAAAGGTTTGAATCTGAAATTCACGTAGTCCAGGCAGATTTTAGGAAAGATAGAGGGACCCGGGACCACATATTCAATTTAAGGAATATCTATGAAAAATGTAGAGAGTTTAATGTAGACCTGTACACATGTTTCATTGATTACACTAAGGTTTTCGACACGGTAAAACATCAAAATCTGTGGAGAATCATGAAGGAAATGGGGTTTCCTTTGCATATAGTCCATCTCATTGAAACATTATACCAATATCAACAAGCCGCTGTCCGAGTATCTGGGCAAACATCAGATTGGTTTACAGTACAAAAGGGAGTCCGACAGGGATGTATACTCTCACCTGATCTGTACAACATATATGCGGAATGTATAATGAGAAATGTTCGAGAAGATGAGAACATTGAAAGTTTCGACCCATTTACGATTGGGGGGTACGAGATTCCAGAGTTACGATATGCAGATGACACAGTGATACTATCAAGAAGTGCGGAAGGGCTAGAGCAGCTACTTGCAGCCGTTAATGGACATAGTAAAGATCAAAATCTGTTCATAAACATAAACAAAACAAAGATAATGACCACCGATAAAAAACAATGTCAGCATACATTTACAGTGGGTGGTGAGGAAATAGATCAGGTTACACATTTTGAATATCTGGGCTCCAGAATGGACAAAAATGGCGACTGCTCGAAAGAAATCAGAAGAAGACTAGCTATGGCAATGTAGAGACTGAACAGCCTGAAGAAATTATGTCAGGGCACCAACAAAACGATAAAAGTAAAAGTCTTGAGAGCCTGTGTTTTTCCTGTGGCAGCTTATGGCTGTGAATCATGGACGATTACCAAAACTTCTAGACAAACAATCGAATCCTTTGAGTCAAAATGTTACAGAAAGATCATCAGAAATACCCTGGACAGAGAAAAGAACAAATGTAGACATTCGGCAAGAGTTAAGCATAGAGGGGACCTGGTTTATCAATTCCATTTTGGCTAGAAAATGCAAATACTTTGGTCACATCAAGAGACACAACGGTCTTGAGAGAACGGTGATGGAAGGTATGGTGCCAGGCAAAAGAGGAAGGGGTAGACCAAGAAGACGATGGCACCAAGATATCCAGGAGTGCCTGAGTATGACTGTGGCGGAGGCTAGAGTTTTGGCAAGGGAACGAGTTTCTTTCAGACAGACTGTGATGGGAGCGACGTTCTACAAAGGATATGCTACATGAGAGAGTATGTAGACTGAGAGTATTGTCTGTGAGAGTTGTCTGTGAGTGTTGTCTGTGAGTGTTGTTTGTGAGTGTTGTTTGTGAGTGTTGTTTGTGAGTGTGTAGACTGAGAGTGTTGTCTGTGTGTGATAGTCTGTGAGTAATAGTCTGTGTGTGATAGTCTGTGTGTGAGTTTTGTCTGTGTTGGACATTGATATGAGATCCATGATTGCAAAATTTGCTGATGACACAAAACTATGCAGTAGTGTCTCATCTAAAGCGGAAGTGGATATATTGAGGTCGGATTTAGATAAAATTCGAGAATGGTCTGTAAGCTGGCAAATGGAGTTTAATGTAGATAAATGTACAGTCATCCACATGGGTAGATCCAATATGGAACATAATTACAGAATGGGAGAGAACAATATTAGAAAGATAGATAAGGAAAGGGACCTAGGGATTATAATAGATCATACAGGAAAGGGGAGTGAGCAAGTTAAGGTAGCAGTGAAAAAGGCAAATGCAATGTTAGGGATGATAAAAAGAAATATTAAATATAAAAGCAAGGAAGTGATCGTCAAACTGTATAAAGCTTTAGTTAGGTCTAGATTGGAGTACTGTGTACAGGTGTGGAGTCCTTATCATAGAGGGGACATAAACATGCTGGAAAGAATACAAAAAAGAGCGACAAAGATGATAGTGGGATTCCAGAATTACAGTTATGAGGAAAGACTCAGAAAAACCGGCCTACAGTGTCTCGAAGAGAGAAGAATTCGTGGTGACTTAATACAGGTTTATAAGATGATCAGAGGAATGGATAAATTAGACTATAACAAGTTTTTTAAAATACAGCCACCCACAATAACAAGAGGGCATAGCTACAAGCTGACTAAAGAGAGGTCCAGGTTAGATATTAGGAAATATTTTTTTAGTCAGAGAGTGGTGTCTGCTTGGAATGCATTGCCAGGGGAGGTAGTGGAGGCAGGGACAGTTAATGCATTTAAGAATAAACTGGATGCGCATAGCTTTTAGAGCAAGGTGATGTAAATGTAACTGGTTGTATACAGACTCTGCAGGGTCTTCTAAACCAGTATAATGATGTTAAGTTAAGTTAAGTTAAGTGTGTGATAATCTGTCTGTGTGAGTGTTGTCTGTGTGTGATAGTCTGTGTGTGAGTGTTGTCTGTGAGTGTGTAGACAGAGTGATTTCTGTGAGAGTTGTCTGTGAGTATTGTCTGTGAGTGTTGACTGTGTGAGTGTTGACTGGCTGTGTGAGTGTTGACTGGCTGTGTGAGTGTTGACTGGCTGTGTGAGTGTTGACTGGCTGTGTGAGTGTTGACTGGCTGTGTGAGTGTTGACTGTGTGAGTGTTGACTGACTGTGTGAGTGTTGACTGTGTGAGTGTTGACTGACTGTGTGAGTGTTGACTGTGTGAGTGTTGACTGGCTGTGTGAGTGTTGACTGTGTGAGTGTTGACTGACTGTGTGAGTGTTGACTGACTGTGTGAGTGTTGACTGACTGTGTGAGTGTTGACTGTGTGAGTGTTGACTGGCTGTGTGAGTGTTGTCTGTGTGTGATAGTCTGTGTGTGAGTGTTGTCTGTGAGTGTGTAGACAGAGTGATTTCTGTGAGAGTTGTCTGTGAGTATTGTCTGTGAGTGTTGACTGTGTGAGTGTTGACTGGCTGTGTGAGTGTTGACTGGCTGTGTGAGTGTTGACTGTGTGAGTGTTGACTGTGTGAGTGTTGACTGGCTGTGTGAGTGTTGACTGGCTGTGTGAGTGTTGACTGTGTGAGTGTTGACTGGCTGTGTGAGTGTTGACTGGCTGTGTGAGTGTTGACTGTGTGAGTGTTGACTGTGTGAGTGTTGTCTGGCTGTGTGAGTGTTGACTGGCTGTGTGAGTGTTTACTGTCTGAGTGTTGACTGGCTGTGTGAGTGTTGACTGGCTGTGTGAGTGTTGACTGGCTGTGTGAGTGTTGGCTGTGTGAGTGTTGACTGTGTGAGTGTTGACTGTGTGAGTGTTGACTGTGTGAGTGTTGACTGGCTGTGTGAGTGTTGGCTGTGTGAGTGTTGACTGTGTGAGTGTTGACTGTGTGAGTGTTGACTGTGTGAGTGTTGACTGTGTGAGTGTTGACTGTGTGAGTGTTGTCTGGCTGTGTGAGTGTTGACTGTGTGAGTGTTGACTGTGTGAGTGTTGTCTGGCTGTGTGAGTGTTGACTGGCTGTGTGAGTGTTGACTGTGTGAGTGTTGTCTGGCTGTGTGAGTGTTGACTGTGTGAGTGTTGTCTGGCTGTGTGAGTGTTGACTGTGTGAGTGTTGACTGTGTGAGTGTTGACTGTGTGAGTGTTGTCTGGCTGTGTGAGTGTTGACTGGCTGTGTGAGTGTTGACTGTGTGAGTGTTGACTGTGTGAGTGTTGTCTGGCTGTGTGAGTGTTGTCTGGCTGTGTGAGTGTTGACTGGCTGTGTGAGTGTTGACTGTGTGAGTGTTGACTGTGTGAGTGTTGTCTGGCTGTGTGAGTGTTGACTGACTGTGTGAGTGTTGACTGTGTGAGTGTTGTCTGGCTGTGTGAGTGTTGTCTGGCTGTGTGAGTGTTGACTGTGTGAGTGTTGTCTGGCTGTGTGAGTGTTGTCTGGCTGTGTGAGTGTTGTCTATGAGAGTTGTCTGTGAGTGTGTAGACTGAGAATGTTGTCTGTGAGTGTTGTCTGTGAGTGTTGTCTGTGAGAGTTGACTGTGTGGGTTGACTGACTGTGTGAGTGTTGACTGTGTGAGTGTTGACTGGCTGTGTGAGTGTTGTCTATGAGAGTTGTCTGTGAGTGTGTAGACTGAGAATGTTGTCTGTGAGTGTTGTCTGTGAGAGTTGACTGTGTGTGTTGACTGACTGTGTAAATGTTGACTGTGAGTGTTGACTGGCTGTGTGAGTGTTGACTGTGTGAGTGGTGACTGTGTGAGTGTTGACTGTGTTATTGTTGACTGTGATTGTTGACTGTGTGAGTGTTGTCTGACTGTGTGAGTGGTGACTGTGTGAGTGTTGACTGTGTGAGTGTTGACTGTGTGAGTGTTGACTGTGTGAGTGGTGACTGTGTGAGTGTTGACTGTGTGAGTAGTGACTGTGTGAGTGTTGACTGTGTTATTGTTGACTGTGATTGTTGACTGTGTGAGTGTTGTCTGACTGTGTGAGTGGTGACTGTGTGAGTGTTGACTGTGTTATTGTTGACTGGCTGTGTGAGTGTTGACTGTGTGAGTGTTGACTGTGTGAGTGTTGACTGTGTGAGTGTTGACTGTGTGAGTGTTGACTGTGTGAGTGTTGACTGTGTGAGTGTTGACTGTGTGAGTGTTGACTGTGTGAGTGTTGACTGTGTGAGTGTTGACTGTGATTGTTGACTGTGTGAGTGTTGACTGTGTGAGTGTTGACTGTGTGAGTGTTGACTGTGTGATTGTTGACTGTGTGAGTGTTGACTGGCTGTGTGAGTGTTGACTGTGATTGTTGACTGTGTGAGTGTTGTCTGACTGTGTGAGTGTTGACTGTGTGAGTGTTGACTGTGTGAGTGTTGACTGACTGTTAGTGTTGACTGAATGTGTGAGTGTTGACTGTGTGTGTGTGTCTGCCTCAGGTAATGTTAGCCCCATCCATCACCTGACCTCAGGTAAAGTTAGCCCCATCCATCACCTGACCTCAGGTAAAGTTAGCTCCATCCATCACCTGACCTCAGGTAAAGTTAGCCCCATCCATCACCTGGCCTCAGGTAAAGTTAGCCCCATCCATCACCTGACCTCAGGTAAAGTTAGCTCCATCCATCACCTATTATTAGGCCTGAAGTGTGAGAAACTTGCTTGTACTAAACCTTGGCTTGTTCATGGGGCGGGTAGTTAGTTCTCTTCCTCCATCTCTGCAGTTAGTCAGGTTCCCTGACACATATTAGAGCCAACCTAGATAGCAGGCAGAGAGCCACCCCAAGATAGTAGGCAGAGAGCCACCCAAGATAGTAGGCAGAGAGCCACCCACGATAGCAGACAGAGAGCCACCCAAGATAGTAGGCAGAGAGCCACTCTAGATAGGCAGAGAGCCACTCTAGATAGCAGACAGAGAGCCACCCAAGATAGTAGACAGAGAGCCACTCTAGATAAGCAGAGAGCCACTCTAGATAGCAGACAGAGAGCCACCCAAGATAGTAGGCAGAGAGCCACCCAAAATAGTAGGCAGAGAGCCACCCAAGATAGTAGACAGAGAGCCACCCTAGATAGGCAGAGAGCCACCCTAGATAGGCAGAGAGCCACTCTAGATAGCAGACAGAGAGCCACCCAAGATAGTAGGCAGAGAGCCACCCAAAATAGTAGGCATAGAGCCACCCAAGATAGTAGACAGAGAGCCACCCTAGATAGGCAGAGCCACTCTAGATGGGCAGAGAGCCACTCTAGATAGCAGACAGAGAGCCACCCAAGATAGTAGGCAGAGAGCCACCCAAAATAGTAGGCAGAGAGCCACCCAAGATAGTAGACAGAGAGCGACCCTAGATAGGCAGAGTGCCACTCTAGATAGGCAGAGAGCCACTCTAGATAGCAGGCAGAGAGCCACCCAAGATAGTAGACAGAGAGCCACCCTAGATAGTAGACAGAGAGCCACCCTAGATAGTAGACAGAGAGCGACCCTAGATGGGCAGAGTGCCACTCTAGATAGGCAGAGAGCCACTCTAGATAGCAGACAGAGAGCCACCCAAGATAGTAGACAGAGAGCCACCCTAGATAGTAGACATAGAGCCACCCAAGATAGTAGACAGAGAGCCACCCTAGATAGCAGACAGAGAGCCACCCAAGATAGTAGACAGAGAGCCACCCTAGATAGTAGACAGAGAGCCACCCTAGATAGTAGACAGAGAGCCACCCTAGATAGGCAGAGAGCCACTCTAGATAGGCAGAGAGCCACTAGATAGCAGACAGAGAGCCACTCAAGATAGTAGGCAGAGAGCCAACCTAGATAGTAGACAGAGAGCCACCCTAGATAGGCAGAGAGCCACCCTAGATAGCAGGCAGAAAGCCACCCTAGCGCTAGATAGCAGACAGAGAGCCACCGAAGATAGCAGGCAGGGAGCCACCCCAAGATAGCAGGCAGAGAGCCACCCTAGCTCTAGATAGCAGACAGAGAGCCACCAAAGATAGCAGGCAGAGAGCCACCCCAAGATAGCAGGCAGAGAGCCACCCTAGCTCTAGATAGCAGACAGAGAGCCACCAAAGATAGCAGACAGAGAGCCACCAAAGATAGCAGGCAGAGAGCCACCCCCTAGCGCTAGATAGCAGGCAGAAAGCCACCCCAAGATAGCAGGCAGAAAGCCACCCTAGCGCTAGATAGCAGGCAGAAAGCCACCCCAAGATAGCAGGCAGAAAGCCACCCTAGCGCTAGATAGCAGGCAGAAAGCCACCCTAGCGCTAGATAGCAGGCAGAAAGCCACCCCAAGATAGCAGGCAGAGAGCCACCAAAGATAGCAGGCAGAGAGCCACCCTAGCGCTAGATAGCAGGCAGAAAGCCACCCTAGCGCTAGATAGCAGGCAGAAAGCCACCCCAAGATAGCAGGCAGGGAGCCCCCCTAGCTCTAGATAGCAGACAGAGAGCCACCGAAGATAGCAGGCAGAGAGCCACCGAAGATAGCAGGCAGAGAGCCACCGAAGATAGAAGGCAGGGAGCCACCCAAAATAGCAGGCATACACAAACTTACTGCCACATCCTGGGTGCGAGGTCCTCATGTGTTGGTTGAAGTCACGGACCTCGGTACAGCAAATCTCACATCTGACAGCACAGCTCTGCTCCAGTCGCCAGCGCTATGAGGGGGAAGAAACAGTTCAACACCTCGGCTCAAACAGCAGGTACCTTGTGTAGGTCAAGCTGGACCAAGTTATCAAAACTAGTGATACAATGAGTCAACCAGACAACCCGACTCAACAGTCAACCAGACAACCCGACTCAACAGTCAAACAGACAACCCGACTCTACAGTTAAACAGACAACCCGACTCTACAGTCAAACAGACAACCCGACTCTACAGTCAAACGGACTCTACAGTCAAACAGACAACCCAACTCTACAGAGAACCTAACTTTACAGACAACCCGACTGTACAGTCAAACAGACAACCTGACTCTACAGTCAAACAGACAACCCGACTCTACAGTCAAACGGACTCTACAGTCAAACTGACAACCTGACTCTACAGTCAAACAGACAACCCGACTCTACAGTTAAACAGACAACCCGACTCTACAGTCAAACAGACAACCTGACTCTACAGTCAAACAGACAACCCGACTCTACAGTCAAACGGACTCTACAGTCAAACAGACAACCCAACTCTACAGTCAAACAGATAACCCGACTCTACAGTTAAACAGACAACCCGACTCTACAGTCAAACGGACTCTACAGTCAAACTGACAACCTGACTCTACAGTCAAACAGACAACCCAACTCTACAGAGAACCCAACTTTACAGACAACCCGACTGTACAGTCAAACAGACAACCTGACTCTACAGTCAAACAGACAACCCGACTCTACAGTCAAACGGACTCTACAGTCAAACAGACAACCTGACTCTACAGTCAAACAGACAACCCAACTCTACAGAGAACCCAACTTTACAGACAACTCTGCTTTACAGACAACACGAATCTACAGTTCAACCATATGGGTTGCTTAACTTTAGACATTCCAAATATACATACAACACACCAACTCTTAGAAACATCAAACATTAGAGAGAACCAACTCTTAGAGACATCAAACATTAGAGAGAACCAACTCTTAGAGACATCAAACATTAGAGAGAACCAACTCTTAGAGACATCAAACATTAGAGAGAACCAACTCTTAGAAACACCAAACATTAGAGAGAACCAACTCTTAGAGACATCAAACATTAGAGAGAACCAACTCTTAGAGACATCAAACATTAGAGAGAGCCAACTCTTACAGACAACTCAGGTCTACAGACAACCCAGGTCTACAGACAACCCAGGTCTACAGACAACCCAGGTCTACAGACAACCCAACTATACAAACAACCAAACTGTACAGACAACCCAGGTCTACGGACAACCCAACCAAACAATCCAACTATACAGAAGACCTAGGTCTACAGACAGCAAACCAAACTAGGAAAGGGACCTAGGGGTTATAATAGATCATACAGGTAAGGTGAGGGAGCAAGTCCAGGCTATAATAGATCATACAGGTAAGGTGAGGGAGCAAGTCCAGGTTATAATATAGATCATACAGGTAAGGTGAGTGAGCAAGTCCAGTATGATAAAAAGAAATGTTAAACATAGGAGCAAGGAAGTGATTAAGCATTAGTTAGACCTAGATTGGAGAACTGTGTACAGGTGTGGAGTCCTTATCATAGAGGGGACATAAACATGCTGGAAAGAATACAAAAAAAGAGCGACAAAGCTGATAGTGGGATTCCAGAATTACAGTTATGAGGAAAGACTCACAGAAAAACCGGCCTACAGTGTCTAGAAGAGAGAAGAATTCGAGGTGACTTAATACAGGTTTATAAGATGATCAGAGGAATGGATAAATTAGACTATAACAAGTTTTTTTCAAAATTCAACCACCTACAAGAACAAGAGGGCTAAGCTACAAGTTGACTAAAGAAAGGTCCAGATTAGATATTAGGAAATATCTTTTTAGTCAGAGAGTGGTGAATGTTTGGAATGCATTGCCACAGGAAAGAGTTGGGTCAGGGTGAGTTAATGCATTAGAAAAAATGGATTGGACACAACTTTGTTATTTGGTAAATAAATTGAGTAGAAGAAACTGGTTGTATACAACCCAGCACACAGACAACTCAGCACACATACAGCACGCAGACAACTCAGCACGCAGACAACTCAGCACACAGACAACTCAGTACACAGACAACTCAGCACACAGACAACTCAGCACACAGACAACTCAGCACACAGACAACTCAGCACACAGACAACTCAGTACACAGACAACTCAGCACACAGACAGCACACAGACAACTCAGTACACAGACAACTCAGCACACAGACAGCACACAGACAACTCAGCACACAGACAACTTAGCCCACAGACAACTCAGCACACAGACAACTTAGCCCACAGACAACTCAGCACACAGACAGTTTCCAAGACATCAGACTTTTCTACAAACAACAATAATCATGCACTTACAATAACAGACATGACCTTGGCAGCATCACGTGCAGTCTCGATGGTCAAGGTGTCATCAAAGTCCAAGCCATCCTCGGAGAAAAAGTCTTCCTGAAGGTCAAAGTCATCATAGATGTCAAACATTGGTCTAGCCTCTCCAATTTCCTGCCTCCTCTCTGGCCGGTTGCTTCGTCGGTCCCTGGCAGCTGGGAACAAATGTCACAGACGTAATCTAGAATCTGTGCGTGTACAATTAGCGTACAATCGTACATGAACGTAGCTAAAGCTGTCAAATGTCACAGACCTAATCTAGAATCTGTGAGTGTACAATTAGCGTACAATCGTACATGAACGTAGCTTGAGCTGTCAAATGGCACAGACCTAATCTAGAATTTGTGCATGTACAATTAGCGTACAATCGTACATGAACGTAGCTAAAGCTGTCAAATGTAACAGACCTAATCTAGAATCTGTGCTTGTACAACTAGCGTACAATCGTACAAAACGTAGCTTGAGCTGTCAAATGTCACAGACCTAATCTAGAATCTGTGCGTGTACAATTAGTGTACAATCTTACATGAACGAAGCTTGAGCTGTCAAATGTCACAGACCTAATCTACAATCTGTGCGTGTACAATTAGTGTACAATCGTACATGAACGTAGCTTGAGCTGTCAAATGTCACAGACCTCACCGGCTTATGCTCAATGAGATAATCAATTTTCAGAAGTCTGAACATGGTGATCACTTCCTGGAGACAGGCTATGTCACAGCAGCCTGGCCAACAAGGTGGGTGTCCACACCATAATCAGTACAGTGGTGAGCTCATGAGGGTGCCCAACATTTCACTATACCCAGGAGGATCTTAGTCCACCTTCTTCAGTATGCCTCGTCATGTAAGAACAGCAGCCGCCAGAGAAATCCTTGTCAGAAGATCAAGGAAATGAGGAGCAGACGTGAAAGAGGGCATAGGTACATGCATCCAGGAGAGGCTCAATGTCTAGCTGGGCCGAGAGAGGGAGGGAGAGAGAGAGACAAGTGTCTAACAGTCCTAAAGTACCTGCGGCCAGGAGAGAGAGAAAGAGAGAGACAGACAGTCAGAGGAATCGATACATTAGACTATAACAAGTTGTTTAAAATACAGCCACCTACAATAACACGAGGGCATAGCTACAAGCTGATTAAAGAGAGGTCGAGGTTAGATATTAGGAAATATTTGTTTAGTCAGAGAGTGGTGTCTGATTGGAATGCATTGCCAGCGGAGGTAGTGGAGGCAGGGACAGTTAATGCATTTAAGAATAAACTGGATGCGCATAGCTTTTACAGCAAGGTGATGTAAATGTAACTGGTTGTATACAGACTCTGCAGGGTCTTCTAAACCAGTATAAAGACGTTAAGTTAAGTTAAGACAAGTGTCTAACAGTCCTAAAGTACCTGCGGTCAGGAGAGAGAGGAGAGAGGGAGACAAGTGTCTAACAGTCCTTAGGTACCTGCTGCCAGGAGAGAGAGGAGAGAGGGAGACAAGTGTCTAACAGTCCTAAAGTACCTGCGGTCAGGAGAGAGAGGAGAGAGGGAGACAAGTGTCTAACAGTCCTAAAGTACCTGCGGTCAGGAGAGAGACAAGTGTCTAACAGTCCTTAGGTACCTGCTGCCAGGAGAGAGAGGAGAGAGGGAGACAAGTGTCTAACAGTCCTTAGGTACCTGCTGCCAGGAGAGAGAGGAGAGAGGGAGACAAGTGTCTAACAGTCCTAAAGTACCTGCGGTCAGGAGAGAGAGGAGAGAGGGAGACAAGTGTCTAACAGTCCTTAGGTACCTGCTGCCAGGAGAGAGAGGAGAGAGGGAGACAAGTGTCTAACAGTCCTAAAGTAACTGCGGTCAGGAGAGATGAGTGTCTAAGAGTCCTAAAGTTCCTGCGGCCAGGAAAGAGACAAGTGTCTAAGAGCCCTATAGTACCTGCGGTCAGGAAGCTGCGGATGTCTACGTGTCGACCTCGAGTGAGACGTCTGGGTCGCCTGGACAGGCTTGGTCTTGGGAGCTCGTCGTATTCCTCGGCCTCTTCATCAGAGTCCTCACTGAGCATGAGGCTGTCCAGGCGCTCGGACAAGGCCTCAATGGCCATTTCTCTGAGAATCAAACATAAACATCTTATCCTGGACGACACAACAAAGTCGATCATACAGCCAACACAGCATCATCTTCTTCACCTATCTGACAGAGAATAGTGTCCATGTCTCTTCTATCTGACAGAGAATAGTGTCCATGTCTCTTCTGACAGAGAATAGTGTCCATGTCTCTTCTGACAGAGAATAGTGTCCATGTCTCTTCTATCTGACAGAGAAAAGTGTCCATGTCTCTTCTATCTGACAGAGAAAAGTGTCCATGTCTCTTCTATCTGACAGAGAAAAGTGTCCATGTCTCTTCTATCTGACAGAGAAAAGTGTCCATGTCTCTTCTATCTGACAGAGAAAAGTGTCCATGTCTCTTCTATCTGACAGAGAAAAGTGTCCATGTCTCTTCTGACAGAGAAAAGTGTCCATGTCTCTTCTATCTGACAGAGAAAAGTGTCCATGTTTCTTCTATCTGACAGAGAATAGTGTCCATGTCTCTTCTATCTGACAGAGAAAAGTGTCCATGTCTCTTCTATCTGACAGAGAAAAGTGTCCATGTCTCTTCTATCTGACAGAGAAAAGTGTCCATGTCTCTTCTATCTGACAGAGAAAAGTGTCCATGTCTCTTCTATCTGACAGAGAAAAGTGTCCATGTCTCTTCTGACAGAGAAAAGTGTCCATGTCTCTTCTATCTGACAGAGAAAAGTGTCCATGTCTCTTCTATCTGACAGAGAAAAGTGTCCATGTCTCTTCTATCTGACAGAGAAAAGTGTCCATGTCTCTTCTATCTGACAGAGAAAAGTGTCCATGTCTCTTCTATCTGACAGAGAAAAGTGTCCATGTCTCTTCTGACAGAGAAAAGTGTCCATGTCTCTTCTATCTGACAGAGAAAAGTGTCCATGTTTCTTCTATCTGACAGAGTCAAGTGTCCATGTTTCTTCTATCTGACAGAGAAAAGTGTCCATGTCTCTTCTGACAGAGAAAAGTGTCCATGTCTCTTCTGACAGAGAAAAGTGTCCATGTCTCTTCTGACAGAGAAAAGTGTCCATGTCTCTTCTATCTGACAGAGAAAAGTGTCCATGTCTCTTCTATCTGACAGAGAAAAGTGTCCATGTCTCTTCTATCTGACAGAGAAAAGTGTCCATGTCTCTTCTATCTGACAGAGAAAAGTGTCCATGTCTCTTCTATCTGACAGAGAAAAGTGTCCATGTCTCTTCTATCTGACAGAGAAAAGTGTCCATGTCTCTTCTATCTGACAGAGAAAAGTGTCCATGTCTCTTCTGACAGAGAAAAGTGTCCATGTCTCTTCTATCTGACAGAGAAAAGTGTCCATGTCTCTTCTATCTGACAGAGAAAAGTGTCCATGTCTCTTCTATCTGACAGAGAAAAGTGTCCATGTTTCTTCTATCTGACAGAGAAAAGTGTCCATGTCTCTTCTGACAGAGAAAAGTGTCCATGTCTCTTCTATCTGACAGAGAAAAGTGTCCATGTCTCTTCTATCTGACAGAGAAAAGTGTCCATGTCTCTTCTATCTGACAGAGAAAAGTGTCCATGTCTCTTCTATCTGACAGAGAAAAGTGTCCATGTCTCTTCTATCTGACAGAGAATAGTGTCCATGTCTCTTCTATCTGACAGAGAAAAGTGTCCATGTCTCTTCTATCTGACAGAGAATAGTGTCCATGTCTCTTCTATCTGACAGAGAAAAGTGTCCATGTCTCTTCTATCTGACAGAGAATAGTGTCCATGTCTCTTCTATCTGACAGAGAAAAGTGTCCATGTCTCTTCTATCTGACAGAGAAAAGTGTCCATGTCTCTTCTATCTGACAGAGAAAAGTGTCCATGTCTCTTCTGACAGAGAAAAGTGTCCATGTCTCTTCTGACAGAGAAAAGTGTCCATATCTCTTCAGAGAAAAGAGTCCATGTCTCTTCTATCTGACAGAGAAAAGAGTCCATGTCTCTTCTATCTGACAGAGAAAAGAGTCCATGTCTCTTCTATCTGACAGAGAAAAGTGTCCATATCTCTTCTGACAGAGAAAAGTGTCCATGTCTCACCTGTCTGACAGCAATGGTGCCATGCCAGCCTCCTCAGGGAGCATGCTGAAGGGAGGCATGCCCAATCCTGTGTTAAGCCTGTCAAGGGCTGGGTCCTGCGTATGTGACTCAATTGGATGCTCCAACATCCAGGTGGCCAACATGTTAGTGGATCTCGCAGACACTTCCCGACCAGTCACACCTGGATGTAGTGGCAGATAAACTGACAGGATGTTGGCACACAGAAGACTGGTTGCACAAACAGGATATTCTAATATCTTCACTGATAGGACCTTACACAAACAGGATATTTTAATATCTTCACTGACAGGACCTTACACAAACAGGATATTTTAATATCTTCACTGATAGGACCTTACACAAACAGGATATTTTAATATCTTCACTGATAGGACCTTACACAAACAGGATATTCTAATATCTTCACTGATAGGACCTTACACAAACAGGATATTCTAATATCTTCACTGATAGGACCTTACACAAACAGGATATTCTAATATCTTCACTGATAGGACCTTACACAAACAGGATATTCTAATATCTTCACTGATAGGACCTTACACAAACAGGATATTCTAATATCTTCACTGATAGGACCTTACACAAACAGGATATTCTAATATCTTCACTGATAGGACCTTACACAAACAGGATATTCTAATAACGTCACTGATAGGACCTTACACAAACAGGATATTCTAATAATGTCACTGATAGGACCTTACACACAGATATGGAGACATTAGCACCATACATTTAGATAAGACTAACTAGAGTCAAGGAAATGACAAGTGTGAACACATAAATCAATGACAAGTGTGAACACATAAATCAATGACAAGTGTGAACACATAAATCAATGACAAGTGTGAACACATAAATCAATGACAAGTGTGAACACATAAATCAATGACAAGTGTGAACACATAAATCAATGACAAGTGTGAACACATAAATCAATGACAAGTGTGAACACATAAATCAATGACAAGTGTGAACACATAAATCAATGACAAGTGTGAACACATAAATCAATGACAAGTGTGAACACATAAATCAATGACAAGTGTGAACACATAAATCAATGACAAGTGTGAACAAATCTAAACAGATTTGCCAGTAAACCTGTGGCTACCAGCAGACAGACCTTACAACTCAACGGTAGACCTGTTACTTACCAGCAGACAGACCTTACAACTCAACGGTAGACCTGTTACCTGTGGCTGCCAGAGCTGTCTTGATATGCTGAAGTCCAAAACCCATCTCCAGCAGAGGAGTCACAATGGGAGGTGGCGGAGGAGAAGGGGATCGTGACCGAACAGGATTGGCTAGTTGGGGTCTACGGGGTGGGGTGGGTGTTGATGTGCAGATGACGGATGTTGCACTTGGCTTCAACACGTGAAACATCCGCCTCGTAAATCCACGCATGTCTTCAGCACTGAAACAATCACACATGAAACATAGTCACACATGAAACATAGTCACACATGAAACAGAGTCACACATGACACAGAGTCACACATGAAACAGAGTCACACATGAAACAGAATCATACATGACACAGAGTCATACATGAAACAGTCATACATGAAACAGAGTCACACATGAAACAGAGTCACACATGAATCAGAGTCATACATGAAACAGAGTCATACATAAAACAGTCACACATGAAACAGAGTCATACATGAAACAGAGTCATACATGAAACAGAGTCACACATGAAACAGAGTCACACATGAAACAGAGTCACACATGAATCAGAGTCATACATGAGACAGAGTCATACATAAAACAGTCACACATGAAACAGAGTCATACATGAAACAGAGTCATACATGAAACAGAGTCACACATGAAACAGTCACACATGAAACAGAGTCATACATGAAACAGAGTCATACATGAAATAGAGTCAAACATGAAACAGAGTCATACATGAATCAGAGTCATACATGAAACAGAGTCATACATGAAACAGAGTCAAACATGAAACAGAGTCATACATGAAACAGAGTCACATGTGAAACCGAGTCACACATGAAACAGAGTCATACATGAAACAGAGTCACATGTGACACAAAGTCACACATGAAACAGAGTCACACATGAAACAGAGTCGTATGTGAAACAGAGTCACACATGAAACAGAGTCATACATGAAACATACACACACATGAAACAGAGTCACATGTGAAATCGAGTCACACATGAAACAGAGTCACATGTGAAACAGAGTCACACATGTTACAGTCATCACAAAAGCTCTCCATATTTTGGCACAAACAAGCGGCTTGTCATAAGTCTTGACCCTGACCATGAAGGAGTCGAAGGAGAAAGTTGACATTTGGCACATTGCTTATTCCTTAATGTAGCAACCACCTGAATTTATACATTTCTGCCATCTCTGTGTAACCTTGAAAATCCTTCAGAATAAGATAACCTATTTTTCTAACTAAACCTGTTATCACAAGCCAGTGTGACATCTTCGTCACTGTCAAAATGATTTCCTTTCAGCTTCTTCTTCTTCTTCTTTCGTTCGCTTTAAAATATTGTCTATATCTGCAATGTTGTCTCTTGTATAAACTTCACTGTCTTTTGTAGTTCACACATAGATCCATAAAGTTTCTCTTCCAGTGTTGTTTCTATGGGCCAGTGAGATTTTCTCTGTATATCATAATCGGGGCAGTTTTGCAGTATGTGCTCTGCTGTCTGGGGCGCCTGTCCGCATGTACACATGGCTGAGTTGCCAATCTTCATTTTTGTGTATATGTGGCTGCGGAGTCGGTTGTGTCCTGTTCTAAGGCGCAACACAACATTTTTCTCTTGTCTGTCCATCTTATGGTAATCATCTGGTGTTGCTGTTG
Organism: Ariolimax columbianus; assembly: GCA_036924085.1. Lineage (NCBI taxonomy): Eukaryota > Metazoa > Mollusca > Gastropoda > Stylommatophora > Arionidae > Ariolimax > Ariolimax columbianus. The sequence goes on from JAVGWX010000003.1 coordinate 898,093, forward strand.
GTGGCTTTCTGATTGATTTGATCATCCTTATCTTCTGTTGGTGGCTTTCTGATTGATTTGATCATCCTTATCTTCTGTTGGTGGCTTTCTGATTGATTTGATCATCCTTATCTTCTGTTGGTGGCTTTCTGATTGATTTGATCATCCTTATCTTCTGTTGGTGGCTTTCTGATTGATTTGATCATCCTTATCTTCTGTTGGTGGCTTTCTGATTGATTTGATCATCCTTATCTTCTGTTGGTGGCTTTCTGATTGATCATCCTTATCTTCTGTTGGTGGCTTTCTGATTGATTTGATCATCCTTATCTTCTGTTGGTGGCTTTCTGATTGATTTGATCATCCTTATCTTCTGTTGGTATGTAACTGGCACATCTGGTTGCTCGTCTGCAGCACCCTCCTTTGCCAGTCGATCTGCTCTCTCGTTTCCTGGTATTCCACAATGAGAAGGTATCCACTGCATGACAATCTTGCGCTGGTTGCTCAGTTCAGACAGTAGAGCCTGTAGATCTGGCAGTTTCTCAAATTTAAGTGCTTGGAGTGCTGATTGCGCATCTGTAAGAAATACTACAGGTTGTGAACTGACATTGGTGTTCAACAGTTTCTCAGTTGCCACCTTGATTGCCTGTATTTCTGCATCATATATATGACAGAATTTCCCAGTTGGTACTTTGACTGTATCCCTAATGTTGTTTGGGTATTCTATGTACACTCCCGCTCCACCATTCTTTACTGCATTCTGTGCTGACCCATCTGTGTATACTCTGATCCAGAGGTCTTGGTGGGTATTCTTCATCCAGGAAATTGAGGATCACTATCCTACGTTGCACACTGTTCTGTTCATCCTTGTCTAATATTCCTTTCACTTTTGTTTGAATGAATACTGATAGTCCGTGCTCCTCTCTCCAAGGGGTTTGTTCTGGCACAGACTTTAGGGGGATGTCAACTTCAGGTAGATCCATAATTTGCCTGCGAAGTCGTTTCGCCTGATGCATAAAACTACTTCTTTTCAGTCTTCCCATTGCTAAGTTTTGAAATCTGTCTTTCATTGGATGGCTCGGCACGCAGTGGAACTTTTCTGCCTGTGTTAATACCTTTGTGTCTCTGCGCTCTCTTAGTGCTTGTATCCTTCCCATTTTCTCCATCTCCACAATAGGTGTTGATTTCATTGCTCCTGTAATGACCCTAAGTGCCTGATTTTGCACCTTATCCACCTATTTTAGGGTAGTGTTTGCTGTGGGGCACCACGCTGCTGACCCATATTCCAGATGTGGCCGTTACCTTGTTGGTAAACTTTGTTAAGTATTTTTCCACTAGCACCCCATGTGGTTCCACTTAATTTTCTCAGGATGGCTAACTTCCCCCTGGCTTTTTTGGCTGCCTTGTTAACGTGTTCCCTCCATGTCAACCTATCATCAAATGTAACTCCAAGATAGGCGGGTTGTTTATCTTCTTTGAGGTGTTCTCCGTTTATCTTGATAACTCCAGCTTTTTGTTTTGGGGAGAGGGTGAAAAGCGTAGTGCTACATTTTTCGGTGTTAATGTTTACACACCATCTGTTTGTCCATGAGGTCAAGGCATCAATAGCTCTTTGCAGCATTCTGGTGGCCACTGTTGCTTGCTTATTTACACACCATATTACCAAGTCATCTGCATACATAGCAACTTTTGTTCCTTGTGGTAGCTCAGCAATCAAGTCATTGATGAAGACTATGAAAAGTGTAGGGGAAAGAACTCCTCCCTGAGGCACACCATGACGCAGTAGAATTTTCTTACTCTTGAGACCATCTAGTTGGACTCTGGCTCTTCTGTTATGCAAGTATGCTTTTATCCATTTGTACATCCTACACATCACTCCATTATTTCTCAGTTTCTTTAAAAGTCCTTCTTTCCAAACCTTATCAAAAGCTTTCCTTAAGTCTATCCATGCTGCTAATACTAATTTCTTGTCCTGGAATGCGTCCTCGATCTCTTGTGAGAGGTATGTTGCCTGGTCTTCAGTGGAGTTGCATTTCCTAAATCCTGCCTGTTGTGGCACAAGAAGGTTTTGGCTCTCAAGATACCACTGGAGCCTTAGGTTGATAATACGTTCCATTGTTTTACATATGCAGCTTGTGAGGCTGATTGGTCTATAGCTGGATGCCATGGAACTGTCTTTCCCTGGTTTTGAGAGTGGTATCATGATTGCTTCTCTCCAGGTCTGTGGGACTGTACCTGATGTCCAACAAATGTTGAAGATCTGATGCAACTTTGTTTTTGCTGCTGTTCCCAAGTTCTTGATCATCTCATTGGACACTCCGTCTGTTCCTGGCGACTTTCTCCTTTTCAGTTTGGATATTGCAAACTCCAGTTCTTTGTATGTGATTGGTGTCTCCATAACTTCGGGTATGGCACCATCTCGTCCTGTATTCTGTCGTTCCTCACGAACACTTTGTTGTTTCTCTCTGTCTACTTCAATGTTTCTATCTTTTACAAAAGAGTCCGCAAAGTAATCAGCGGCTTGTTTGCCTGTGAGGATGTTTCCATCTTTGTTTAATGTAATCTTTGTGTTTCTCTGTGCACCCTCATCATTAAGTTGTTTTACCAACTTCCACAGTTTCCTAGTATCCTTTTCAAAGTTCAGAGACTCTGTTTTCTCCCTCCAACTTCTTCTTCTAGCCTGCAACTTTTCCCTTTGAAATTTGGCCTTAGCATGTTGATATTTTTGGTGGTGTTCTTGACATGGACTAATCTCTGCTTGCTTTCTAGATGTTTCTACCTCGTTTTGCAGTTGTTCTAATTCCCTATTCCAGTATGGCCTATATTGTCTGCGGGCCCCTCTAGGTATTGTTTCATGGGCAGCCTGTAGTAGTTCCTTTCAGCTGTTTTTTAAGTTTTGGAAAAAGAAAAAAGTATGATAGAGCTAAATTTGGAGAATATGGTGGGTGTGGAAGAATTTCAATATTCAGATCGATGGCTGTTTGCAGCACAAGCCTTTCTTTATGGAAGTGGCGTTGTCTTGAAGCAAAGGCAGAATTTAAGTGCGCGCTATCCCTCATTTTCTGGTCACAGTCTTTCTTAGTTTGGTAAGGAGATCTGCATAATATTGCCCATTAACCGTGTTGCCATGAGGCAGGTAATCTTTCAATACGACACCTTTGATGTCTCAAAAAACAGTCAGGATCACTTTTCTGGCAGATTTCTCTGCTCTTGGCTTGACATGTGTTGGTGAGCCCGGGGTTTTCCACTGCATGCTGGAAATTTTGGATTCTGAGTCATAATGGTGAACAAAAGTCTCATTTACTGTCACCGTGGTCGGCAACATGTTTTACGACCGACACATTTTGAGCAACTGGTCACAGCAATCAACCCTCGTTTGTTTCTGTTCACATGTCAGCAGACGCGGGACCCAGCGGGCACACTTTTCTCATGTTCAGTCTGTTGTGTGAAATTCTAAAAACTACTTTCATTCAGTTTTGCTGACCTAGATATCTCTGCAATTCTCATTTTCCTATCCTGGTCAATGATTTTCTTCACTCTTGCAGCATTTTCATCGCTGCACTCTGAGGATGGTCTTCCTGATCTTGGAAGATCAGCAACATAGGAACCGCCACACTTAAACTGTCTACACCAGTTTTTTACAAAAACATACGAAGGACACAATTCCTCAAACACTGGTTCCATCTCCCTGTGCATTTCTGTAGGTGTTTTTCCCTGCAACATCAAGAATTTTATCACAGTTCTGGCCTTTGATTTCTCCATTGTTCTGACAAACCGTTAGAGTAGCATATCTTGTCAATAAAGTCTGTTGGCCATGCACCATACCGGGTAAACCCGTCGAGGAGAGAATGTCGTACTTCTCAAGTCCAGTACAAATTGAATGAGCTACATATGTGCCAAATTTATACTTTTCCTCCTACACCTTCATAGTCAGGGTCAAAACTTATGACAAGCCCCTTGCTTGTCCAACATCCTATGCGTCAGTCATTCTCATCTGTTTAGATTTGTTAGTTGTTCTCACCTGTTTAGATTTGTTAGTTGTTCTCGCCTGTTTAGATTTGTTAGTTGTTCTCGCCTGTTTAGATTTGTTAGTTGTTCTTATCTGTTTAAATTTGTTAGTCTCATCTGTTTAGATTTGTTGGTCTCATCGGTTTAGATTTGTTAGTTGTTCTCACCTGTTTAGATTTGTTAGTTGTTCTCACCTGTTTAGATTTGTTGGTCTCATCTGTTTAGATTTGTTAGTCTCATCTGTATAGATTTGTTAATCTCATCTGTTTAGATGTGTTAGTCTCACCTGTTTAGATTTGTTAGTGTCTCATCTGTTTAGATTTGTTAGTGTCTCATCTGTTTAGATTTGTTAGTTGTTCTCACCTGTTTAGATTTGTTAGTTGTTATCATCTGTTTAGATTTGTTAGTTCTGATTTGTTTAGATTTGTTAGTTGTTCTCAAATGTTTAGATTTATTAGTTGTTCTCATCTGTTTAGATTTGTTAGTAGTTCTTACCTGTTTAGATTTGTTAGTTGTTCTCACCTGTTTAAATGTGTTAGTCTCATCTGTTTAGATTTGTTAGTCTCATCTGTTTATATTTGTTAGTCTCATCTGTTTAGATTTGTTAGTGTCTCATCTGTTTAGATTTGTTAGTTGTTCTCACCTGTTTAGATTTGTTAGTTGTTATCATCTGTTTAGATTTGTTAGTTCTGATTTGTTTAGATTTGTTAGTTGTTCTCAAATGTTTAGATTTATTAGTTGTTCTCATCTGTTTAGATTTGTTAGTAGTTCTTACCTGTTTAGATTTGTTAGTTGTTCTCACCTGTTTAAATGTGTTAGTCCCATCTGTTTAGATTTGTTAGTTGTTCTCACCTTTTTAGATTTGTTAGTCTCATCTGTTTAGATTTGTTAGTTGTTCTCATCTGTTTAGATTTGTTAGTCTCATCTGTTTAGATTTGTTAGTTGTTCTCACCTTTTTAGATTTGTTAGTCTCATCTGTTTAGATTTGTTAGTCTCATCTGTTTAGATTTGTTAGTCTCACCTGTTTAGATTTGTTAGTTGTTCTCACCTGTTTAAATGTGTTACTCTCATCTGTTTAGATTTGTTAGTTGTTCTCACCTTTTTAGATTTGTTAGTCTCATCTGTTTAGATTTGTTAGTCTCATCTGTTTAGATTTGTTAGTCTCACCTGTTTAGATTTGTTAGTTGTTCTCACCTGTTTAAATGTGTTAGTCTCATCTGTTTAGATTTGTTAGTTGTTCTCACCTTTTTAGATTTGTTAGTCTCATCTGTTTAGATTTGTTAGTCTCATTTGTTTAGATTTGTTAGTTGTTCTCATCTGTTTAGATTTGTTAGTCTCATCTGTTTAGATTTGTTAGTTGTTCTCACCTTTTTAGATTTGTTAGTCTCATCTGTTTAGATTTGTTAGTCTCATCTGTTTAGATTTGTTAGTTGTTCTCACCTTTTTAGATTTGTTAGTCTCATCTGTTTAGATTTGTTAGTCTCATTTGTTTAGATTTGTTAGTTGTTCTCATCTGTTTAGATTTGTTAGTCTCATCTGTTTAGATTTGTTAGTTGTTCTCACCTTTTTAGATTTGTTAGTCTCATCTGTTTAGATTTGTTAGTCTCATCTGTTTAGATTTGTTAGTTGTTCTCACCTTTTTAGATTTGTTAGTCTCATCTGTTTAGATTTTTTAGTCTGTAATTTATTGTATTAGCATAGTTTGTTATTGATTGTGTGTTTTTGTGACTCATACTTGTCTGCTTAGAGCAAGCCAAGTAGGCATGGTTGAGGTCGAAGTCAGAACTAGCTTACCTGGAACTAGTACGCATGTACTGTAGGATAGAGGTCTGGTGAGCCGAGCCAAAGCCTGCAGCCCCATCACTTCCATTGACCGATGAAGCCATGCCAGACATGTGCGTGTCACTAAGTTGGATCTTCTTCGGCACTGTCACTGGAGCTGCCTGGCTCTCATTCAGATGAGACTGATCCATGCCATGTTTGCTGCTCATTGCCAGGTTAGACAGTTTATCTGCAACACAGCACACATCTTCAGATGTTATGCAGACAGTACGATACATTGTGGCAGTATAAGGCGTTTCCACAGTGGTTTAGCTATCTGGAATGTTACCACATGCATCCACATCATTCAAAACCACACACAGCAAATTACATATCAAACGGCAGGTAATAGTTTGTGTTTATTTACATCCCTAAAACCAACAGAACAGAACATCATAAACGATATTATTACAAATGAACATTCACAATATTATTAATATCTCCGGAGGTTGTAAGCATAAGCTATTAATTATTGCCCCCAATGTAATCCAACCCAGTTCTAGCAGCACACACCCCTCCTCCCCTTACATGCAACTTCAAAACACACTCTCAAAAAATCTTGTCTTCATGATCGTATTCTGTGCATTCACTCACACTCAGATCCCCTCAGGTGGGTCATCTGGACATTATACATTCAATCTATTCAACTTATACTTATATGTGATCACACACTTAATTGATCTGCGTATACACACACTCCGGAACATACATCATTCCCTTGGTGTCCTTCACACACATCCAGATCTCTCCTAGTCACAGAGTGTCCAACACACACCACACACACATCCAGATCTCTCCTAGTCACAAGGTGCCCAACACACATCTTATAGAGCCACTGACCAAGACTCAAAGGCATATTCTGGTTCAGTCACCCTGCACTCCATTCTATCTCTCGAACATTCGTCAAACAGCCTATCAATCACTCTTCTATAAGTCGGCAAGCTAAACAGACCCCTAGGTAAATTCTGTCTCTCTCTCTCTCTCTCACTCCATGGCCAGCCTGCTTGAGATAAACTTTGCCTAGTATTATATAGTCTCAAGCGGTATCAGTACTGTCCAATGGATTCTGTGGGTTGTCTGACTCAGCCATCACTCTAGTTTGGATCTATCTCCACTTAGTTGTTATTGGAACGAATCACTCTGAATTCCTGTCACTTGAAATTGTCGCAGCAAGCCCTGCTGGCCTCTGTCTGTCACTAACCCTACAATATTCAAATCAGAACGCCAGAGTGGTCAGCTCCTACCTCTACCTGTACTAGACACATCCCCGTTTTTCCAATATTGTCTCCAACCTCCCTATCTTTCCTGAACATTGTATATCCCTCTATTTCAAGTTCACTATCTGCAATGTTCTCATATGTCCATGATTCTGTTAACCCTATTATATCTGGTTTTTCTTCTTCTACATTCAGTTCCAATTCTTCTCTTTTATTTACTATGCTTCTCACATTTGCATAAAAACATTTTAGTTTGTAATTTTGTTGTTTTTCCACTTTTGCTTTTGCTTTATCATTTTATTTTTCCTTTTCCACTACTTATTTCACACTTCCCTGACCCCAACTCTCCCCTTTTGACTACATCCTCTATAGCACCCTATTGTAGGCCTATCTTTAGTCTATCTCTATGATCTATCTCTGTCTACATTATCTGTGCTATAACTATTTGATCTATCTCTGTCTACATTATCTGTGCTGTAACTATTTGATCTATCTCTGTCTACATTATCTGTGCTATAACTATTTGATCTATCTCTGTCTACATTATCTGGGCTATAACTATTTGATCTATCTCTGTCTACATTATCTGTGCTGTAACTATTTGATCTATCTCTGTCTACATTATCTGGGCTATAACTATTTGATCTATCTCTGTCTACATTATCTGTGCTGTAACTATTTGATCTATCTCTGTCTACATTATCTGTGCTATAACTATTTGATCTATCTCTGTCTACATTATCTATGCTATAACTATTTAATCTATCTCTGTCTACAATATATGTCTACAATATCTGTGCCATAACTATATAATCTATCTCTGTCTACATTATCTGTGCTATAAATATTTAATCTATCTCTGTCTACATTATCTGTGCTATAACTATTTAATCTATCTCTACAATATCTGTGCTATAACTTCTTCGATCAGCTGATGCTATGCTTCTAGTCTGGTGAGGTTCACGAAGGAGACTGCGTTTCAGGTCTTCGCCGGTCCCCCATAGCTATTCGAACATGGTTGCTTCCCTGGGACAGACTATCTCTCTTTGGTCTGCATAGGTCAGACAGTCCTGCAGAATATGTTCTGGTGTTTGCTTGGGTGTTCCACAATCGCACGTGGTGGTGTCTCTGAGACCCATTCTGTGGAGGTGGGCCTTGAGTCTACAATGTCCTGTTCTGAGTCTGAATATCTTTGTCTGCCCATCTCTGCCAAGTTTGTCTCTGCTGTCATTTTCTGGCTTGTATTCTTTGTGCTGTTCTCTCCATTCTGTCCTCATGGATTGTTTGATGAGTGTCTTTGCTTCTTTATAACTCTGTGGATGGGGAAACCATTTTCAGCTTTTATGAGCTCATCTGCTTTTTCTTTTCCAGGGATCCCACAGTGGACAGGAATCCATTATAGGACTGTTTTATAATCTGTTTTTTGAAACAGCAATCCTATGTTGTATTTGTTTCATGTGAGAGCCTATCTTGTTTGTGATCCATCTGTGTACACGTGTGTCCAAGAGTTGCTAGGGTACTGTCTCCTGAGCTTCTGTAGGACGTGGATTTTTTGCTCTGTTGCCGACTGCTCACTTTTCTAGGTTAACACTTTTTGGCTTCAGCTTTTAGAATGTCTGCGTGTGTTCTACGGATTAAGTCCATCCTTCACAATAACACCAACTCCATCATTCACAACACCACCAACTCCATCATTCACAATAACATCATCTCCATCCTTCACAATAACATCAGCTCCATCATTCACAATAACACCAACTCCATCATTTACAATAACATCAGCTCCATCATTCACAATAACACCAACTCCATCATTCACAACACCACCAACTCCATCATTCACAATAACATCATCTCCATCCTTCACAATAACATCAGCTCCATCATTCACAATAATATCAGCTCCATCATTCACAATAACATCAGCTCCATCATTCACAATAACATCAAGTTCATCATTGACAATGACATCAGCTCCATTATTGACAATAACATCAACTCCATCATTCACAATAACACCAACTCCATCATTCACAATAACATCAACTTCATCATTCACAATAACTTCAGCTCCATCATTCGTAATAACATCAGCTCCATCATTCACAATAACATCAACTTCATTTCTCCCAATAACATCAACTTCATCATTCACAATAACATCAGCTCCATCATTCACAATAACATCAGCTCCATCATTCACAATAACATCAGCTCCATCATTCACAATAATATCAGCTCCATCATTCACAATAACACCAACTCCATCATTCACAATAACATCAGCTCCATCATTCCCAATAATACCAACTCCATCATCCACAACACCACCAACTCCATCATTCACAACACCACCAACTCCATCATTCACAATAACATCAGCTCCATCATTCACAATAACATTAGCTCCATCATTGACAATAACATCAGCTCCATCATTGACTATAACATCAACTCCATCATTCACAACACCATTGACTCCATCATTCACAACACCATCATTTACAACACCATCAACTCCATCATTCACAACACCATCAACTCCATCATTCACAACACCATCAACTCCATCCTTCACAACACCATCGACTCCATCATTCACAACACCATCAACTCCATCATTCACAACACCATCAACTCCATCATTCACAACACCATCAACTCCATCATTCACAACACCATCAACCACAACACCATCATTCACAACACCATCAACTCCACCAACCACAACTCCATCATTCACAACACCATCAACTCCATCATTCACAACACCATCAACCATACCATCATTCACAACACCATCAACTCCACCAACCACAACACCATCATTCACAACACCATCAACTCCATCAACCCCAACTCCATCAACCCCAACTCCATCAACCCCAACTCCATCATTCCTACAGAGACAGCATACCTTCTAAGAGATGCACTCCCAGCTTCTCTTCCACGATGTGCTCGATGATCGAGTCTTGTAGAACATTGAGTGCTCGTTCTATCTCAGCCAGAGGAACCGCCCGTTTGAATGGAGATGGAAATGTTGAGCGGGTCACAAAAAGTCTCATTGTTTGTCGGAGTGAAGCCTTCATGTCATCATTTCTGTGCATATCAAATGAATCGAAGAACTGCTTGTCTGCTGTACTGTCCTTGATGCTGGAGCGTGGAACCAGCAGGAGTTCCACAAACTCATCACTGGTTGCAAGTACTGACAGTGCCTTGACTGCAGACAACTGGAGAGCTGCAAACTTGAAGGTGTGCATTTCTGTCTCTCTGTTGACCTTGTCCACGCTGAGAGAAGCTGGCTCTGAACAGGGCATGATGGCAGATCTACAGTAAGAGGCAGGCATATGTGCTCTATCATCTTGCGATGGGCTAGAGATGAGTCTTGCTGTTCCAGAAGATTCTGTAGATGAGAGTCTATGACTTTCAGTACTACAATATGGTATCAATGAATCTTGAGCCAGACAGACGATAGTCTCTGGCTGGAGGTTGTCCAAGTATGGACATGTCTGACTGCCAAGTTGGGACAGGCGGTCCAGGTCTGAGTTGAGGTTCATCTCCGGTGAACTGAAGGGATGAACGACTCTCTGGTGACCAGCCAATGATGGGTCTGCCATTGTGTCTGAAGGATCTACACTCATGTCCTTGAGCAGAGCTTCATGAGCTGGTTCTGGGCCTGCCAGTCTGACTTCCTCTGTGACTGTTTTCTTGTCTGCGTTATGGTCAAAGACACTGAGATCCTCATCCAGCATGGCCGCAATGTCTCGGTCTAGTTCTCGCATTAAGTGGTCAGACCACTCTTTGCTTTTCTGCTTCGCTGTTGGGATGACACAAGACATACACAGTGCTCATTGCACGCATCTTCTATATAGGGATCAAACACTAGTGGCCCAGGATGCTGTCTTTGTAGGTGCCAGGGGACTGTCATTTTAGTGTGTGATAAAGCATATTGGAGGTCAGGCAATTATATGTCAGACAGGTAAGACTTGAGGTCAGACAGGTAAGACTTGAGGTCAGTCAGGTAAGACTTGAGGTCAGTCAGGTAAGACTTGAGGTCAGACAGGTAAGACTTGAGGTCAGACAGGTAAGATTTGAGGTCAGACAGGTAAGACTTGAGGTCAGACAGGTAAGACTTGAGGTCAGACAGGTAAGATTTGAGGTCAGACAGGTAAGACTTAAGGGCAAACAATAAAATGATACTACTTGTTGCTATGACTGGAACATGCTAGAACAAAACACTTCTCAAGTTGAAACAAGTCATTTGCCAAACAACAAGATGTCCTATCCCATGCTAATAAGAGATAAATTATTGGTATGTGGTATCATACTAGCCTTAACGTTGACAGGAAGGAGAAGATATTACTGTGTGGAGTCATTCAACTTTTGTGAACCTCAATCTGCCCAGCTCTATCTCTATTTGAATTCATTTATCCTTTTTGTACCAGGTGCAGCACATGACCCACACCACTGGTGCCACCCATACATGAAGTCTGTATACAAGCACCTCAACTGGCAGTTTCAAAAGCACAGCCGTCATGATGAGTTTGCTAGCCCAATGCTTTTTTCACATTTTTAAACATGCTAGTAAGGTTACAGTGGTGCGATTCTAACCACCCATCACCCCTTGGCTGTGCTTCCCCACCCCATCCACCACCCCTTGGATGTGCCCCCCCCCACCACCCACCACCCCTTGGCTGTGCCCCCCACCCACCACCCCTTGACTGTGCCCCCCCACCCACCACCCCTTGACTGTGCCCCCCCACCACCCCTTGACTGTGCCCCCCCCCACCACCCCTTGACTGTGCCCCCCCACCACCCCTTGACTGTGCCCCCCCACCACCCCTTGGCTGTGCCCCCGACCAGCCTTGGCTTTGCCCCCCACCCACCACCCCTTGACTGTGCCCCCCCCACCACCCCTTGGCTGTGCCCCCCACCACCCCTTGGCTTTGCCCCCCACCACCACCCATTGGCTGTGCCCCCCACCACCCCTTGGATTTGCCCCCCACCCACCACCCCTTGGCTGTGCCCCCCCCCCAACACCCCTTGCCTGTGCCCCCCACCATCCCTTGGCTGTGCCCCCCACTACCCCTTGGCTGTGTACCCCAACCACCCACCACCCCATGGCTGTGCCCCAACTACACCACCCCTTGGATTTACCCCCCCCCCCCACCACCCCTTGGCTGTGCCCCCCCCCACCACCCCTTGGCTGTGCCCCCCCACCCCTTGGCTGTGCACCCCAACCACCTACCACCCCTTGGCTGTGCCCCCCACCACCCCTTGGCTGTGCCCCCCACCACCCCTTGGCTGTGCCCCCCACCACCCCTTGGCTGTGCACCCCAACCACCCACCACCCCATGGCTGTGCCCCCCCCCCACCACCCCTTGGCTGTGCCCCCCCCCCTCTCGAAGCTGACCACAAGAAGGGCACAGACCTGCTGTGACATGTGTTTCTTGTTGGTCAGTGCCTGCAGGCCTGTGAGATGAGCTGCTGTCAGTGCGTGCCCTTGTATCCTTCATGAAACCCAACTTCACCAAAGCATCCAGATGGTGTGACCTGAAACCAGCTAGACTAGACACACTGAAGCTTTGACCAATCACTGGTTCCAGGTTGGTCAACACCGTGTCACTGGAATAACAATATGATTGAAGTAGGATCAAATACATCATCTCCAACTTGATTTCATACTTTGATAACAAATTCTCAACTCTCCCAACTCTCTCATTTCCCCAACTCTCCCATCTCCCCAACTCTCTCATCTCCCCAACTCTCTCATCTCCCCAACTCTCTCAACTACTCAAATCTCACCTTCCCAACTCTCTCATCTCCCCAACTCTCTCATCTCCCCAACTCTCCCCAACTCTCTCATCTCCCCAACTCTCTCATCTCCCCAACTCTCTCATCTCCCCAACTCTCTCATCTCCCCAACTCCCCAACTCTCTCATCTCCCCAACTCTCTCATCTCCCCAACTCTCCCAAGTACTCAAATCTCACCTCCCCAACTCTCTCATCTCCCCATCTCTCTCATCTCCCCAACTCTCCCAAGTACTCAAATATCACCTCCCCAACTCTCTCATCTCCCCAACTCTCTCATCTCCCCAACTCTCTCATCTCCCCAACTCTCCCAACTACCAAACTCTTATCTCCCCAACTATCTTATCGCCCCAACTATCCAACTCTTTCATCTCCCCAACTCTCCCAACTACCAAACTGTCTCATCTCCCCAACTCTCTTATCTCCCCAACTACCCAACTCTTTCATCTCCCCAACTCTCTTATCGCCCCAACTATCCAACTCTTTCATCTCCCCAACTCTCTTATCTCCCCAACTCTCCCAACTCGTTCATCTCCCCAACTCTCTTATCTCCCCAACTCTCCCAACTTGTTCATCTCCCCAACTCTCTCATCTCCCCAATTCTCTTATCTCCCCCCAACTCCTTCATCTCCCCAACTACCAAACTCTTTCATCTCCCCAACTACCCAACTCTTTCATCTCCATAACTCTCTCATCTCCTCAACTCTCCCAACTACCACAATTCTCCCAACCCTGACCTAGTTTATATTCCCTGACCTAGTTTATATTCCCTGACCTAGTTTATATTCCCTGATGTAATTTGTATTCCCTGTGACAGTTCCAGCTGGAGCATGTGTGTTTAGGGCAGGGGAGATTGGGCTCTCTAAGAAACGAAGGTTGCCTGAATACGTTGGACAAACGCAGGTCATGCAAGGGTCAATCACCATTTTGACATTAGGTCGACAAAGAAACAAGGGTTTAGGTGGAAAACTTTGTCTGGTACAGAGGTGGGTCTCGGAGCGGGCCACTCTGTCGTCAGATTCGACAAGGATGGAGGTTGTTAGGAGTCTGATACTTCCACGACAGGCTACCATTTTTGGAGTGACAGTCACTCGTGGACAGACAACCAATAACATTTTTAATTGGAGGTAGTTCAAAATTAGAGGGATAGCTAAATCAGATAACCCACAGAAGAGCATTGGACAGCCATGTTGTTGCTTGAGACTATAAAACACTCTACAAGGATAACCTCAGCAAACTGGCTGGGAGATTGGCTGAGATATTAGATTAGAGAGTTTGCAGGGTGGTTGAACCATCATACACTCCGAGTTTTTCCAGTCCTGCTCAATAGGTGCTTATGAAGGACACCCGGTGAACAGTAAGAGATCTGATTGTGTGTTGTAGGTGCAGGACACCTTGTGAACAATGTATGTTCTGATTATGTGAGAGTGTACAGATTCATCTGAGTATGTGAAGTGATCTGATTATATGTGAATGCACAGATCACCTGATTATACGTGAACCGATTCTATGTGAATGTACAGATCGCCTGATTATACGTGAACCGATTCTATGTGAATGTACAGATCGCCTAATTGTAAGTGACCTGATTATATGCGAATGCACAGATCGCCTGATTGTAATCGACCTGATTATATGTGAATGCACAGATCGCCTGATTGTAAGTGACCTGATTATATGCGAATGCACAGATCGCCTGATTGTAAGTGATCTGATTATATGTGAATGCACAGATCGACTGAGTCCGTAATCTGATCGTGAGGACGAGTTTGTGATTGTGTATCGAGGGTGCAGAAGATGGCGAGCTAATTGGAGCCATGAAGTTGTGACTAGAATATTTCTTGAGGTTCTGTTGTTGCAGATATAGATGTTAAACCTAGGTTTGTGGGTAGTTACAGATATAGATGTTAAACCTAGGTTTGTGGGTAGTTACAGATATAGATGTTAAACCTAGGTTTGTGGGTAGTTACAGATATAGATGTTAAACCTAGGTTTGTGGGTAGTTACATATATAGATGTTAAACCTAGGTTTGTGGGTAGTTGCAGATATAGATGTTAAACCTAGGTTTGTGGGTAGTTACAGATTTAGATGTTAAACCTAGGTTTGTGGGTAGTTACAGATATAGATGTTAAACCTAGGTTTGTGGGTAGTTACAGATATAGATGTTAAACCTAGGTTTGTGGGTAGTTACAGATATAGATGTTAAACCTAGGTTTGTGGGTAGTTACAGATATAGATGTTAAACCTAGGTTTGTGGGTAGTTACAGATATAGATGTTAAACCTAGGTTTGTGGGTAGTTACAGATATAGATGTTAAACCTAGGTTTGTGGGTAGTTACAGATATAGATGTTAAACCTAGGTTTGTGGGTAGTTACAGATATAGATGTTAAACCTAGGTTTGTGGGTAGTTACAGATATAGATGTTAAACCTAGGTTTGTGGGTAGTTACAGATATAGATGTTAAACCTAGGTTTGTGGGTAGTTACAGATATAGATGTTAAACCTAGGTTTGTGGGTAGTTACAGATATAGATGTTAAACCTAGGTTTGTGGGTAGTTACAGATATAGATGTTAAACCTAGGTTTGTGGGTAGTTACAGATATAGATGTTAAACCTAGGTTTGTGGGTAGTTACAGATATAGATGTCTTTAGATAAGTCTACTACACAAAGTATATGCTGCCACATCCCTGACCTATTGTTATTCCATGATCTAGTTTTTATTACCTGACCTAGCACTCTCTCCCCACCCTACCTGCTTGTTACACCTGCTTGATATTAGGTCATGTCAGATCAGGTAAAAACAAAGCATAGAATAGAATACAATAATAGTAACTGCATGTGGCCTTGATTGGTCAAGTAAAGATGTTTGACTGGGTAAACAAATGTGTCAGCTATGTCATGTAGGAAGATGGTCAATTCTGGGGTGGCATGTGTGCCTCGTATGGAAAGTGAGAAGAAACGATGGGGTTGAGTGCACGTGTTCTTGCTCAATGATCTATATGAATAAAAGGCCCATGGAGATTCCCTCAATAAACTGTTGTTTGCTGATGATCAGGTCATTTTACCTACAACACCCCCTGAACTTCTACCATTTCATTTCTAAGGCACATGAAATGAAGGTCACCACAAGCTGCCTTGAGGCTATGCTGGTATCATGTGAACCAGTCTAGAGAAGTTTCTAGAGAAGTTTCTACAACAGTGTCAAGCAAGTATGGCAGTTCAAATGCCTAGGTAGTATGTTCACTGTATGTTTCCAGAGTGAACAGAGAGATCACACATAGAATTCTGAAGGCATGAACCAATTTTGAAACACCCTACAGTGCTTGTTAAAACTAAGAGAAGGCTGATAAATATACTATTTATTCCTATATTGCGTTACCAATGTCAGTCTTGATCCTTACTAGCAACCCATAAGAGCAAGGTCCCGAGCTGTGCAGCCTTACTAGCAACCCATAAGAGCAAGGTCCCGAGCTGTGAGATGTGCAGCCTTACTAGCAACCCATAAGAGCAAGGTCCCGAGCTGTGAGATGTGCAGCCTTACTAGCAACCCATAAGAGCAAGGTCCCGAGCTGTGAGATGTGCAGCCTTACTAGCAGCCCATAAGAGCAAGGTCCCGAGCTGTGAGATGTGCAGCCTTACTAGCAACCCATAAGAGCAAGGTCCCGAGCTGTGAGATGTGCAGCCTTACTAGCAACCCATAAGAGCGAGGTCCCGAGCTGTGAGATGTGCAGCCTTACTAGCAACCCATAAGAGCAAGGTCCCGAGCTGTGAGATGTGCAGCCTTACTAGCAACCCATAAGAGCAAGGTCCCGAGCTGTGAGATGTGCAGCCTTACTAGCAACCCATAAGAGCGAGGTCCCGAGCTGTGAGATGTGCAGCCTTACTAGCAACCCATAAGAGCCAGGTCCCGAGCTGTGAGATGTGCAGCCTTACTAGCAACCCATAAGAGCAAGGTCCCGAGCTGTGAGATGTGCAGCCTTACTAGCAACCCATAAGAGCGAGGTCCCGAGCTGTGAGATGTGCAGCCTTACTAGCAACCCATAAGAGCAAGGTCCCGAGCTGTGAGATGTGCAGCCTTACTAGCAACCCATAAGAGCAAGGTCCCGAGCTGTGAGATGTGCAGCCTTACTAGCAACCCATAAGAGCAAGGTCCCGAGCTGTGAGATGTGCAGCCTTACTAGCAGCCCATAAGAGCAAGGTCCCGAGCTGTGAGATGTGCAGCCTTACTAGCAACCCATAAGAGCAAGGTCCCGAGCTGTGAGATGTGCAGCCTTACTAGCAACCCATAAGAGCGAGGTCCCGAGCTGTGAGATGTGCAGCCTTACTAGCAACCCATAAGAGCAAGGTCCCGAGCTGTGAGATGTGCAGCCTTACTAGCAACCCATAAGAGCAAGGTCCCGAGCTGTGAGATGTGCAGCCTTACTAGCAACCCATAAGAGCGAGGTCCCGAGCTGTGAGATGTGCAGCCTTACTAGCAACCCATAAGAGCAAGGTCCCGAGCTGTGAGATGTGCAGCCTTACTAGCAACCCATAAGAGCAAGGTCCCGAGCTGTGAGATGTGCAGCCTTACTAGCAACCCATAAGAGCGAGGTCCCGAGCTGTGAGATGTGCAGCCTTACTAGCAACCCATAAGAGCAAGGTCCCGAGCTGTGAGATGTGCAGCCTTACTGGTTGTATACAGACTCTGCAGGGTCTTCTAAACCAGTATAAAGACGTTAAGTTAAGTTAAGTTACTAGCAACCCATAAGAGCAAGGTCCCGAGCTGTGAGATGTGCAGCCTTACTAGCAACCCATAAGAGCAAGGTCCCGAGCTGTGAGATGTGCAGCTGGAAAGACAATCTGTGACTGAATCCACAACACCACGCTGAGGCAGACAGTGGGGACAAACCCAGTTAGTGCCTACATTGACGCCCACCTAATCAAGTAGTTCACTCATTTGATCAGCCTGCATCAGGAGCATATGCAGGTCTTCAGTTGACATGCAAGTGGTGACCTCCACTTAGGAGGATTAAGGCTCTTTGACACACTCAGGAAGTTACACCTAATGTCGACAAAAGCCTCACACCTGGCAATTAAAAGAAATCCCAACAGCTGCCTCGTCTCATGGCAAGGGCAGTGGGACATAAGAAAAACAAAAGGGTGTCAAAGTAAACCCTAATGTGGTATCTTTCATTTAGATATCCTGCAGAGAATGTTAAATAATCCATTTAGATATCCCGGAGAGAAGGTTAAATAATCCATTTAGATATGCTGGAGAGAATGTTAAATAATCCATTTAGATATCCTGGAGAGAATGTTAAATAATCCATTTAGATATCCTGGAGAGAATGTTAAATAATCCATTTAGATATCCCGGAGAGAATGTTAAATAATCCATTTAGATATCCCGGAGAGAATGTTAAATAATCCATTTAGATATCCCGGAGAGAATGTTAAATAATCCATTTAGATATCCCGGAGAGAATGTTAAATAATCCATTTAGATATCCCGGAGAGAATGTTAAATAATCCATTTAGATATCCCGGAGAGAATGTTAAATAATCCATTTAGATATCCCGGAGAGAATGTTAAATAATCCATTTAGATATCCCGGAGAGAATGTTAAATAATCCATTTAGATATGCTGGAGAGAATGTTGATTTAAATAGACTGGACTAGTCTGAATTATACTGCTCTTTTAATTGCAGAGAGTTTTGACTTCCGCCCTGCAGGGCTAGATATAATGAATGGCATTTTTGTCATGTGTTTGAGACTTTTGGAAACTATTTCTCATGTTTTGATTTCTCATGTTTTGATTTCTCATGTTTTTCTCTGGGATTTGAAGATTCTTCCATTATTGAGAATGGGGAAGTTCAGTTTCAAAAACTTTTTTCTGAGCTAAATCTGTAATGCAGTAGTGTAAAGGTGAAGGTCATGGCTCACCTAACTGTGCTCTCCCCTTCGTCCCACTGAACCTTGGCAGTGATTGCCGACTCCCGAGGCAGGCCCAGAATCACACCCTTCTTGCCACTGGTTT
The DNA here is from genome assembly GCA_036924085.1 of Ariolimax columbianus. Classification (NCBI taxonomy): domain Eukaryota; kingdom Metazoa; phylum Mollusca; class Gastropoda; order Stylommatophora; family Arionidae; genus Ariolimax; species Ariolimax columbianus. Next base: position 916,946 of record JAVGWX010000003.1, read on the forward strand.
TATGGATGCAGCGTCCTCCAATCCTCAGGCCGTGGTCCACTCCCCCTACCACAACCAGACATGGCCAGATCTGAAACGTCAGCAACAGGTGACACAATGTTATTACTAAAACATGACAATGGTACATGCTCCATCAACAAGAAACATCACCTGTTGTAAGCATGCAGTCATCCCTCAGTAATGTGAGGACATTCGTACAATCGTGTGAAGCCCAAATCAGTGTAACATTTGACCAACATCATTACACACACAAAATAACAGTTGTAACAAGACCAATCACTAGCCAGCCTAACAGAAATGTGTTCAATTAACAAAGATATCACAGCCATCAATTGATGCCAGCAGAAAGACTGCACTATCTACGTCCACCCTTCGACAGCCATCTCTCACCTGATTGCAAGCATTATCCAGCTTTGCCCCATCAATAGGACACAATAGATGCCCATCATGGCTGTTCCTCCTCTCAGTCTTCATTTTCTTGGATTCCTTTTTCTTATCCTCAACTAGAATAGAAACAACAGCAAGAGTTATCCTGATTCTATGCCTACAGGTAGGGACAAGGTAGGGGTCTTGACAGGGATCTTGACAGGGTAGGGGTCTTGACAGGGATCTTGACAGGGTAGTGACAAGGTAGGGGTCTTGACAGGGATCTTGACAGGGTAGTGACAAGGTAGGGGTCTTGATAGGGGTCTTGACAGGGATCTTGACAGGGTAGTGACAAGGTAGGGGTCTTGACAGGGATCTTGACAGGGTAGAGACAAGGTAGGGGTCTTGACAGGGTTCTTGACAGGGATCTTGGTAGGGATCTTGACAGGGTAGGGGTCTTGACAGGGATCTTGACAGGGTAGAGACAAGGTAGGGGTCTTGACAGGGGTCTTGACAGGGATCTTGGTAGGGATCTTGATAGGGATCTTGATAGGGTAGTGACAAGGTAGGGGTCTTGGCAGGGATCTTGACAGGGATCTTGACAGGGTAGTGACAAGGTAGGGGTCTTGACAGGGATCTTGACAGGGATCTTGACAGGGTAGTGACAAGGTAGGGGTCTTGACAGGGATCTTGACAGGGATCTTGACAGGGATCTTGACAGGGTAGTGACAAGGTAGGGGTCTTGACAGGGATCTTGACAGGGATCTTGACAGGGTAGTGACAATGTAGGGGTCTTGACAGGGATCTTGACAGGGTAGTGACAAGGTAGGGGTCTTGACAGGGATCTTGACAGGATAGTGACAAGGTAGGGATCTTGACAGGGATCTTGACAGGGTAGTGACAAGGTAGGGATCTTGACAGGGATCTTGACAGGGTAGTGACAACGTAGGGATCTTGACAGGGATCTTGACAGGGTAGAGATCTTGACAGAGTAGAGATCTTGACAGGGTAGGGGTCTTGACAGGGATCTTGACAGGGTAGAAGTCTTGACAGGGGTCTTGACAGGGATCTTGGTAGGGATCTTGACAGGGTAGGGGTCTTGACATGGATCTTGACAGGGATCTTGACAGAGTAGTGACAAGGTAGGGGTCTTGACAGGGGTCTTGACAGGGATCTTGACAGGGTAGTGACAAGGTAGGGGTCTTGACAGGGATCTTGACAGGGATCTTGACAGGGTAGTGACAATGTAGGGGTCTTGACAGGGATCTTGACAGGGTAGTGACAAGGTAGGGGTCTTGACAGGGATCTTGACAGGATAGTGACAAGGTAGGGATCTTGTCAGGGATCTTGACAGGGATCTTGACAGGGTAGTGACAAGGTATGGATCTTGACAGGGATCTTGACAGGGTAGTGACAAGGTAGGGATCTTGACATGGATCTTGACAGGGTAGAGATCTTGACAGGGTAGAGATCTTGACAGGGTAGGGGTCTTGACAGGGATCTTGACAGGGTAGGGGTCTTGACAGGGGTCTTGACAGGGATCTTGGTAGGGATCTTGACAGGGTAGGGGTCTTGATATGGATCTTGACAGGGATCTTGACAGAGTAGTGACAAGGTAGGGGTCTTGACATGGATCTTGACAGGGATCTTGACAGGGTAGTGACAAGGTAGGGGTCTTGACAGGGGTCTTGACAGGGATCTTGACAGGGTAGTGACAAGGTAGGGGTCTTGACAGGGATCTTGACAGGGTAGAGACAAGGTAGGGGTCTTGACAGGGGTCTTGACAGGGATCGTGGTAAGGATCTTGACAGGGTAGGGGTCTTGACAGGGATCTTGACAGGGTAGTGACAAGGTAGGGGTCTTGAAAGGGATCTTGACAGGGTAGAGACAAGGTAGGGGTCTTGACAGGGATCTTGGTAGGGATCCTGACAGGGTAGGGGTCTTGACATGGATCTTGACAGGGATCTTGACAGAGTAGTGACAAGGTAGGGGTCTTGACATGGATCTTGACAGGGATCTTGACAGGGTAGTGACAAGGTAGGGGTCTTGACAGGGGTCTTGACAGGGATCTTGACAGGGTAGTGACAAGGTAGGGGTCTTGACAGGGATCTTGACAGGGTAATGACAAGGTAGGGGTCTTGACAGGGATCTTGACAGGGTAGAGACAAGGTAGGGGTCTTGACAGGGGTCTTGACAGGGATCTTGGTAGGGATCTTGACAGGGTAGGGGTCTTGACAGGGATCTTGACATGGTAGGGGTCTTGACAGGGATCTTGACAGGGATCTTGACAGGGTAGAGACAAGGTAGGGGTCTTGACAGGGGTCTTGACAGGGATCTTGACAGGGTAGGGGTCTTGACATGGTAGAGATCTTGACATGGTAGAGATTTTGACAGGGTAGGAATCTTGACAGGGTAGAGATCTTGACAGGGTAGAGATCTTGACAGGGTAGAGATCTTGACATGGTTGAGATCTTGACAGGGTAGAGATCTTGACATGGTAGAGATCTTGACAAGGTAGGGATCTTGACAGGGTAGAGATCTTGACAGGGTAGGGATCTTGACAGGGTATGAATCTTGACAGGGTAGAGATCTTGACAGGGTAGAGATCTTGACAGGGTAGAGATCTTGACAGGGTAGAGATCTTGACAGGGTAGGGATCTTGACAGGGTAGAGATCTTGACAGGGTAGGAATCTTGACAGGGTAATAATCTTGACAGGGTAGAGATCTTGACAGGGTAGAGATCTTGACAGGGTAGAGATCTTGACAGGGTAGAGATCTTGACAGGGTAGGAATCTTGACAGGGTAGAGATCTTGACAGGGTAGGAATCTTGACAGGGTAGGAATCTTGCCAAGGTAGGAATCTTGACAAGGTAGGAATCTTGACAGGGTAGGAAGCTTGATAGGGTAGAGATCTTGACAGGGTAGAGATCTTGACAAGGCAGGAATCTTGACAGGGTAGAGATCTTGACAGGGTAGGGATCTTGACAGGGTAGAGATCTTGACAGGGTATAGATCTTGACAGGGTAGAGATCTTGACAGGGTAGAGATCTTGACAGGGTAGAGATCTTGACAAGGTAGGAATCTTGACAGGGTAGATATCTTGACAGGGTAGAGATCTTGACAGGGTAGAGATCTTGACAGTGTAGAGATCTTGACAGGGTAGAGATCTTGACAGGGTAGGGATCTTGACAGGGTAGGAATCTTGACAGGGTAGAGCTCTTGACAAGGTAGGAATCTTGATAAGGTAGGAATCTTGACAGGGTAGGGATCTTGACAGGGTAGAGATCTTGACAGGGTAGAGATCTTGACAGAGTAGAGATCTTGACAGGGTAGAGATCTTGACAAGGTAGGAATCTTGACAGGGTAGAGATCTTGACAGGGTAGGGATCTTGACAGGGTAGAGATCTTGACAGGGTAGGGATCTTGACAGGGTAGAGATCTTGACAGGGTAGAGATCTTGACAGGGTAGGGATCTTGACAGGGTAGGGATCTTGACATGGTAGAGATCTTGACAGGGTAGGGATCTTGACAGGGTAGGGATCTTGACAGGGTAGAGATCTTGACAGGGTAGGGATCTTGACAGGGTAGAGATCTTGACAGGGTAGAGATCTTGACAGGGTAGGGATCTTGACAGGGTAGAGATCTTGACAGGGTAGGGATCTTGACAGGGTAGAGATCTTGACAGGGTAGAGATCTTGACATGGTAGGGATCTTGACAGGGTAGAGATCTTGACAGGGTAGGGATCTTTACAGGGTAGAGATCTTGACAGGGTAGAGATCTTGACAGGGTAGAGATCTTGACAGGGTAGGGATCTTGACAGGGTAGGAATCTTGACAGGGTAGAGATCTTGACAGGGTAGAGATCTTGACAGGGTAGAGATCTTGACAGGGTAGGGATCTTGACAGGGTAGGGATCTTGACAAGGTAGAGATCTTGACAGGGTAGAGATCTTGACAGGGTAGGGATCTTGACAGGGTAGAGATCTTGACAGGGTAGAGAACTTGACAGGGTAGGGATCTTGACAGGGTAGGGATCTTGACAGGGTAGGAATCTTGACAGGGTAGAGATCTTGACAGGGTAGGAATCTTGACAGGGTAGGAATCTTGCCAAGGTAGGAATCTTGACAAGGTAGGAATCTTGACAGGGTAGGAAGCTTGATAGGGTAGAGATCTTGACAGGGTAGAGATCTTGACAAGGCAGGAATCTTGACAGGGTAGAGATCTTGACAGGGTAGGGATCTTGACAGGGTAGAGATCTTGACAGGGTATAGATCTTGACAGGGTAGAGATCTTGACAGGGTAGAGATCTTGACAGGGTAGAGATCTTGACAAGGTAGGAATCTTGACAGGGTAGATATCTTGACAGGGTAGAGATCTTGACAGGGTAGAGATCTTGACAGTGTAGAGATCTTGACAGGGTAGAGATCTTGACAGGGTAGGGATCTTGACAGGGTAGGAATCTTGACAGGGTAGAGCTCTTGACAAGGTAGGAATCTTGATAAGGTAGGAATCTTGACAGGGTAGGGATCTTGACAGGGTAGAGATCTTGACAGGGTAGAGATCTTGACAGAGTAGAGATCTTGACAGGGTAGAGATCTTGACAAGGTAGGAATCTTGACAGGGTAGAGATCTTGACAGGGTAGGGATCTTGACAGGGTAGAGATCTTGACAGGGTAGGGATCTTGACAGGGTAGAGATCTTGACAGGGTAGAGATCTTGACAGGGTAGGGATCTTGACAGGGTAGGGATCTTGACATGGTAGAGATCTTGACAGGGTAGGGATCTTGACAGGGTAGGGATCTTGACAGGGTAGAGATCTTGACAGGGTAGGGATCTTGACAGGGTAGAGATCTTGACAGGGTAGAGATCTTGACAGGGTAGGGATCTTGACAGGGTAGAGATCTTGACAGGGTAGGGATCTTGACAGGGTAGAGATCTTGACAGGGTAGAGATCTTGACATGGTAGGGATCTTGACAGGGTAGAGATCTTGACAGGGTAGGGATCTTTACAGGGTAGAGATCTTGACAGGGTAGAGATCTTGACAGGGTAGAGATCTTGACAGGGTAGGGATCTTGACAGGGTAGGAATCTTGACAGGGTAGAGATCTTGACAGGGTAGAGATCTTGACAGGGTAGAGATCTTGACAGGGTAGGGATCTTGACAGGGTAGGGATCTTGACAAGGTAGAGATCTTGACAGGGTAGAGATCTTGACAGGGTAGGGATCTTGACAGGGTAGAGATCTTGACAGGGTAGAGAACTTGACAGGGTAGGGATCTTGACAGGGTAGGGATCTTGACTGGGTAGAGATCTTGACAGGGTAGGGATCTTGACAAGGTAGAGATCTTGATAGGGTAGAGATCTTGACAGGGTAGGGATCTTGACAGGGTAGAGATCTTGACAGGGTAGAGAACTTGACAGGGTAGGGATCTTGACAGGGTAGGGATCTTGACAGGGTAGAGATCTTGACAGGGTAGGGATCTTGACAGGGTAGGAATCTTGACATGGAAGGGATCTTGACATGGTAGAGATCTTGACAGGGTAGGAATCTTGACAGGGTAGAGATCTTGACAGGGTAGAGATCTTGACAGGGTAGAGATCTTGACAGGGTAGGGATCTTGACAGGGTAAAAATCTTGACAGGGTAGGAATCTTGACATGGTAGAAATCTTGACAGGGTAGAGATCTTGACAGGGTAGAGATCTTGACAGGGTAGAGATCTTGACATGGTAGAGATCTTGACAGGGTAGAGATCTTGACATGGTAGAGATCTTGACAAGGTAGGGATCTTGACAGGGTAGAGATCTTGACAGGGTAGGGATCTTGACAGGGTAGGAATCTTGACAGGGTAGAGATCTTGACAGGGTAGAGATCTTGACAAGGCAGGAATCTTGACAGGGTAGAGATCTTGACAGGGTAGGGATCTTGACAGGGTAGAGATCTTGACAGGGTAGAGATCTTGACAGGGTAGAGATCTTGACAGGGTAGAGATCTTGACAGGGTAGAGATCTTGACAAGGTAGGAATCTTGACAGGGTAGAGATCTTGACAGGGTAGGGATCTTGACAGAGTAGAGATCTTGACAGGGTAGAGATCTTGACAGGGTAGAGATCTTGACAGTGTAGAGATCTTGACAGGGTAGAGATCTTGACAGGGTAGGGATCTTGACAGGGTAGGAATCTTGACAGGGTAGAGCTCTTGACAAGGTAGGAATCTTGATAAGGTAGGAATCTTGACAGGGTAGGGATCTTGACAGGGTAGAGATCTTGACAGGGTAGAGATCTTGACAGGGTAGAGATCTTGACTAGGGTAGAGATCTTGACAAGGTAGGAATCTTGACAGGGTAGAGATCTTGACAGGGTAGGGATCTTGACAGGGTAGAGATCTTGACAGGGTAGGGATCTTGACAGGGTAGAGATCTTGACAGGGTAGAGATCTTGACAGGGTAGAGATCTTGACAGGGTAGGGATCTTGACAGGGTAGAGATCTTGACAGGGTAGGGATCTTGACAGGGTAGGGATCTTGACAGGGTAGAGATCTTGACAGGGTAGGGATCTTGACAGGGTAGAGATCTTGACAGGGTAGAGATCTTGACAGGGTAGGGATCTTGACAGGGTAGAGATCTTGACAGGGTAGGGATCTTGACAGGGTAGAGATCTTGACAGGGTAGAGATCTTGACATGGTAGGGATCTTGACAGGGTAGAGATCTTGACAGGGTAGGGATCTTTACAGGGTAGAGATCTTGACAGGGTAGAGATCTTGACAGGGTAGGGATCTTGACAGAGTAGAGATCTTGACAGGGTAGAGATCTTGAAAGGGTAGAGATCTTGACAGTGTAGAGATCTTGACAGGGTAGAGATCTTGACAGGGTAGGGATCTTGACAGGGTAGGAATCTTGACAGGGTAGAGCTCTTGACAAGGTAGGAATCTTGATAAGGTAGGAATCTTGACAGGGTAGGGATCTTGACAGGGTAGAGATCTTGACAGGGTAGAGATCTTGACAGGGTAGAGATCTTGACAGGGTAGAGATCTTGACAAGGTAGGAATCTTGACAGGGTAGAGATCTTGACAGGGTAGGGATCTTGACAGGGTAGAGATCTTGACAGGGTAGGGATCTTGACAGGGTAGAGATCTTGACAGGGTAGGGATCTTGACAGGGTAGGGATCTTGACAGGCTAAAGATCTTGACAGGGTAGGGATCTTGACAGGGTAGGGATCTTGACAGGGTAGAGATCTTGACAGGGTAGAGATCTTGAAATGGTAGGGATCTTGACAGGGTAGAGATCTTGACAGGGTAGGGATCTTTACAGGGTAGAGATCTTGACAGGGTAGAGATCTTGACAGGGTAGAGATCTTGACAGGGTAGGGATCTTGACAGGGTAGGAATCTTGACAGGGTAGAGATCTTGACAGGGTAGAGATCTTGACAGGGTAGAGATCTTGACAGGGTAGGGATCTTGACAGGGTAGGGATCTTGACAAGGTAGAGATCTTGACAGGGTAGAGATCTTGACAGGGTAGGGATCTTGACAGGGTAGAGATCTTGACAGGGTAGAGAACTTGACAGGGTAGGGATCTTGACAGGGTAGGGATCTTGACTGGGTAGGGATCTTGACAGGGTAGGGATCTTGACAAGGTAGAGATCTTGATAGGGTAGAGATCTTGACAGGGTAGGGATCTTGACAGGGTAGAGATCTTGACAGGGTAGAGAACTTGACAGGGTAGGGATCTTGACAGGGTAGGGATCTTGACAGGGTAGGGATCTTGACAGGGTAGAGATCTTGACAGGGTAGGGATCTTGACAGGGTAGGAATCTTGACATGGTAGGGATCTTGACATGGTAGAGATCTTGACAGGGTAGGAATCTTGACAGGGTAGAGATCTTGACAGGGTAGAGATCTTGACAGGGTAGAGATCTTGACAGGGTAGGGATCTTGACAGGGTAGAAATCTTGACAGAGTAGGAATCTTGACATGGTAGAAATCTTGACAGGGTAGGAATCTTGACAGGGTAGAGATCTTGACAGGGTAGAGATCTTGACAGGGTAGAGATCTTGACAGGGTAGAGATCTTGACAGGGTAGAGATCTTGACAGGGTAGGGATCTTGACAGGGTAGAGATCTTGACAGGGTAGGAATCTTGACAGGGTAATAATCTTGACTGGGTAGGAATCTTGACAGGGTAGAGATATTGACAGGGTAGAGATCTTGACAGGGTAGGAATCTTGACAGGGTAGAGATCTTGACAGGGTAGGAATCTTGACAGGGTAGGAATCTTGACAAGGTAGGAATCTTGACAAGGTAGGAATCTTGACAGGGTAGGAATCTTGACAGGGTAGAGATCTTGACAGGGTAGAGATCTTGACAAGGCAGGAATCTTGACAGGGTAGAGATCTTGACAGGGTAGGGATCTTGACAGGGTAGAGATCTTGACAGGGTAGAGATCTTGACAGGGTAGAGATCTTGACAGGGTAGAGATCTTGACAGGGTAGAGATCTTGACAAGGTAGGAATCTTGACAGGGTAGAGATCTTGACAGGGTAGGGATCTTGACAGAGTAGAGATCTTGACAGGGTAGAGATCTTGACAGGGTAGAGATCTTGACAGTGTAGAGATCTTGACAGGGTAGAGATCTTGACAGGGTAGGGATCTTGACAGGGTAGGAATCTTGACAGGGTAGAGCTCTTGACAAGGTAGGAATCTTGATAAGGTAGGAATCTTGACAGGGTAGGGATCTTGACAGGGTAGAGATCTTGACAGGGTAGAGATCTTGACAGGGTAGAGATCTTGACATGGTAGAGATCTTGACAAGGTAGGGATCTTGACAGGGTAGAGATCTTGACAGGGTAGGGATCTTGACAGGGTAGGAATCTTGACAGGGTAGAGATCTTGACAGGGTAGAGATCTTGACAGGGTAGAGATCTTGACAGGGTAGAGATCTTGACAGGGTAGGGATCTTGACAGGGTAGAGATCTTGACAGGGTAGGAATCTTGACAGGGTAATAATCTTGACTGGGTAGGAATCTTGACAGGGTAGAGATCTTGACAGGGTAGAGATCTTGACAGGGTAGGAATCTTGACAGGGTAGAGATCTTGACAGGGTAGGAATCTTGACAGGGTAGGAATCTTGACAAGGTAGGAATCTTGACAAGGTAGGAATCTTGACAGGGTAGGAATCTTGACAGGGTAGAGATCTTGACAGGGTAGAGATCTTGACAAGGCAGGAATCTTGACAGGGTAGAGATCTTGACAGGGTAGGGATCTTGACAGGGTAGAGATCTTGACAGGGTAGAGATCTTGACAGGGTAGAGATCTTGACAGGGTAGAGATCTTGACAGGGTAGAGATCTTGACAAGGTAGGAATCTTGACAGGGTAGAGATCTTGACAGGGTAGGGATCTTGACAGAGTAGAGATCTTGACAGGGTAGAGATCTTGACAGGGTAGAGATCTTGACAGTGTAGAGATCTTGACAGGGTAGAGATCTTGACAGGGTAGGGATCTTGACAGGGTAGGAATCTTGACAGGGTAGAGCTCTTGACAAGGTAGGAATCTTGATAAGGTAGGAATCTTGACAGGGTAGGGATCTTGACTAGGGTAGAGATCTTGACAAGGTAGGAATCTTGACAGGGTAGAGATCTTGACAGGGTAGGGATCTTGACAGGGTAGAGATCTTGACAGGGTAGGGATCTTGACAGGGTAGAGATCTTGACAGGGTAGAGATCTTGACAGGGTAGAGATCTTGACAGGGTAGGGATCTTGACAGGGTAGAGATCTTGACAGGGTAGGGATCTTGACAGGGTAGGGATCTTGACAGGGTAGAAATCTTGACAGGGTAGGGATCTTGACAGGGTAGAGATCTTGACAGGGTAGGGATCTTGACAGGGTAGAGATCTTGACAGGGTAGGGATCTTGACAGGGTAGAGATCTTGACAGGGTAGAGATCTTGACATGGTAGGGATCTTGACAGGGTAGAGATCTTGACAGGGTAGGGATCTTTACAGGGTAGAGATCTTGACAGGGTAGAGATCTTGACAGGGTAGGGATCTTGACAGAGTAGAGATCTTGACAGGGTAGAGATCTTGAAAGGGTAGAGATCTTGACAGTGTAGAGATCTTGACAGGGTAGAGATCTTGACAGGGTAGGGATCTTGACAGGGTAGGAATCTTGACAGGGTAGAGCTCTTGACAAGGTAGGAATCTTGACAGGGTAGGAATCTTGACAGGGTAGGGATCTTGACAGGGTAGAGATCTTGACAGGGTAGAGATCTTGACAGGGTAGAGATCTTGACAGGGTAGAGATCTTGACAAGGTAGGAATCTTGACAGGGTAGAGATCTTGACAGGGTAGGGATCTTGACAGGGTAGAGATCTTGACAGGGTAGGGATCTTGACAGGGTAGAGATCTTGACAGGGTAGGGATCTTGACAGGGTAGGGATCTTGACAGGGTAGAGATCTTGACAGGGTAGGGATCTTGACAGGGTAGGGATCTTGACAGGGTAGAGATCTTGACAGGGTAGGGATCTTGACAGGGTAGAGATCTTGACAGGGTAGAGATCTTGACAGGGTAGGGATCTTGACAGGGTAGAGATCTTGACAGGGTAGGGATCTTGACAGGGTAGAGATCTTGACAGGGTAGAGATCTTGAAATGGTAGGGATCTTGACAGGGTAGAGATCTTGACAGGGTAGGGATCTTTACAGGGTAGAGATCTTGACAGGGTAGAGATCTTGACAGGGTAGAGATCTTGACAGGGTAGGGATCTTGACAGGGTAGGAATCTTGACAGGGTAGAGATCTTGACAGGGTAGAGATCTTGACAGGGTAGAGATCTTGACAGGGTAGGGATCTTGACAGGGTAGGGATCTTGACAAGGTAGAGATCTTGACAGGGTAGAGATCTTGACAGGGTAGGGATCTTGACAGGGTAGAGATCTTGACAGGGTAGAGAACTTGACAGGGTAGGGATCTTGACAGGGTAGGGATCTTGACTGGGTAGGGATCTTGACAGGGTAGGGATCTTGACAAGGTAGAGATCTTGATAGGGTAGAGATCTTGACAGGGTAGGGATCTTGACAGGGTAGAGATCTTGACAGGGTAGAGAACTTGACAGGGTAGGGATCTTGACAGGGTAGGGATCTTGACAGGGTAGGGATCTTGACAGGGTAGAGATCTTGACAGGGTAGGGATCTTGACAGGGTAGGAATCTTGACATGGTAGGGATCTTGACATGGTAGAGATCTTGACAGGGTAGGAATCTTGACAGGGTAGAGATCTTGACAGGGTAGAGATCTTGACAGGGTAGAGATCTTGACAGGGTAGGGATCTTGACAGGGTAGAAATCTTGACAGAGTAGGAATCTTGACATGGTAGAAATCTTGACAGGGTAGGAATCTTGACAGGGTAGAGATCTTGACAGGGTAGAGATCTTGACAGGGTAGAGATCTTGACAGGGTAGAGATCTTGACAGGGTAGAGATCTTGACAGGGTAGGGATCTTGACAGGGTAGAGATCTTGACAGGGTAGGAATCTTGACAGGGTAATAATCTTGACTGGGTAGGAATCTTGACAGGGTAGAGATCTTGACAGGGTAGAGATCTTGACAGGGTAGGAATCTTGACAGGGTAGAGATCTTGACAGGGTAGGAATCTTGACAGGGTAGGAATCTTGACAAGGTAGGAATCTTGACAAGGTAGGAATCTTGACAGGGTAGGAATCTTGACAGGGTAGAGATCTTGACAGGGTAGAGATCTTGACAAGGCAGGAATCTTGACAGGGTAGAGATCTTGACAGGGTAGGGATCTTGACAGGGTAGAGATCTTGACAGGGTAGAGATCTTGACAGGGTAGAGATCTTGACAGGGTAGAGATCTTGACAGGGTAGAGATCTTGACAAGGTAGGAATCTTGACAGGGTAGAGATCTTGACAGGGTAGGGATCTTGACAGAGTAGAGATCTTGACAGGGTAGAGATCTTGACAGGGTAGAGATCTTGACAGTGTAGAGATCTTGACAGGGTAGAGATCTTGACAGGGTAGGGATCTTGACAGGGTAGGAATCTTGACAGGGTAGAGCTCTTGACAAGGTAGGAATCTTGATAAGGTAGGAATCTTGACAGGGTAGGGATCTTGACAGGGTAGAGATCTTGACAGGGTAGAGATCTTGACAGGGTAGAGATCTTGACAGGGTAGAGATCTTGACAAGGTAGGAATCTTGACAGGGTAGAGATCTTGACAGGGTAGGGATCTTGACAGGGTAGAGATCTTGACAGGGTAGGGATCTTGACAGGGTAGAGATCTTGACAGGGTAGAGATCTTGACAGGGTAGGGATCTTGACAGGGTAGGGATCTTGACAGGGTAGAGATCTTGACAGGGTAGGGATCTTGACAGGGTAGGGATCTTGACAGGGTAGAGATCTTGACAGGGTAGGGATCTTGACAGGGTAGAGATCTTGACAGGGTAGAGATCTTGACAGGGTAGGGATCTTGACAGGGTAGAGATCTTGACAGGGTAGGGATCTTGACAGGGTAGAGATCTTGACAGGGTAGAGATCTTGACATGGTAGGGATCTTGACAGGGTAGAGATCTTGACAGGGTAGGGATCTTTACAGGGTAGAGATCTTGACAGGGTAGAGATCTTGACAGGGTAGAGATCTTGACAGGGTAGGGATCTTGACAGGGTAGGAATCTTGACAGGGTAGAGATATTGACAGGGTAGAGATCTTGACAGGGTAGAGATCTTGACAGGGTAGGGATCTTGACAGGGTAGGGATCTTGACAAGGTAGAGATCTTGACAGGGTAGAGATCTTGACAGGGTAGGGATCTTGACAGGGTAGAGATCTTGACAGGGTAGAGAACTTGACAGGGTAGGGATCTTGACAGGGTAGGGATCTTGACTGGGTAGGGATCTTGACAGGGTAGGGATCTTGACAAGGTAGAGATCTTGATAGGGTAGAGATCTTGACAGGGTAGGGATCTTGACAGGGTAGAGATCTTGACAGGGTAGAGAACTTGACAGGGTAGGGATCTTGACAGGGTAGGGATCTTGACAGGGTAGGGATCTTGACAGGGTAGAGATCTTGACAGGGTAGGGATCTTGACAGGGTAGGAATCTTGACATGGTAGGGATCTTGACATGGTAGAGATCTTGACATGGTAGGAATCTTGACAGGGTAGAGATCTTGACAGGGTAGAGATCTTGACAGGGTAGAGATCTTGACAGGGTAGGGATCTTGACAGGGTAGAAATCTTGACAGGGTAGGAATCTTGACATGGTAGAAATCTTGACAGGGTAGGAATCTTGACAGGGTAGAGATCTTGACAGGGTAGAGATCTTGACAGGGTAGAGATCTTGACAGGGTAGAGATCTTGACATGGTAGAGATCTTGACAGGGTAGAGATCTTGACATGGTAGAGATCTTGACAAGGTAGGGATCTTGACAGGGTAGAGATCTTGACAGGGTAGGGATCTTGACAGGGTAGGAATCTTGACAGGGTAGAGATCTTGACAGGGTAGAGATCTTGACAGGGTAGAGATCTTGACAGGGTAGAGATCTTGACAGGGTAGGGATCTTGACAGGGTAGAGATCTTGACAGGGTAGGAATTTTGACAGGGTAGGAATCTTGACAGGGTAGGAATCTTGACAGGGTAGAGATCTTGACAGGGTAGAGATCTTGACAGGGTAGAGATCTTGACAGGGTAGGGATCTTAACAGGGTAGAGATCTTGACAGGGTAGTGATCTTGACAGGGTAGAGATCTTGACAGGGTAGGAATTTTGACAAGGTAGAGATCTTGACAGGGTAGGGATCTTGACAGGGTAGGGATCTTGACAGGGTAGAGATCTTGACAGGGTAGACATCTTGACAGGGTAGACATCTTGACAGGGTAGGAATCTTGACAGGGTAGGAATCTTGACAGGGTAGAGATCTTGACAGGGTAGGAATCTTGACAGAGTAGGGATCTTGACAGATAGAGATGTTGACAGGGATCTTGACAAGTTAGGGTTATTGGTAGGGTAGAGATCTTGACAGGGTAGAGATCCTGACAGGGTAGAGATCTTGACAGGGTAGGGATCTTGACAGGGTAGGAATCTTGACAGGGTAGGAATCTTGACAGGGTAGAGATTTTTACAGGGTAGAGATCTTGACATGGTAGAGATCTTGACAGGGTAGGAATCTTGACAGGGTAGAGATCTTGACAGGGTAGGAATCTTGACAGGGTAGAGATCTTGACAGGGTAAGGATCTTGACAGGATAGGGATCTTGACAGGGTAGAGATCTTGACAGGTAGAGATCTTGACAGGGTAGAGATCTTGACAGGGTAGAGATCTTTACAGGGTAGAGATGATGACAGGGTAGAGATCTTTACAGGATAGAGATCTTGACATGGTAGAGATCTTGACAGGGTAGAGATCTTGTCATGGTAGAAATCTGGACAGGGTAGAGATCTTGACAGGGTAGAGATATTGACAGGGATCATGACAAGGTAGGTTTCTTGGTAGGGTAGAAATCTTGACAGGGTAGAGATCTTGACAGGGTAGAGATCTTGACAGGGTAGGGATCTTGACAGGGTAGAGATCTTGACAGGGTAAGAATCTTGAAAGGGTAAGAATCTTGACAGGGTAGAGATCTTGACAGGGTAGGGATCCTGGCAGTGTAGAGTTCCTGAAAGATAAAATTAATGACCAATAACGCCGAGGGCTTCAACTGCAGGATAAAAACTAATGGCCAGCAACTCGAAGTGGTCGACCGTTTTAAATATCTGGGTTCTTCTTCTTCTTCTTCTGCGTACACAGTCAGACAGTAACCATTATTTTTTCGAAAAAAGCGGCGGTCATCCTGAGACTCTCGCCACTACCATAAAGCTTGTCTTGCAGTTCTACTGGCAATGGCCACATCTGCTCTCTCTGATCCCCGTATGTCGGGCAGTTCTGCAGCAGATGTTCAGTGGTCATTTTACCAGTACCGCACGGGCATTCGTCGGTACACCCTATCTTCAATTTGTTGAATAGGTGGTACCTCAGTCTGTTGTGGCCAGTGCGAAGTCTGAAGACAACGACCTGCTCTCTTCGGTTCAACTGGTAATAGGCATCGTTTTTGGTGTAACCAGTATGTTCGGTTTCCCATTTGGTCATGTACCTGGCTTTGATAAGCCGTTTTGACTCTTCGTACGTCATACTGGTATCTGTTTGTGGTAGCCTTGCACCTTCTTTTGCCAGTCTGTCTGCCTCCTCGTTGCCTTGGATGTTGCAGTGTGACGGGACCCACTGTACCACTACCCTTTTTGGTGCGGACAGCTGGCACAGTTTGCAGAGTGCTGCTCTTAAGTCATTAAGCTCAGTGTTTTTCTGGCTTTTTAGCGCTGTGACTACGGCGAGAGCATCTGTCAGCAAGACTATATGGCTCTCATTTTCACTGTGTGTTGCCATTTCTTCCACTGCCGCCCTCAGTGCCTCTGCCTCCGCTCTGAAATTGCTTGTGTACTT
The DNA here is from genome assembly GCA_036924085.1 of Ariolimax columbianus. Lineage (NCBI taxonomy): Eukaryota > Metazoa > Mollusca > Gastropoda > Stylommatophora > Arionidae > Ariolimax > Ariolimax columbianus. The sequence continues at coordinate 932,784 of JAVGWX010000003.1, forward strand.
ACCAGTAGCGAATGACAGTGTTATTTTTCTGCCATTTGGTAGGTTCAGGAATGCTCCTGCCCCTCCGTTCTGTGTAGTGTTTGTTACAGAACCGTCGGTGTATGCATGGGTCCAGTCCATGCTTGGGTAGCTTTTCGTTATGAAGCTTAGGGTAGTGTCTCTCCTTTCTTTTTCAGTCTGGCAGTTTTTGTTTGCAATACCTGGTATATTTTCTACCACTTCTGGAAATATATCCTGCCTCCAAGTAGGTTTTCGTACAGTATTGATGGGTTTTGGTGTTGTTAGTGCGTTTTTGGGATCTTCGTGCATCTTTGCTTTGGCTATTTCTGCAAAGTTTCTCCGCTTTAGTTTCCCATTTCCCAAATTGTTTAGTCTCTGGTGCATTGGATGGTCAGTCAGTCTTCGGAGTTTCTCTGACTGCAGCTGGGCTCTGCAGTCTCTTCTATCGGTCATGGATTGCAGTTTTGTAATCTTTTCAAGTTCTACAATTGGCGTTGACTTCATGCCACCTGTTATAACTCTCATGGCTTGGTTTTGAAGTTTGTTAACTTTATCGAAGTTCGCCTTTGCTGCTGTTGTCCATGCCGCAATGCCATACTCGAGAACTGGTCTCACTCTTCCAGTATACAGTTTCTTTAGTATGCCTTCGTCTGCTCCCCAGCTTGCGCCAGCAAGTTTCCTCATGATCGCCATTCTTTCTCTGGCTTTCATTCGGTTTCTCTCAATCTGACTTTTCCATGTCATGCGCCGATCAAATGTGACTCCCAGATAGGTTGGGTTGTCGTTTGGCTGCAGGAATTTGCCATTTAGACTTAATTTGGTACTTTGGAGTTTTAATGAAAGCGAGAATATTGTGCATGTGGTTTTCTCCTCGTTTATTTTGACCAGCCATGAGTTCGCCCACTCTTCCAGCGATGTTAGGGCCGTCTGCATCCGATTTCTTGCTATGGTGAGATTCTTTTCAGAGGTCCACATAGCCAGATCGTCTGCAAACATTGAGCTATGGACTCTTCTTGGTATATTCTCTGTAATATCGTTTATATATACCAGGAAGAGTGTGGGTGACAATACTCCCCCTTGGGGTACTCCCTGCTCGAGTGTCACCTTTTTGCTCATCTGCCCTTGTACTTGGACTCTGGCCGTTCTTTGTTTGAGGTAGTGGTTGATCCACTTGTACATCTTCCCACCGACATCACTTCTTCTTAGCTTGACTCTAAGTCCATCCTTCCAGACTTTGTCAAATGCCTTTTCCAGATCCACCCAAACAGCTACTGTGTGTTTCTGTGCCTGGTAGGCATCTTCTATCTCCTGGGCTATGAGGATGACCTGGTCCTCACTGGATCTGTGCTGTCTGAAGCCGGCTTGCTGTGGAATTAGTATTCGTTTTTCTTCCAGATGCCACATCAGTCTGGTGTTTATCATCCGTTCCATCAGCTTGCCGACACAGCTCAGTAGGCTTATGGGCCTGTATCCATTTGGATCTGTTTTGTCCTTTCCTGTTTTTGGTACTGGTACCAGTATTGCATCTTTCCATGCCTGTGGTACAATTCCCCTTTTCCAGCTTTGGTTCAGGACTGACAGTAGTTTCCTCTTCGCTGTTTGGCCCAGCCCCATCAGCATTTCGTTTGTGATCCCGTCTTTTCCGGGAGATTTCCTTTTCTTTAGTGTTCTCATAGCCTCTTCCATTTCGCGCATTGTTAGTTTGGCCATCATGTGCTCTTCAGGAGCCGTATTTATGTTTTCGTGTCCCTTTAGCTCTTCGCTAATGTCTGTATGCTTATCTGCAGGGACCTCGATGTGGTTTGCTCTGGCATAGTGATCGACAAAGGCGTTAGCGGCTTTCTTACCTGTGATCAAGTTCTCGCCCTGCTTGATAGTAATTTGTTTATTTGACGGGGTTTCGTCGTTCAGTACTTCCGTTCGATAACCTACTATTACCACCTTACCAGCTGGTATTTGGTCAAGAGCTGGTACTTCCGTTCGATAACCTATTATTACCACCTTACCAGCTGGTATTTGGTCACGAGCTGGTACTTCCGTTCGATAACCTATTATTACCACCTTACCAGCTGGTATTTGGTCAAGAGCTGGTACTTCCGTTCGATAACCTATTATTACCACCATACCAGCTGGTATTTGGTCAAGAGCTGGTACTTCCGTTCGATAACCTATTGTTACCTGAAGGAAATACATGGGTGATGAGTATCACGGAGGAACGAATGCGATGGCAGGCTGGTCAGTCATCAGAAGGAGGCGATGACAGCACACAGGAATCTTGGCCGAGTATGGGTTTAGAAATCGCAGATTCCGATGACAGGATACTGCGTACAGCTTTAAGGCAAACGAAGAAGGGGCGTGGGGGGGGGGGGGGGGAAGGAGGGTATGTAAACATCAGCCAGTACAGCGAACCAGTTATCCAAGCAAAGATGAAAAGATCCCAGTTTCAGGTACTCAAACGGTCAAACAAACAACGTGAAACGTCCCGTCCCACAAAAATGTAACACGGGTAGTCCTGAAGGCTCGTTAATCAGCGTAATCGGAGATAATAACTATAACACGCTGGAGCTAGGAGAGATAAACAAACAAACCGAGCAACAAACAGTCCAGCAATTGGAAACAGCTTACGTGGCACACAACGAGGTCGCGTTGAGTTTGGTAAACACTACACCGACTCAGTCAGAAGACAACGCCGCTACACCGACTCAGTCAGAAGAAAACGCCGCTACACCGACTCAGTCAGAAAACAATGCCGCTACACAGACTCAAGTCAGAAGACAACGCCGCTACACCGACTTAGTCAGAAGACAATGCCGCTACACCGACTCAGTCAGAAGACAACGCCGCTACACCGACTCAGTCAGAAGACAACGCCGCTACACCGACTCAGTCAGAAGACAATGCCGCTACACCGACTCAGTCAGAAGACAACGCCGCTACACCGACTCAGTCAGAAGACAACGCCGCTACACCGACTCAGAAGACAACGCCGCTACACCGACTCAGAAGACAACGCCGCTACACCGACTCAGAAGACAACGCCGCTACACCGAGTCAGAAGACAACGCCGCTACACCGAGTCAGAAGACAACGCCGCTACACCGACTCAGAAGACAACGCCGCTACACCGACTCAGCAGACAACGTCGCTGCACCGACTCAGAAGACAACGCCGCTAAGAACGATGGTAATGCTAAGCCAGATGAAAGAAATGTTGGCGGTTACTGCGCGACAGGTTCGTAGGAACAGTCTGACTACTAACTTCTAATGTTAGAGAAATTATCTCAGAACGGATAGAAAATTAGGTAAGGGACGTAGAACAGATACACAGACAGTACTAACAGTTGTAGGGGTAACGTGGGTTAACGCATAAATTTACATCAAATCTTTTTACATACCATTGTCTGTGGGTAGTGTAGATTTGGAATAATTAGGTAAGAATTGAGGAATGACAAGAGGTTAAAATTTCTTTGAAATCGTTGTCTGAGGGACAGCCAGACTGAGTCGAGTCTAAGCGTGATCAAAGAGAATTCTGGGACAGCGGGTTCACAGTCGCTGGACCTAAAATCAAAGTAATATAATGCTACCAGTGACCAAAGGTTATAAGGGAACATGACGCGGTGGTCCAGGCAGGCCAGATGTCTTTGATGTAGGGATTTGGGGGGAACGGTGTTCAAGTTGATGGGTTACCATCCTGGTTTTCTTTGACATAGTCACGCGACAAGTTTTTAGTAACAGAATAGTTTGAGGTGACCAGAAGGATGAATGGTTTGAGTGAGGTGACCAGAAGGGTGAATGGTTTGAGTGAGGTGACCAGAAGGGTAAATGGTTTGAGTGAGGTGACCAGAAGGATGAATGGTTTGAGTGAGGTGACCAGAAGGGTGAATGGTTTGAGTGAGGTGACCAGAAGGGTAAATGGTTTGAGTGAGGTGACCAGAAGGATGAATGGTTTGAGTGAGGTGACCAGAAGCGTGAATGGTTTGAGTGAGGTGACTAGAAGGGTGAATGGTTTGAGTGAGGTGACCAGAACGAAGAATGGTTTGAGTGAGGTGACCAGAAGGATAAATGGTTTGAGTAAGGTGACCAGAAGGGTGAATGGTTTGAGGTGACCAGAAGGGTGAATGGTTTGAGTAAGGTGACCAGAAGGGTGAATGGTTTGAGGTGACCAGAAGGATGAATGGTTTGAGTGAGGTGACCAGAACGAAGAATGGTTTGAGTGAGGTGACCAGAACGAAGAATGGTTTGAGGTGACCAGAAGGATGAATGGTTTGAGTGAGGTGACCAGAAGGGTGAATGGTTTGAGTGAGGTGACCAGAAGGATAAATGGTTTGAGTGAGGTGACCAGAAGGGTGAATGGTTTGAGTGAGGTGACCAGAAGGGTGAATGGTTTGAGTGAGGTGACCAGAAGGGTGAATGGTTTGAGTGAGGTGACCAGAAGGGTGAATGGTTTAAGTGAGGTGACCAGAACGAAGAATGGTTTGAGTGAGGTGACCAGAAGGGTGAATGGTTTGAGTGAGGTGACCAGAAGGGTGAATGGTTTGAGTGAGGTGACCAGAAGGGTGAATGGTTTGAGTGGGGTGACCAGAAGGGTGAATGGTTTGAGTGAGGTGACCAGAAGGGTGAATGGTTTGAGTGAGGTGACCAGAAGGGTGAATGGTTTGAGTGAGGTGACCAGAAGGGTGAATGGTTTGAGTGAGGTGACCAGAAGGGTGAATGGTTTGAGTGAGGTGACCAGAAGGGTGAATGGTTTGAGGTGACCAGAAGGATGAATGGTTTGAGTGAAGTGACCATAAGGGTGAATGGTTTGAGTCAGGTGACCAGAAGGGTGAATGGTTTGAGTGAGGTGACCAGAAGGGTGAATGGTTTGAGTCAGGTGACCAGAAGGGTGAATGGTTTGAGGTGACCAGAAGGGTGAATGGTTTGAGTGAGGTGACCAGAAAGGTGAATGGTTTGATTGAGGTGACCAGAAGGGTGAATGGTTTGAGTAAGGTTACCAGAAGGGTGAATGGTTTGAGGTGACCAGAAGGATGAATGGTTTGAGTGAAGTGACCATAAGGGTGAATGGTTTGAGTGAGGTGACCAGAAGGGTGAATGGTTTGAGTGAGGTGACCAGAACAGAAGGATGAATGGTTTGAGTGAGGTGACCAGAAGGGTGAATGGTTTGAGTGAGGTGACCAGAAGGATAAATGGTTTGAGTAAGGTGACCAGAAGGGTGAATGGTTTGAGGTGACCAGAAGGGTGAATGGTTTGAGTGAGGTGACCAGAAAGGTGAATGGTTTGATTGAGGTGACCAGAAGGGTGAATGGTTTGAGTAAGGTTACCAGAAGGGTGAATGGTTTGAGGTGACCAGAAAAATGAATGGTTTGAGTGAGGTGACCAGAACGAAGAATGGTTTGAGTGAGGTGACCAGAACGAAGAATGGTTTGAGGTGACCAGAAGGATGAATGGTTTGAGTGAGGTGACCAGAAGGGTGAATGGTTTGAGTGAGGTGACCAGAAGGGTGAATGGTTTGAGTGAGGTGACCAGAAGGGTGAATTATTTGAGTGAGGTGACCAGAAGGGTAAATGATTTGAGGTGACCAGAAGGATGAATGGTTTGAGTGAGGTGACCAGAAGGGTGAATGGTTTGAGTGAGGTGACCAGAAGGGTGAATGGTTTGAGGTGACCAGAAGGGTGAATGGTATGAGTGAGGTGACCAGAAGGGTGAATGGTTTGAGTGAGGTGACCAGAAGGGTGAATGGTTTGAGTGAGATGACCAGAAGGGTGAATGGTTTGAGTGAGGTGACCAGAAGAGTGAATGGTTTGAGGTGACCAGAAGGGTGAATGGTTTGAGGTGACCAGAAGGATGAATGGTTTGAGGTGACCAGAAGGGTGAATGGTTTGAGGTGACCAGAAGGGTGAATGGTTTGAGTGAGGTGACAAGAAGGGTGAATGGTTTGAGTGAGGTGACCAGAAGGGTGAATGGTTTGAGTGAGGTGACCAGAAGGGTGAAGAATGGTTTGAGTGAGGTGACCAGAAGGGTGAATGGTTTGAGTGAGGTGACCAGAAGGGTGAATGGTTTGAGGTGACCAGAAGGATGAATGGTTTGAGTGAAGTGACCATAAGGGTGAATGGTTTGAGTCAGGTGACCAGAAGGGTGAATGGTTTGAGTGAGGTGACCAGAAGGGTGAATGGTTTGAGTCAGGTGACCAGAAGGGTGAATGGTTTGAGGTGACCAGAAGGGTGAATGGTTTGAGTGAGGTGACCAGAAAGGTGAATGGTTTGATTGAGGTGACCAGAAGGGTGAATGGTTTGAGTAAGGTTACCAGAAGGGTGAATGGTTTGAGGTGACCAGAAGGATGAATGGTTTGAGTGAAGTGACCATAAGGGTGAATGGTTTGAGTGAGGTGACCAGAAGGGTGAATGGTTTGAGTGAGGTGACCAGAACAGAAGGATGAATGGTTTGAGTGAGGTGACCAGAAGGGTGAATGGTTTGAGTGAGGTGACCAGAAGGATAAATGGTTTGAGTAAGGTGACCAGAAGGGTGAATGGTTTGAGGTGACCAGAAGGGTGAATGGTTTGAGTGAGGTGACCAGAAAGGTGAATGGTTTGATTGAGGTGACCAGAAGGGTGAATGGTTTGAGTAAGGTTACCAGAAGGGTGAATGGTTTGAGGTGACCAGAAGGATGAATGGTTTGAGTGAGGTGACCAGAACGAAGAATGGTTTGAGTGAGGTGACCAGAACGAAGAATGGTTTGAGGTGACCAGAAGGATGAATGGTTTGAGTGAGGTGACCAGAAGGGTGAATGGTTTGAGTGAGGTGACCAGAAGGGTGAATGGTTTGAGTGAGGTGACCAGAAGGGTGAATTATTTGAGTGAGGTGACCAGAAGGGTAAATGATTTGAGGTGACCAGAAGGATGAATGGTTTGAGTGAGGTGACCAGAAGGGTGAATGGTTTGAGTGAGGTGACCAGAAGGGTGAATGGTTTGAGGTGACCAGAAGGGTGAATGGTATGAGTGAGGTGACCAGAAGGGTGAATGGTTTGAGTGAGGTGACCAGAAGGGTGAATGGTTTGAGTGAGATGACCAGAAGGGTGAATGGTTTGAGTGAGGTGACCAGAAGAGTGAATGGTTTGAGGTGACCAGAAGGGTGAATGGTTTGAGGTGACCAGAAGGATGAATGGTTTGAGGTGACCAGAAGGGTGAATGGTTTGAGGTGACCAGAAGGGTGAATGGTTTGAGTGAGGTGACAAGAAGGGTGAATGGTTTGAGTGAGGTGACCAGAAGGGTGAATGGTTTGAGTGAGGTGACCATAAGGGTGAAGAATGGTTTGAGTGGATTTAAAGTAGTATTATTGTGAAGGTGTTAATGACTTATTGTTGTATATACTCTAACACATGTTACAGTTAATGAGTTATTGTTGTATACACTCTAACACATGTTACAGTTAATGAGTTATTGTTGTATACACTCTAACACATGTTACAGTTAATGAGTTATTGTTGTATACACTCTAACACATGTTACAGTTAATGAGTTATTGCTGTATACACTCTAAAACATGTTACAGTTAATGAGTTATTGTTGTATACACTCTAACACATGTTACAGGTAATGAGTTATTGTTGTATACACTCTAACACATGTTACAGTTAATGAGTTATTGTTGTATACACTCTAACACATGTTACAGTTAATGAGTTATTGTTGTATACACTCTAACACATGTTACAGTGGTGTCTTTGAGATTGGGAAGATGTGGGAGAAAGAGCTAGCTTGTTCAGAGAGAGGATGTACACACTACAGAGCCTTGGAGAAAGGGGGTAGTGGATAGATGTCAAGAGAGACACGTGAGAACTAGCCTTAGGATAAACCATGTCATTCCGTGTCCTAACAGGACTTAGTATTAGCGGAGACATCTGCCATTAGACGTATAAAGATAGAAATGCATAAAACAGCATTCCAATATGGATACACAACAATGAGTTGTAATGACAGGCGTGTTATTGATACCAACGATTGGCAAAGGCCTCAGAGAAATTGGCCTGAACAGTTCGGGTGTAACGCAAAAGGATCATGTCCTTAGAAATATGTACGGGTTCCAGGGCGGAGACAGCAGTGGATTGTTTTTCCATATGGAAGGTCATGGAGGAACAAGTATGGGGATGCCAAATGTAAATGGGTTTACGTTTTTGTTGTCGTTGGTGGTATTTCAAGGGTTGAAGTTGAAGATGGTGTTTTTGTTTTTTATGTCAAATGTATGCAATTAAAATGTCAATAAGAATTTTGTTTCCAGTCTGGAAAGTTAAGAGAAAAATGGTGATCATTTCCAAGATGTAGAATGACTATCCATTTGTTGATCTGAGTTTAAAGAGGTATGTGACAATTCCAGCTAAAGCATGGGCGTTTAGGGCAGGAGAGATTGGGCTGGCGACTCTAAGAACAAAGGTTGTCTGAATGCGTGCCAAGGTCAATCACCCTCTCTACATTAAGTCGACAAAGGAAACTAGGGGTTTAGGTAGCAGACTTTGCCTGGTACAGGAAAGGAGTGGGGGGGGGGGGGGGTGTTCAGAGCTGAGGTGGGGGTTCGGAGCTGAACACTATGGTGTTCTGAATTGGCATAGAGGGAGGTTGGTGACAGTCAGATGCCGCCACAACCGACTACAACATTTAGAATGACATGGATTCTGGGATAGTCATCCAATAACAATTAGTTAAGGGTAGTACCAAATTGGAGTTATGGTTAGGCCAGACAACCAACAGAAGGTCATTGGACAGCCATGTTGTTGCTTGAGACTATAAAATACTCGGCAAAGATGAACTCAGGAACTGGCTGGAAAGAAAGCTGAGAGGCTGTCAGGAGTCAGAGTGAGTGAGTTTGCAAGTTGACTGGACCAGCATACACCTCGAGTTTTTGCCAGTCGCTCAATAGGTGTTCATGTTGGACACCCTGTGAACAGTAAGAGATCTGAATGTGTGTCGTACATGCAGGACACCCAGCGAACGATGTGTGATCTAATTACATATGAATGTACAGATTTGTGTGAATACGTGAAGTGATCTAAGTAATTATGAATGCACAGGTCTCCTGATTGTAAGTGATCGGATTGTATGTGAATGTACAGATCGCCTAAGGACGAGTTCTGAATGTGTGTGGTATGTGCAAGACACTTTGAGAATGATCTGTGTTCTGATTATATGCGTATGTACAGATCGACTGAGTATGTGACCACAAGTGAGTATGTGATCCAACTATAAGTGACGTGATCTAATTACATATGAATGCAGATATCGCCGGAGCATACTTGAACTGATTGTATGTGGATGTACAGATCACCTGGTTGAAAGTGATCTGATTATATGTGAATGCACAGAACGAGTGAGTATGTAATCCAATTGTGAGGACGAGTTTGTGATTGTGTGTTGAGTGTGCAAATAAGGGAAGTATCACGTCCTAGAAGGAATCATCAAATCTAGTGCTTGTAACCTCCGATTGTAGCTCAATATATATATATTATGATTATTTAGGTTAGATGTATTTTTCTCTTTTTGTTGATATACGTGAAACGATAATGTTATGTTTCCATTCAGAATAGTGTTTACTGTTTTCCTGTGTGTAGTCGTGGTATGGTGTGGATACATGTTGTAACTCTTTAGATAAGTAAACTACTCAGCTAAACCTAGACTCTGCCACAGTAACATTGTGGATGGAGGGTGACATTGTGTATAGAGCCATATTTTATAAGGACATGGGGAAAATAGCACAACTAAACCCAGAGGTAGTATAATGGTGAGTTGTACAGATTAATTGGAGTAGAGGTGTTTGTGGGGGAAAGTGGGAATTCAGAAGTTGAGCTTTGGAGTGTTAGTGGTCAGGTCATACGAATCATCCATGCAGTGGGAAAGTTTAGGAACACATGATCATTTTGCATCAGCATCCATGAAGGGAGGTGGAGCAAAGGAGGCAGATACAAAATGATGTTTCAAAGATTGAAGATCACATTGGCAGGAAGGCAGACCAAAAGTGCTTGTAGAGTTCGGGTGAATGCTGCTCCATGGAAAGTAATGGCAACCAACCGTACTGCACACTTGCCAAGAAACATGTAACAGCTAAATAGGTTGGCGGCCGTAAGAAGTGATATTCTGTACAGGACATGCTACTGACTTTTGACTTTGACTGTTGAAGGGTATGTGTTTTATGAGAGGGGAAGTAATTGAAGGAAAGGGAGGTAAGTTTGCTACATGTCTCAATAATAATTGGTCCCTGGTGAAAAGAACAGCTAGTCAGGTAGAGTGAACCTGTGTGACAGTTCTAGCTGGAGTATGGCCGTTTAGGGCAGGGGAGATTTTGGGGGCTGGAAATGCTGAGAAACAAAGGGTGCCGGAATGCGTTGAACGAACACAGATCACGCCAGGGTCAGTTACCATTTCGAGACTAAGTCAACAAAGAAAACGGTTTAGGTGGAAGACTTTGTCTGGTACAGGGGTGGGTGTTCGGAGCTGAGCTGGGTGTTTGGAGCTGAACACTCTGGAGTTGAGAATTGACGTGAATGGGGGTTGGTGACAGTCTGATGCTGCCACGATCGGCTACCACATTTAGAGTGACAGTGACTCGTGGATAGTCAACCAATGACAATTTAGTTGGGTGTAGTGTAACAGACCTCACTGTTTGCCCTGGCCGTTATTCTAACTCAGAACATTCTCACACTCATCCACATCATCATGACCACACACTTCAAATAATACAGCACACAGCAGATGGCATAATATTCATATCATAAAAATGAGTAGTGAAATTACAAACACAATACAATAAATATCATCTTAACTAATTATTCCTATGTTATATATAAGTTAATATAAATATTAAATAAAGCGGAAAGTTTAAGCATGAGCTATTGATGGAATTCCCAACTATCTAAACCCAGTTCTATTGCCTTGCAATTACATCACACACACATCGCCTTAACTGCGTCCTCAACACACCTTATCAAATACTCTTCCTCACTCAAATCCCCTCAGGCGGGCGATCTGGACATACCTCATTCACATTGTGTCCTGCTTACAACACAACGTTCAGATTATCACTTAATACAAAAGTCACACACCTATTTGAGCGATCCTGTTCTATCATTAACATTCGTGCAACAGTCTATCAATCGCTCCTCTATCTAAGTCGATGAGTTAAACATACTATCTAAATTCAGTCTCTCCCTCTCTCGCTCTCATCTCTCTATCCCTCCTCTTCATCCAGCCTCCTGAGCTAAACTTTGTCTCGAGTTATATACACTCAAGCAAAGTCAGAGCTTGACCAATGGATCTCAGGGGATGGCTCTATTCAGTCTTATTGGAACGAAACACTTTGCACACCTGTCACTCATTCTCTTGCAGCAAGCCCCGCTGCCAATCCGTCTGTCAATCATTCTCTCCCTACCCAAATCGGAAGGCCAGTGGTCAGCTCCTACCTGTCCACATTCTTTGCCCCAACTCTGTTCTCCTTTGTTGGAGACGGTGAGTGACCTTGACACGCATTCAGGTACATTTGTTATCAGCAACCACATCACCCCTGTCCTAAACTCTCTGCTCCGGCGGGAACTGTTACAGTAGTTACAAATTGGAGTGATGGATTGGTCAGACAGCCAACACTAGACCATTGGATAGCCATGCTGCTGAGTGAGACTATAAAATACTCTGCAGGAAAAAAACTCATGAGACTGGCTGGGAGGAAGGCGGAGAAACCATCAGGAAGGCTGGAAGTGAGTGAGTTTGCATGGTGACTGCACCATCATACACTTCCAGTGGAGGCCAGTCACGCTCAATAAGTGTTTATGATGGACATCCTGTGAACAGTAAGAGATCTAAATATGTGTTGTATGTGTAGGACACCTTGCGAATGATGTATGTTCTGATTTTTTGGACACGAGTGTACAGATTTGCGTGAATACGTGAAGTGATCTAAGGATTTGTGAATGCACAGATTGCCTGATCGCAAGTGATCTGATCATATGTGAATGTACATATTCATTTGTGTATGTGAAGTGATCTATGTAATCTGATCGTGAGAAGGAGTTGGCTGATTATGAGTGAGCGTACAGATTCGCCTGAGTACATGATCTGATCTTGAAGATGCGTTTGTGATTGTGTGCTGAATGTGCAGGTAGGGGAGTGCTGAATGTGCAGGTAGGGGAGTGCTGAATGTGCAGGTAGGGGAGTGCTGAATGTGCAGGTAGGGGAGTGCTGAATGTGCAGGTAGGGGAGTACAGCATGTGCAGGTAGGGGAGTGCAGAATGTGCAGGTAGGGGAGTGCTGAATGTGCAGGTAGGGGAATGCTGAATGTGCAGGTAGGGGAATGCTGAATGTGCAGGTAGGGGAGTGCTGAATGTGCAGGTAGGGGAATGCTGAATGTGCAGGTAGGGGAATGCTGAATGTGCAGGTAGGGGAGTGCTGAATGTGCAGGTAGGGGAATGCTGAATGTGCAGGTAGGGGAGTGCTGAATGTGCAGGTAGGGGAATGCTGAATGTGCAGGTAGGGGAATGCTGAATGTGCAGGTAGGGGAGTGCTGAATGTGCAGGTAGGGGAGTGCTGAATGTGCAGGTAGGGGAATGCTGAATGTGCAGGTAGGGGAATGCTGAATGTGCAGGTAGGGGAGTACAGCAACAAGAATCTGGATTTTATGTAGATTACATGATTAAAGATTTTATGTAGATTACATGATTAAAGATCAAAAGCTAGTTTTAGAAACCTCCTATTGTAGTTCAATATAAATATGATGATTATTTAGTTTAGATGTTTTCTTCTTGCTGATATTATGTAACTATTATTCATGTTAATAAATGATATTGTTTTGTTTTATGGTCAAGATAGTGTTTACTTGCTGGAATTCTTGTCGTGCTGTACATACATGTAACTCTTTAGATTAGTAAACTTCTCAGGTAAACCTAGACTCTACCACATCTGCTACAGCAAAACAACAACAAACAATAACAACCAACAACAGACATCAACAACAACCTTCAACAAACAACAACACACACCAACAACAACAAACCAACAACACACCAACAACACACACCAACAACATACACCATCAACACACACCAACAACAACATATACAACCACAAACAACCATCCTCACTTTTCTCATCCTCCAGAGAATGGCATGCCTGTACCAAACCAGCCTTGTCTGTGACTCTGCTTCGATCGTTCTCAGAAACTCTCCTGTTTGAAGAAATCTTTTCTCCCTCCCCGACTCCCACGACATGCTGTTGCTGCTGCATCTCCTCTGTCCAGGAACGCAGCATCTGGAGACGACTACATATGTGCTCACTCACAGCACCGGACCAAGCTGGAACCAGGTGCAGACTTCGTATCAAACTGATCATAGATTCTGCCATCACAGCCACAGGTGGGGCACACAAAGGCGAGCCTGAAACGAGTTCCCTGGGACTCTCTCTCAAGTGCATGTCTGTAATCTTCACCTTCAAATCAACACAATTGTTCAAATAGTTATCCACACAATAGTTATCCACACAACAGTTATCCACACAACAGTTATCCACACAACAGTTATCCACACAACTATTCCCCACAACAACAACTATTCCCCACAACAACAACTATTCCCCACAACAACTATTCCCCACAACAACTATTCCCCACAACAACTATTCCCCACAACCAGTCCCCACAACAACAACTATTCCCCAACAACAACAACTATTCCCAACAACAACTATTCCCCACAACAACAACTATTCCCCAAAACAACAACTATTCCCCACAACAACTATTCCCCACAACAACAACTATTCCCCAACAACAACAACTATTCCCCACAACAACTATTCCCCACAACAACAACTATTCCCCACAACAACAATTCCCCACAACAACAACTATTCCCCACAACTATTCCCCACAACAACTATTCCCCACAACAACAACTATTCCCCACAACAACAACTATTCCCCACAACAACAACTATTCCCCACAACAACTATTCCCAACAACAACTATTCCCCACAACAACAACTATTCCCAACAACAACTATTCCCCACAACAACAACTATTCCCCACAACAACAGCTATTCCCCACAACAACTATTCCTCACAACAACTATTCCCCACAACAACAACTATTCCCCACAACAACAACTACTCCCCACAACAACAACTATTCCCCACAACAACTATTCCCCACAACAACAACAATTATTCCCCACAACAACTATTCCCCACAACAACAACTATTCCCCGCAACAACAACTATTCCCCACAACAACAACAATTATTCCCCACAACAACTTTTCCCCACAACAACAATTATTCCCCACAACAACTATTCCCCACAACAACAACTATTCCCCACAACAACAACTATTCCCCACAACAACTATTCCCCACAACAACTATTCCCCACAACAACAACTATTCCCCACAATAACAACTATTCCCCACAACAACAACTATTTCCCACAATAACAACTATTCCCCACAACAACAACTATTCCCCACAACAACAACTATTCCCCACAACAACAACTATTCCCCACAACAACAACTATTCCCCACAACAACAACTATTCCCCAAAACTATTCCCCACAACAACAACTATTCCCCACAACAACAACTATTCCCCACAACAACAACTATTCCCCACAACAACAACTATTCCCCACAACAACAACTATTCCCCACAACAACAACTATTTCCCACAACAACAACTATTCCCCACAACTATTCCCCACAACAACAACTATTCCCCACAACAACAACTATTCCCCACAACAACAACTATTCCCCACAACTATTCCCCACAACAACAACTATTTCCCTCAACAACTATTCCCCACAACAATTACTCCCCACAACAACTATTCCCCACAACAACAACTACTCCCCACAACAACAATTATTCCCCACAACAACTTTTCCCAACAACAACAATTATTCCCTACAACAACTATTCCCCACAACAACTATTCCCCGCAACAACAACTATTCCCCACAACAACAATTATTCCCCACAACAACTATTCCCCACAACAACAATTATTCCCCACAACAACTATTCCCCACAACAATAACTATTCCCCACAACAATAACTATTCACGACTACAACAACTATTCCCCACAATAACAACTATTCCCCACAACAACTATTCCCCACAACAAATCCTATTCCCCAGTACAACAACTATTCCCCACAACAACTATTCCCCACAACAACAACTATTCCCCACAACAACTATTCCCCAGTACAACAACTTTTCCCCACAACAACTATTCCCCACAACAACTATTCCCCACAACTATTCCCCACAACAACAACTATTCCCCACAACAACTATTCCCCAGTACAACAACTATTCCCCACAACAACTATTCCCCACAACTATTCCCCACAACAACAACTATTCCCCACAACAACAACTATTCCCCACAACAACTATTTCCCACAACAACAACTATTCCCAACAACAACAACTATTTCCCACAACAACTATTCCCCACAACAACTATTCCCCACAACAACAACTATTCCCCACAACAACTATTCCCCACAACAACAACTATTCCCCACAACAACAACTATTCCCCACAACAACAACTATTCCCCACAACAACAACTATTCCCCACAACAACTATTCCCCACAACAACTATTCCCCACAACAACAACTATTCCCCACAACAACAACTATTACCCACAACAACAACTATTCCCCACAACAACAACTATTCCCCACAACAACAACTATTCCCCACAACAACAACTATTCCCCACAACAACAACTATTCCCCACAACAACAACTATTCCCCACAACAACAACTATTCCCCACAACAACAACTATTCCCCACAACAACAACTATTCCCCACAACAACTATTCCCCACAACAACAACTATTCCCCAACAACAACTATTCCCCACAACAACTATTCCCCACAACAACAACTATTCCCCACAACAACAATTCCCCACAACAACAACTATTCCCCACAACTATTTTTTTTTTTTTTTTTTTGCGTTCGCCTTATTTCTCAAATCCCCAAGGCGGTGTGCGTTGCACTGTGGTTTTTATTTTGCGCCTGTCGGCCCAATGCATCCGACTTCAGCATGCATTTTATGTAAGGGTCTGCTTCCTCCTGCATTTTCTAAGGGTTTGCTTCCCCGGGGTAACGGCAGGTGCTGTGATGGGGATCGAACCCAGCACCTTCGGATTGTGAGCCGTGCCACTTATCCACTAGGCCACGCCGTCCCCTCCCCACAACTATTCCCCACAACAACTATTCCCCACAACAACAACTATTCCCCACAACTATTCCCCACAATAACAACTATTCCCCACAACAACAACTATTCCCCACAACAACTATTCCCCACAACAACAACTATTCCCCACAACAACAGCTATTCCCCACAACAACTATTCCTCACAACAACTATTCCCCACAACAACAACTATTCCCCACAACAACTATTCCCCACAACAACAACAATTATTCCCCACAACAACTATTCCCCACAACAACAACTATTCCCCGCAACAATAACTATTCCCCACAACAACAACAATTATTCCCCACAACAACTTTTCCCCACAACAACAATTATTCCCCACAACAACTATTCCCCACAACAACAACTATTCCCCACAACAACAAATATTCCCATCAACAACAACTATTCCCCACAACAACAACTATTCCCCACAACAATTATTCCCCACAACAACTATTCCCCACAACAACAACTATTCCCCACAACAACAACTATTCCCATCAACAACAACTATTCCCCACAACAACTATTCCCCACAACAACAACTATTCCCCACAATAACAACTATTCCCCACAACAACAACTATTTCCCACAATAACAACTATTCCCCACAACAACAACTATTCCCCACAACAACAACTATTCCCCACAACAACAACTATTCCCCACAACAACAACTATTCCCCACAACAACAACTATTCCCCACAACAACAACTATTCCCCACAACAACAACTATTCCCCACAACAACAACTATTCCCCACAACAACAACTATTTCCCACAACAACAACTATTCCCCACAACAACAACTATTCCCCACAACAACAACTATTCCCAACAACAACAACTATTCCCCACAACAACAACTATTCCCCACAACAACAATTATTCCCCACAACAACTATTCCCCACAACAACAACTATTCCCCACAACAACAACTATTCCCCCCAAACAACAACTATTTCCCACAACAACAACTATTCCCCACAACAACAACTATTCCCCACAACAACAACTATTCCCAACAACAACAACTATTCCCCACAACAACAACTATTCCCCACAACAACAACTATTCCAAACAACAACAACTATTTCCCACAACAACAACTATTCCCCACAACAACAACTATTCCCCACAACAACAACTATTCCCCACAACAACAACTATTCCCCACAACAACAACTATTCCCCACAACAACAACTATTCCCCACAACTATTCCCCACAACAACAACTATTTCCCACAACAACAACTATTCCCCACAACAACAACTATTCCCCACAACAACTATTCCCCCCAACAACAACTATTCCCCACAACAACAACTATTCCCCACAACTATTCCCCACAACAACAACTATTTCCCACAACAACAACTATTTCCCACAACAACAACTATTTCCCACAACAACAACTATTCCCCACAACAACAACTATTCCCCACAACAACAACTATTTCCCACAACAACAACTATTCCCCACAACTATTCCCCACAACAACAACTATTCCCCACAACAACAACTATTCCCCACACCCACAACTATTCCCCACACCCACAACTATTCCCCACAACAACAACTATTCCCCACAACAGAGGTAAGAGCAACAATACTGCTTACCCATAATAAAGATCCATAAAGGAGATTGCAGACTCAAGCCCCCCCTGCTCAGGAAGAGATTGTGTAGCACCCAATCAAACACCAGAACAGATCTGCAGGACTATCCCAATTATGCAAACCCAAGAGAGGCTGTCTAGCCAGGGAGACAACAATGCTCAAAAAGCTGACGGGAACCGATGGAGACCTGAGACACAAGCTCCTATGTGAACCTTACCCAGTAGAGGCAAAGGATTTGTTGGAAGAAGAAGAAAAATTAGACGAAGAAGAAGAAGAAAAAGAAGAAGAAAAAGAAGATGAAAAAGAAGAAGAAGCATGCAATGTTATGAAACTAAATTGTGGGCAGACATGTTGGAGGGTACATCCATCACACCACACCCCGCCCCACCACACCACAGACCTTTTCTCCTGGACTGCTACTGTAGAAAGTCACACATGGATACAGCTCTGCCCCATCCACATCCTCAAAGGCTAGCCTTGGTTCCTGTATGACCACAAAGTGTTCTGTAGTCACAACAGCATGTATTATGTACTAATTATGTTTTGCTGACTCTAACATAAAGGATAGATTACTCTAACATAAAGTATAAAGGCTAGATAACTCTGACATGAAGGCTAGATAACTCTGATATAAGGCTAGATAACTCCAACATAAAGGCAAGATAACTCTAAAATTAAGGATAGATAACTCTAAAATTAAGGATAGATAACTCTGACATGAAGGCTTGATGACTCTAATATAAAGGATAGTTAACTCTAACATAAAGTATAAAGGCTAGATAACTCTGACATGAAGGCTAGATAACTCTAACATGAAGGCTTGATGACTCTAACATAAAGTATAAAGGCTAGATAACTCTAACATAAAGTATAGAAGGCTAGATGACTCTAACATAAAGGTTTGATGACTCTAATATAAAGTTGTGATGACTCTAAAATAAAGACTAGATGACTAACATAAAGCAGTGATGACTCTAACATAATGCTGTGATGACTCTAACATAAAGTTGTGATGACTCTAACATAAAGCTGTGATGACTCTAACATAAAGCTGTGATGACTCTAACATAAAGCTGTGATGACTCTAACATAAAGCCTTGATTAACATAAAGTATTGATGACTCTACCAAAAAGTCTTCTTATCTCCCATGGCACACAAAAAAAATCTCTTTATCTTTATGGCCCACAAACAAAACTTCATATCTCTTACTGTCCAGAAACAAAACTATCTCTCATGGCCCACAAACAAAACTTCATATCTCTCATGGCCCACAAACACAAATTTTTATCTCTTATGGCCCACAAACAAAACTTCATATCTCTTACTGCCCACAAACAAAACTTCTTATCTCGCATAGCCCACAAACAAAACTTCATATCTCTCATGGCCCACAAACACAAATTTTTATCTCTTATGGCCCACAAACAAAACTTCATATCTCTTACTGCCCACAAACAAAACTTCTTATCTCGCATAGCCCACAAGCAAAACTTCATATCTCGCATGGTCCACAAACAAAGATTCTTATCTCTCATGGCCCAATAACAAAACTTCATATCTCTCATAGCCCACAAACAAAACTTCATATCTCGCATGGCCCACAAACAAAAATTATTATCTCTTATGGCCAACAAACAAAAATTCTTATCTCTTACTGCCCACAAACATAACATCTTATCTTTCATGGCCTACAAACAATTCTGCTTATCTCTCATGGCCCACACAAAAAATATCTTATCTTTCATGACCGACAAATAAAACTTCTTATCTCTTATGGTCCACAAACAAGACTAACTACTTCTCATGGTTCACAAAGATGGATTCTTACCTCTTATGGTCCACAAACAAGACTTCCTACCTCTTATGGCCCACAAAAACAGCTTCCTACCTATTATGGCACACACAAAAATCTTCCTACCTTTTATGGCTCACAAAGCTTACCTCTCATGGTCCACAAAGACAGCTTCCTAAATCTTATGGCTCACAAAACAATCTTCTACCTTTTATGGCCCACAAAGCTTACCTCTCATGGCCCACAAAGACAGCTTCCTACCTTTTATGGCTCACAAAAAAATCTTCCTACCTTTTATGGCCCACAAAGGCAGCTTCCTACCTCACATACAAAGACAGCTTCCTACCTCTCATGGCCCACAAAGACAGCTTTCTACATCTTTTGGCCCACAAAAACAGTTTCTTATTTTATATCCTACAAAGCTTCTTACCTCTCATGGCCTACGAAGAAAGTTTCCTACCTTTTACGGCCCACAAAAACAGCTTTCTACCTTTTCTGGCCCACAAAGACAGCTTCCTACCTCTGATGTCCCACAAAGCTTACTACTTCTTATGGTCCACAAACAAGCCTTCCTAACTCTCATGGCCCACAAAGACAGCTTCCTACCTCTCATGGCCGACAAAGACAGCTTCTTACTTATGATGGCCCAGAAAATATCCTACCTCCCACGGCCCACAAAGCTTCCTACCTCACATGGCCCACAGAGACAGCTTCCTACCTCACATGGCCCACAAAGACAGCTTCCTACCTCACATACAAAGACAGCTTCCTACCTCACATGGCCCACAAAGACAGCTTCCTACCTCACATGGCCCACAAAGACAGCTTCCTACCTCACATGGCCCACAAAGCTTCCTACCTCTGCATTCTTAGCAAATGCCAATGTGCGAGCATCCATGTCCAGGATCACTGTGATGTAGTCGCCTTGGGTAAAACTGGAGAGAGTTGAACTGGTCTCACCGTTGTGATACAAGTTGCCACTGTAAGCTCTGTACAGCCACATATCCCCTGTTGTACGGTGGCCGCAGTCACGGACTGGCCATCTCGACACACCAACACATGTGCCTTCGTTGCCTCGGTTTTCTCTCACAATCAAGAACTGACCAAGAAAAGGTTTCAACTCATCAGCTGTTTACTGTCACAACCAACTCATCAGCTGTTTACTGTCACAACCAACTCATCAGCCATTTGCTGTCACAACCAACTCATCAGCCGTTTGCTGTCACAACCAACTCATCAGCTGAGAGCCTGACATACAAGAGCTGAGAGCCTGACATACAAGAGCAGAGCCTGACATACAAGAGCTGAGAGCCTGACATACAAGAGCAGAGCCTGACATACAAGAGCTGAGAGCCTGACATACAAGAGCTGAGAGCCTGACATACAAGAGCTGAGAGCCTGACATACAAGAGCTGAGACCCTGACATACAAGAGCAGAGCCTGACATACAAGAACCTGACATGCAAGAGCTGAGAGCCTGACATACAAGAACCTGACATACAATAGCCTGACATATTGTGAGCTGAGAGCCTGACATACAAGAACCTGACATGCAAGAGCTGAGAGCCTGACATACAAGAACCTGACATACAAGAACCTGACATGCAAGAGCTGAGAGTCTGACATACAAGAACCTGACATACAAGAGCTGAGAGCCTGACATACAAGAACCTGACATACAAGAACTGAGAGCCTGACATACAAGAACCTGACATACAAGAACTGAGAGCCTGAAATACAAGAACTGAGAGCCTGACATACAAGAACCTGACATACAAGAACTGAGAGCCTGAAATACAAGAACTGAGAGCCTGACATACAAGAACCTGACATGCAAGAGCTGAGAGTCTGACATACAAGAGCCTGACATACAAGAGCTGAGAGCCTGACATACAAGAACCTGACATACAAGAACTGAGAGCCTGACATACAAGAACCTGACATACAAGAACTGAGAGCCTGAAATACAAGAACTGAGAGCCTGACATACAAGAACCTGACATACAAGAACTGAGAGCGTGACATACAAGAACTGAGAGCCTGAAATACAAGAACCTGACATACAGGAGCTGAGAGCCTGACATACAAGAACTGAGAGCCTGACATACAAGAACCTGACATACAAGAACTGAGAGCCTAACATACAAGAACCTGACATACAAGAACTGAGAGCCTGACATACAAGAGCTGAGAGCCTGACATACAAGAGCTGAGAGCCTAACATACAAGAACCTGACATACAAGAACTGAGAGCCTGACATACAAGAGCTGAGAGCCTGACATACAAGAGCTGAGAGCCTAACATACAAGAACCTGACATACAAGAGCTGAGAGCCTGACATACAAGCGCCTGATATACAAGAGCTGAGAGCCTGACATACAAGAGCCTGACATACAAGAGCTGAGAGTCTGACATACAAGAGCCTGACATACAAGAGCTGAGAGCCTGACATACAAGAACCTGACATACAAGAACTGAGAGCCTGACATACAAGAACCTGACATACAAGAACTGAGAGCCTGAAATACAAGAACTGAGAGCCTGACATACAAGAACCTGACATACAAGAACTGAGAGCGTGACATACAAGAACTGAGAGCCTGAAATACAAGAACCTGACATACAGGAGCTGAGAGCCTGACATACAAGAACTGAGAGCCTGACATACAAGAACCTGACATACAAGAACTGAGAGCCTAACATACAAGAACCTGACATACAAGAACTGAGAGCCTGACATACAAGAGCTGAGAGCCTGACATACAAGAGCTGAGAGCCTAACATACAAGAACCTGACATACAAGAGCTGAGAGCCTGACATACAAGCGCCTGATATACAAGAGCTGAGAGCCTGACATACAAGAGCCTGATATACAAGAGCTGAGAGCCTGACATACAAGAGCCTGATATACAAGAGCTGAGAGCCTGACACAAGAGCTGAGAGCCTGACATACAAGAGCTGAGAGCCTGGCATACAAGAGCTGAGAGCCTGACATACAAGAGCTGAGAGCCTGACATACAAGAGCTGAGAGCCTGACATACAAGAGCTGAGAGCCTGACATACAAGAGCTGAGAGCCTGACATACAAGAGCTGAGAGCCTGACATACAAGAACCTGACATACAAGAGCCTGATATACAAGAGCAGAGCCTGACATACAAGAGCTGAGAGCCTGACATACAAGAGCTGAGAGCCTGACATACAAGAGCTGAGAGCCTGACATACAAGAACCTGACATACAAGAGCCTGATATACAAGAGCAGAGCCTGACATACAAGAGCTGAGAGCCTGGCATACAAGAGCTGAGAGCCTGACATACAAGAGCTGAGAGCCTGACATACAAGAGCTCAGAACCTGACATACAAGAGCTGAGAGCTAAACATACACTAGGGCTCACCTTCCACTGATAGCACCCTGAGGTCATGACTGTGCTACCCAGCCCGTAACCCCGCCCACCAATGCCATGGACCAGTGTATGGCTAGTCTCCAACGAGCAGGCCACGCAGCGGTCGGGGTCAAACGCTGCACTCTGAATGACTACTGAAGTGTTCTCAGCACCGTCCTCGGCACCAGGATGTTTGCTGCTCCAGCCAGATGTACTGTGATGTTTGCTGTTTGATGGTGAGCTCATCTCTGTGTTGTAACTGCTGTGTGGTGGCATACATTCAACCTGCTTACACAGAAGGTGTTTCTTTGTCTCTGCTGAGGATACGGCTTTGGTGACTGGGACACTCCACATCATAGTGGCCAAGCTGGCAAACAAGAGCTCAACGACCTGTAGAAGACATGGATCAAACAAGAGTTCAGTGACCTGTAGGAGACATGGATCAAACAAGAGTTCAACGACCTGCAGGAGACATGGATCAAGAGCTCAACGACCTGTAGAAGACATGGATCAAACAAGAGTTCAGTGACCTGTAGAAGACATGGATCAAACAAGAGCTCAACGACCTGTAGAAGACATGGATCAAACAAGAGTTCAGTGACCTGTAGGAGACATGGATCAAACAAGAGTTCAACGATCTGTAGAAGACATGGATCAAACAAGAGTTCAGTGACCTGTAGGAGACATGGATCAAACAAGAGTTCAGTGACCTGTAGAAGACATGGATCAAACAAGAGCTCAACTACCTGCAGGAGACATGGATCAAACAAGAGTTCAACGACCTGTAGAAGACATGGATCAAACAAGAGCTCAACGACCTGTAGAAGACATGGATCAAACAAGAGTTCAGTGACCTGTAGAAGACATGGATCAAACAAGAGCTCAACGACCTGTAGAAGACATGGATCAAACAAGAGCTCAACGACCTGTAGAAGACATGGATCAAACAAGAGCTCAACGACCTGTAGAAGACATGGATCAAACAAGAGCTCAACGACCTGTAGAAGACATGGATCAAACAAGAGCTCAACGACCTGCAGGAGACATGGATCAAACAAGAGCTCAACGACCTGTAGGAGACATGGATCAAACAAGAGTTCAGTGACCTGTAGAAGACATGGATCAAACAAGAGCTCAACGACCTGTAGAAGACATGGATCAAACAAGAGTTCAGCGACCTGTAGGAGACATGGATCAAACAAGAGTTCAGCGACCTGTAGGAGACATGGATCAAACAAGAGTTCAGTGACCTGTAGGAGACATGGATCAAACAAGAGCTCAACGACCTGTAGAAGACATGGATCAAACAAGAGTTCAGTGACCTGTAGGAGACATGGATCAAACAAGAGTTCAACGACCTGTAGGAGACATGGATCAAACAAGAGTTCAGTGACCTGTAGAAGACATGGATCAAACAAGAGCTCAACGACCTGTAGAAGACATGGATCAAACAAGAGTTCAGCGACCTGTAGGAGACATGGATCAAACAAGAGTTCAGCGACCTGTAGGAGACATGGATCAAACAAGAGTTCAACGACCTGTAGAAGACATGGATCAAACAAGAGCTCAACGACCTGTAGAAGACATGGATCAAACAAGAGCTCAACGACCTGTAGAAGACATGGATCAAACAAGAGTTCAGTGACCTGTAGAAGACATGGATCAAACAAGAGTTCAGTGACCTGTAGGAGACATGGATCAAACAAGAGTTCAGTGACCTGTAGGAGATATGGATCAAACAAGAACTCAACCACCTGTAGGAGACATGGATCAAACAAGAGCTCAACGACCTGCAGGAGACATGGATCAAACAAGAGTTCAGTGACCTGTAGGAGACATGGATCAAACAAGAGCTCAACGACCTGCAGGAGACATGGATCAAACAAGAGTTCAGTGACCTGTAGGAGACATGGATCAAACAAGAGTTCAGTGACCTGTAGGAGACATGGATCAAACAAGAGTTCAACGACCTGTAGAAGACATGGATCAAACAAGAGTTCAGTGACCTGTAGAAGACATGGATCAAACAAGAGTTCAGTGACCTGTAGGAGACATGGATCAAACAAGAGTTCAGTGACCTGTAGGAGACATGGATCAAACAAGAGTTCAACGACCTGTAGAAGACATGGATCAAACAAGAGTTCAGTGACCTGTAGGAGACATGGATCAAACAAGAGCTCAACTACCTGTAGGAGACATGGATCAAACAAGAGCTCAACTACCTGTAGAAGACATGGATCAAACAAGAGTTCAGTGACCTGTAGGAGACATGGATCAAACAAGAGTTCAACGACCTGTAGAAGACATGGATCAAACAAGAGCTCAACGACCTGTAGAAGACATGGATCAAGAGCTCAACGACCTGCAGAAGACATGGATCAAACAAGAGCTCAACTACCTGCAGGAGACATGGATCAAACAAGAGCTCAACTACCTGTAGGAGACATGGATCAAACAAGAGCTCAACGACCTGCAGGAGACATGGATCAAGAGCTCAACGACCTGTAGAAGACATGGATCAAACAAGAGTTCAGTGACCTGTAGGAGACATGGATCAAACAAGAGCTCAACGACCTGCAGGAGACATGGATCAAGAGCTCAACGACCTGTAGAAGACATGGATCAAACAAGAGTTCAGTGACCTGTAGGAGACATGGATCAAACAAGAGTTCAACGACCTGCAGGAGACATGGATCAAGAGCTCAACGACCTGTAGAAGACATGGATCAAACAAGAGTTCAGTGACCTGTAGGAGACATGGATCAAACAAGAGCTCAACGACCTGCAGGAGACATGGATCAAGAGCTCAACGACCTGCAGAAGACATGGATCAAACAAGAGCTCAACTACCTGCAGGAGACATGGATCAAACAAGAGCTCAACTACCTGTAGGAGACATGGATCAAACAAGAGCTCAACTACCTGTAGGAGACATGGATCAAACAAGAGCTCAACGACCTGCAGGAGACATGGATCAAACAAGAGCTCAACGACCTGCAGAAGACATGGATCAAACAAGAGCTCAACTACCTGCAGGAGACATGGATCAAACAAGAGCTCAACTACCTGTAGGAGACATGGATCAAACAAGAGCTCAACTACCTGTAGGAGACATGGATCAAACAAGAGCTCAACTACCTGTAGGAGACATGGATCAAGATCAAACAAGAGTTCAATGACCTGTAGGAGACATGGATCAAACAAGAGTTCAGCGGCCTGTAGGAGACATGGATCAAACAAGAGCTCAACTACCTGATGGAGACATGGATCAAACAAGAGTTCAATGACCTGTACGAGACATGGATCAAACAAGAGTTCAGCGACCTGTAGGACACATGGATCAAACAAGAGTTCAGCGACCTGGAGGAGACATGGATCAAACAAGAGTTCAGTGACCTGTAGGAGACATGGATCAAACAAGAGTTCAGCGACCTGTAGGAGATATGGATCAAACAAGAACTCAACGACCTGTAGGAGACATGGATCAAACAAGAGTTCAGCGACCTGTAGGAGACATGGATCAAACAAGAGTTCAGTGACCTGTAGGAGACATGGATCAAACAAGAGTTCAGCGACCTGTAGGAGATATGGATCAAACAAGAACTCAACCACCTGTAGGAGACATGGATCAAACAAGAGCTCAACGACCTGCAGGAGACATGGATCAAACAAGAGCTCAACGACCTGCAGAAGACATGGATCAAACAAGAGCTCAACTACCTGCAGGAGACATGGATCAAACAAGAGCTCAACTACCTGTAGGAGACATGGATCAAACAAGAGCTCAACTACCTGTAGGAGACATGGATCAAACAAGAGCTCAACTACCTGTAGGAGACATGGATCAAGATCAAACAAGAGTTCAATGACCTGTAGGAGACATGGATCAAACAAGAGTTCAGCGGCCTGTAGGAGACATGGATCAAACAAGAGCTCAACGAGCTGCAGGAGACATGGATCAAACAAGAGTTCAATGACCTGTACGAGACATGGATCAAACAAGAGCTCAACGATCTGTAGGAGACATGGATCAAACAATAAGCCCTGCACATGCGACACTACATGCTAGTGCTACAACAGAAAGTTCTGGGTCTGAGTCCAAGAACATAATCTCTGACCTTGTCATACAGTTCAGCTTGTGATAACAGGTATGAATATCTGACCCACAGGTCAGTTTGTGACAACAGGTACGACTATCTGACACACAGATCAGTTTGTGACAACAGGTACGACTATCTGACACACAGATCAGTTTGTGACAACAGGTATGAATATCTGACACACAGGTCAGTTTGTGACAACAGGTATGAATATCTGACACACAGGTCAGTTTGTGACAACAGGTACGACTATCTGACACACAGGTCAGTTTGTGACAACAGGTATGAATATCTGACATACAGTAAGATTACCTGAGTCTTGTAGCCAGTAAGATTACCTGAGTCGTGTAGCCAGTAAGATTACCCGAGTCTTGTAGCCAGTAAGATTACCTGAGTCTTGTAGCCAGTAAGATTACCTGAGTCGTGTAGCCAGTAAGATTACCCGAGTCTTGTAGCCAGTAAGATTACCCGAGTCTTGTAGCCAGTAAGATTACCTGAGTCTTGTAGCCAGTAAGATTACCTGAGTCTTGTAGCCAGTAAGATTACCTGAGTCTTGTAGCCAGTAAGATTACCTGAGTCGTGTAGCCAGTAAGATTACCCGAGTCTTGTAGCCAGTAAGATTACCCGAGTCTTGTAGCCAGTAAGATTACCTGAGTCTTGTAGCCAGTAAGATTACCTGAGTCTTGTAGCCAGTAAGATTACCTGAGTCTTGTAGCCAGTAAGATTACCTGAGTCGTGTAGCCAGTAAGATTACCCGAGTCTTGTAGCCAGTAAGATTACCCGAGTCTTGTAGCCAGTAAGATTACCTGAGTCTTGTAGCCAGTAAGATTACCTGAGTCGTGTAGCCAGTAAGATTACCTGAGTCGTGTAGCCAGTAAGATTACCTGAGTCGTGTAGCCAGTAGGATTACCTGAGTCTTGTAGCCAGTAAGATTACCTGAGTCTTGTAGCCAGTAAGATTACCTGAGTCTTGTAGCCAGTAAGATTACCTGAGTCTTGTAGCCAGTAAGATTACCTGAGTCTTGTAGCCAGTAAGATTACCCGAGTCTTGTAGCCAGTAAGATTACCTGAGTCTTGTAGCCAGTAAGATTACCTGAGTCTTGTAGCCAGTAAGATTACCTGAGTCTTGTAGCCAGTAAGATTACCTGAGTCGTGTAGCCAGTAAGATTACCCGAGTCTTGTAGCCAGTAAGATTACCCGAGTCTTGTAGCCAGTAAGATTACCTGAGTCTTGTAGCCAGTAAGATTACCTGAGTCGTGTAGCCAGTAAGATTACCTGAGTCTTGTAGCCAGTGTTGTCGCTGCTGTCTAAGGCTGGTAAGATAGTGCCCAGCAGCTGAAGAGCAAGTACTCTCACACGCAGACTGTCAAAGCATAAAACACCTGCAGACAGGAGTACAAGAGATGCTTCATATCTTTCTCTCCTTCTCTTTAGCTTTTCTCTCTTTCCCTCTCTCTATCACCCTCTCTCCCTCTCTTGTTATCACTCTCCCTATTTCTCTTCTCTCTCTCTCTCACATACTGACTCCTTCAGTCAATTGCACTCACACATGCCCGCTCACACAGTATCCCACTTATTAGTATAGAGTAACAATGTGGTGGTAGTGTGGTGGTAGTGTGGTGGTAGTGTGGTGGTAGTGTGGTGGTAATGTGGTGGAGTGAGCCACAAGATAATGTGGTGGTAATGTGGTGGTAGTGTGGTGGAGTGAGCCACAAGATAATGTGGTGGTAGTGTGGTGGAGTGAGCCACAAGATAATGTGGTGGTAGTCTGGTGGTAATGTGGTGGTAGTGTGATGGAGTGAGCCAGAAGATGATGTGCAGGTAATCACCATCTGTATCCTGTCCACATCCAAGGTTGATGAGACACCTGACCCACTTCCAGTCTGTCAGCCGACTCTGGGCTGCTCGAGTGGCCACCACATGGCGCAGGAAGACCAGAAAGTCTGCTAACCGCAACATCTTGGCTTGGTTAACCTCTGTCCATGAGAAATCATAAACGTATGTATGTAGTACACACACACATGTATCACACACACATGTAGCTAGCAAGCAAGCAAGCTCGCACGCACGCATGCACACACACACATGTAGTACACACACACACATGTAGCACACACACGCACACATGTATCACACACACATGTAGAACACACACACACACACATGTAGCACACACACACACACACACACATGTAGCACACACACACATGTAGCACATACACACCCATGTAGCACATACACACACATGTAGCACATACACACACATGTAGTACACACACATATTAACAAACACACATGTAGCACACACACATGTAGTACACACACATATTAACAAACACACATGTAGCACACACACGTGTAGTACACATACAGATTAACAAACACACATGTACCACACACACATGTAGCACACACACACATGTAGCACACACACACACATGTAGCACACACATGTAGCAGACCCACATGTAGCACACCCACATGTAGCACACACACATGTAGCACACACATGTAGCACACGCATGTTAACAAACACACATGTAGCACACACACACATGTAGCACACACACACACACATATAGCCCACACACATGTAGCACACACATGTTAACAAATATACATGTAGCACACACATGTTAGCTAGCACACATGTAGCACACACACACACAGCTTTCGGATACTCACGGGCCAGATAACTTTCTGATGACATCAGGGGTTTGTGTTCTAGAAGTGCAGTCAGCTGCTTCCACATTAGATCAACGACTGCCTGCACCACACCACCACTCAGCTGATCAGCACAGGTCCTGATAGATAAATACAACACCACATGTTTCCCTCAACCGAAAACGTTATTTCTTTGTGATTTAACCCGGAAATAGAACGGACCCCCACCCCCCCCCCCCCCCACACCACCATCACACCCCAACTATCACTCTGCCAACTATCACTCTCCCAAATGTCACTTTATCAACAGTCACACCCAAAAACTGTCACTCCCCCCCCCCCAACTGTCACTCTTACCCCCGCCCCAACTGTCACTCTTACCCCCCCCCCCAACTGTCACTCTTACCACCCCCCCAAACTGTCACTCTTACCCCCCCCCCAAACTGTCACTCCACCCCCCCCCAAACTGTCACTCTTACCACCCCCCCCCCCCAAACTGTCACTCTTACCCCCCCAAACTGTCACTCCACCCCCCTCAAACTGTAACACCCCCCCCCCACTGTCACTCTTACCACCCCCCCAAACTGTCACTCTTACCCACCCCCCCAACTGTCACTCCCTCCCCCAACTGTCACTCTTACCCCCGCCCCAACTGTCACTCTTACCCTCCCCCCCCAACTGTCACTCTTACCACCCCCCCCCCAAACTGTCACTCTTACCCCCCCAAACTGTCACTCCACCCCCCCCCCAACTGTAACTCTTACCACCCCCCCAAACTGTCACTCTTACCCCCCCCCCAAACTGTCACTCCACCCCCCCCCAAACTGTAACCCCCCCCCACTGTCACTCTTACCACCCCCCCCCAAACTGTCACTCTTACCCACCCCCCCCCAACTGTCACTTTTACCACCCCCCCCCAAACTGTCACTCTTAACCCCCCCCCCCAACTGTCACTCCACACCCCCCCCCCCAAACTGTCACCCCCCCCCCAACTGTCACTCTTACCACCCCCCCAAAATGGCACACTTACCCCCCCCCCACAAACTGTCACTCCACCCCCCCCCCCCAACTGTCACTCCACCCCACCCCCTAAACTGTCACTCCCCCAACTGCCACTCCACCCTCCAAACGGTTGCTTCCCCAACTGTCACTCCACCCCCCCCCAACTGTCACTCCACCCCCACCCCCAACTGTCACTCCACCCCCCCCCCCAACTGTCACTTCACACCCCCCCCCAAACTGTCACCCCCCGCAAACTGTCACTCCCCCAACTGTCTGTCACTCACCCAACTGTCTGTCACTCCCCTGGCCGTCTGTCCCTCACCCAACTGTCTGTCACTCCCCTGACTATCTGTCACTCCCCTGACCATCTGTCATTCACCCGACTGTCTGTCACTCCCTTAACTGTCTGTCCCTCCCCTGACCGTCTGTCACTTCCCCAACCATCTGTCACTTCCCCAACTGTCTGTCACTCACCCAACTGTCTGTCACTCACCCAACTATCTGTCACTCCCCTGACCATCTGTCACTCACCCGACTGTCTGTCACTCCCCTAACTGTCTGTCACTCCCCTGACCGTCTGTCACTTCCCCAACTGTCTGTCACTCACCCAACTGTCTGTCACTTCCCCAACTGTCTGTCACTCCCCCAACTGTCTGTCACTCCCCCGACTGTCTGTCACTCCCCCGACTGTCTGTCACTCCCCCAACTGTCTGTCACTCCCCCAACTGTCTGTCACTCCCCCGACTGTCTGTCACTCCCCCGACTGTCTGTCACTCCCCCGACTGTCTGTCACTCCCCTAACTGTCTGTCACTACCCTGACCGTCTGTCACTTCCCCAACTGTCTGTCACTCACCCAACTGTCTGTCACTTCCCCAACTGTCTGTCACTCCCCCAACTGTCTGTCACTCCCCCGACTGTCTGTCACACCCCTGACCGTCTGTCACTCCCCTGACCATCTGTCACTTCCCTAACTGTCTGTCACTCCCCCAACTGTCTGTCACTCCCCTGACCGTCTGTCACTTCCCCAACTGTCTGTCACTCCCCTGACCGTCTGTCACTCCCCCAACTGTCTGTCACTCCCCTGACCGTCTGTCACTTCCCCAACTGTCTGTCACTCCCCTGACCGTCTGTCACTTCCCCAACTGTCTGTCACTCCCCTGACCGTCTGTCACTTCCCCAACTGTCTGTTACTCCCCCAACTGTCTGTCACTTCCCCAACTGTCTGTCACTCCCCTGACCGTCTGTCACTTCCCCAACTGTCTGTCACTCCCCCGACTGTCTGTCACTTCCCCAACTGTCTGTCACTCCCCTGACTGTCTGTCACTTCCCCAACTGTCTGCCACTCCCCCGACTGTCTGTCACTCCCCTGACTGTCTGTCACTCCCCCAACTGTCTGTCACTCCCCCGACTGTCTGTCACTTCCCCAACTGTCTGTCACTTCCATAACTGTCTGTCACTCCCCCGACTGTCTGTCACTCCCCATTACTGTCTGTCACTCCCCCGACTGTCTGTCACTTCCCAGACTGTCTGTCACTCCCCCAACTGTCTGTCACTCCCCCGACCGTCTGTCACTCCCCTGACCGTCTGTCACTCCCCTGACTGTCTGTCACTCCCCTGACCGTCTGTCACTCCCCTGACCGTCTGTCACTCACCCGACTGTCACTGCTATAATCTGTAGCAGACGTAGACTGGCCACGCCTAGTATGATGACAAGGTGTGAAGGTTCCAGTTGGTTGACAACAGGAGCAAGAGTGTGGTAGTTGTGCACAGCGTAGGTCCCACAGAGTTCGAGGAGTACGGGAGTCAGTCCGCATGAGACGGTCAATGATACATCCACAGGTCTGTACTTGACACTCAGAGCCATGATTGAGGAGAGCATCAGCTGTTTCTTGGTGTCTGCCAGCAACACATGGCATCCATAATAAGGTCAAGGTTAGTCCAGGAGAGTGAGAGGAGTGGTGAGAGAGAGGAGTGGTGAGAGAGAGGAGTGGTGAGAGAGAGGAGTGGTGAGAGAGAGGAGTGGTGAGAGAGAGGAGTGGTGAGAGAGAGGAGTGGTGAGAGAGAGGAGTGGTGTGAGAGGAGTGGTGAGAGAGGAGTGGTGAGAGAGAGGAGTGGTGAGAGAGAAGAGTGGTGAGAGAGAGGAGTGGTGAGAGAGAAGAGTGGTGAGAGAGAGGAGTCGTGAGAGAGAGGAGTGGTGAGAGAGAGGAGTGGTGTGAGAGAGGAGTCATGAGAGAGAGGAGTGGTGAGAGAGAGGAGTGGTGAGAGAGAGGAGTGGTGAGAGAGAAGAGTGGTGAGAGAGAGGAGTCGTGAGAGAGAGGAGTGGTGAGAGAGAGGAGTGGTGTGAGAGGAGTGGTGAGAGAGGAGTGGTGAGAGAGAGGAGTGGTGAGAGAGAAGAGTGCTGAGAGAGAGGAGTGGTGAGAGAGAGGAGTGGTGAGAGAGAAGAGTGCTGAGAGAGAGGAGTCGTGAGAGAGAGGAGTGGTGAGAGAGAGGAGTGGTGAGAGAGAGGAGTGGTGAGAGAGAGGAGTGGTGAGAGAGAGGAGTGGTGTGAGAGGAGTGGTGAGAGAGAGGAGTGGTGAGAGAGAGGAGTGGTGAGAGA
This sequence comes from Ariolimax columbianus, assembly GCA_036924085.1. Lineage (NCBI taxonomy): Eukaryota > Metazoa > Mollusca > Gastropoda > Stylommatophora > Arionidae > Ariolimax > Ariolimax columbianus. Next base: position 966,212 of record JAVGWX010000003.1, read on the forward strand.
GAGGAGTGGTGAGAGAGAGGAGTGGTGAGAGAGAGGAGTGGTGTGAGAGGAGTGGTGAGAGAGAGGAGTGGTGAGAGAGAGGAGTGGTGAGAGAGAGGAGTGGTATGAGAGGGGAGTGGTGTGAGAGAGGAGTGGAGTGAGAGAGGAGTGGAGAGTGAGTGAGAGAGGAGTGGGGAGTGAGTGAGAGAGGAGTGGTGTGTGAGAGGAGTGGAGAGTGAGAGGAGTGGAGAGTGAGAGAGGAGTGGAGAGTGAGTGAAAGAGGAGTGGAGAGTGAGTGAAAGAGGAGTGGAGAGTGAGTGAGAGAGGAGTGGTATGAGAGGGGAGTGGTGTGAGAGAGGAGTGGTGTGAGAGAGGAGTGGTGAGAGAGAGGAGTGGTGTGAGAGAGGAGTGGTGAGAGAGAGGAGTGGTGAGAGAGAGGAATGGTGAGAGAGAGGAGTGGTGAGAGAGAGGAGTGGTGTGAGAGGGGAGTGGTGTGAGAGAAGAGTGGTGAGAGAGAGGAGTGGTGAGAGAGAGGAGTGGTGAGAGAGAGGAGTGGTGAGAGAGGAGTGGTGAGAGAGAGGAGTGGTATGAGAGGGGAGTGGTGTGAGAGAGGAGTGGAGAGTGACTGAGAGAGGAGTGGTGTGAGAGAGGAGTGGAGAGTAAGTGAGAGAGGAGTGGTGTGAGAGAGGAGTGGAGTGAGAGAGGAGTGGAGAGTGAGTGAGAGAGGAGTGGAGAGTGAGTGAGAGAGGAGTGGTGTGTGAGAGGAGTGGAGAGTGAGTGAGAGAGGAGTGGTGTGAGAGAGGAGTGGAGTGAGAGAGGAGTGGAGAGTGAGTGAGAGAGGAGTGGTGTGTGAGAGGAGTGGAGAGTGAGAGGAGTGGAGAGTGAGAGAGGAGTGAGAGAGGAGTGGAGAGTGAGTGAGAGAGGAGTCGTGTGTGAGAGGAGTGGTGTGTGAGAGGAGTGGAGAGTGAGAGGAGTGGTGTCAGAGAGGAGTGGTGTGAGAGAGGAGAGTGATGTGACTTGGTGATGTGACCGAGTGATGTGACTGGGTGATCTGACTTGGTAATGTAACAGTTCGAACTGGAGCATGGGCATTAAGGGCAGGGGTGATCAGGCCGGCGACTCTGGGAACAAAGGTTACCTGAATGTGTGCCAAGATCACTTACCGTCTCGACACTAAGTCGACAATGGCAACGAAGGGTTTGGGGAAGAATTTGTCTAGTGCAGGTGGGGTTTAGGAGCTGACCACTCTATCATTCCGATTTGGATAGTGGGGGGTTGGTGACAGTCAGAGTCTGCTACGACCTGCTGCGACATTTAGAGTGACAGGAATTTGAAGTTATTCGTCCAATGACAACTAGTTGGAGATAGATCCAAACTAGAGTGATGGCTGAGTCAGACAACCAACAGAAGCCATTGGACAGCCATGTTGCTTGAGACTATAGAATACTCTGCAAAGATGAACCCAGGAGACTATCCTGGAGAGAGAGAGAGAGAGAGAGACTGGCTAGCAGGCTGACTAGGAGTTTTGTGATAGAGAGAATGAGTTGCAGGGTGACTGAACCAGCATACACTTTCCCGTTTCGACCAGTTGCTCTATAATGCATTTAAGAATAAATTGAATATGCATAGCCTTTAGAGCAAGGTAATGTAAATTATACTGGTTGTATACACTCTGCAGTCTTCTAAACCAGTATAAAGATGTTGTTACGTTAAGTGTGTGTGTTGGACACCCTGTGGCTAGAAGAGATCTGAATATGTGTGGTGCGTGCAGAACACAGAGTGAACGATGTGTGTTCTGAAGTATGTGGGTGCACAGATCGACTGAGTGTGTGACCATAAGTGAGTACGTGAGTCCGACTAGAAGGACGTGATTCCGACTAAAAGGATGTGATTCCGAATAGAAGGACGCGATCGAAGTATTTGTAAATGCAGAGATCGCCTGATGGTAATTGATCTGATTGTAATTGTGAATGGGAAGTAATTGTGGATGTACAGATCACCTGACTGAAGGGATCTGAGTGTGTGTGAGTGCACAGAATGACAGAATACATAATACAATCGTGAAGATGAGTTTGTGAAAGTGTGTTGAGCATGCAGATTAGGGGAGGGTAGTGGCATGAATGCTTGGGTTAGGTAGTATGGAGAAAATAGTCAAAAGCTACTGCTTATAACCTCTGCGATAGTTCTATGTAATGATTTTTTAGTTCAGATGTAATTTGTTCTTTTTGTTTTTGATTATAAGTGTTGTTATAAAATATACCACATCGTTTGTTGAAAAGTGTTTACTGTGTTACCTACTGTGTGAAATCATTGTAACACTTTAGATAAGCTAACTGCCCAGTGAAACCTAGACTATGCCACAGTGATGTGACTGAGTGATGAGACTTGGTGATGTGACTGAGTGATGTGACTGACTGATGAGACTGATGCCACTTGATGTGACTTGGTGATGTAACTGAGTGATGTGACTGAGTGATGTAACTGAATGATGTAACTGAATGATGGAACTTGGTGATGTGACTGAGTGATGTGAGTGAGTGATGTGATTGAGTGATGTGACTTGCTCACTGTGTCCAACATTGTCCACCTTTGTCATGTCAATGAGTGAGACAACGAGCAGCTCGTAGATCCTGTGAACCACCAGCTGGATCTCCTGCTGGACCTGGGATGAGGCTACCTTGATTCCATCCTGGATAGGGGCATACAGGCAATCAGTGGGGCATACAGGTAATCAGTGGGGCATACAGGTAATCATTGGGGCAAACAGGCAATAAGTGGGGCATACAGGCCATCAGTGGGGCAAACAGGCAATCAGTAGGTGGGGCATACAGGCAATCAGTGGGTGGGGCATACAGGCAATCAGTGGGTGGGGCATACAGGCAATCAGTGGGTGGAGCATACAGGCAATCAGTGGGGTATACAGGCAATCAGTGGGGCATACAGGAAATCAGTGGGGCATACAGGCAATCAGTGGGGCATACAGGCAATCAGTGGGGCATACAGGCAATCAGTGGAGCATACAGGCAATAAGTGGGGCATACAGGCAATCAGTGGGGCATACAGGCAATCAGTGGGGCATACAGGCAATAAGTGGGGAATACAGGCAATCAGTGGGGCATACAGGCAATCAGTGGGGCATACAGGCAATAAGTGGGGCATACAGGCAATCAGTGGGGCAAACAGGCAATAAGTGGGGGCATGCAGGCATTCTGTGGGGCATATAGGCAATCAGTGGGGTTATACAGGCAATACGTGGGTGGGGCATACAGGCATTGAGTGGGGGCATACAGAAAATCAGTGGGGGTATGCAGGCAATCAGTGGGGCAAACAGGCAATAAGTGGGGCATACAGGCAGTGGGGCATACAGGCAATCAGTGGGGGCATGAAGGCATTCCGTGGGTGGGGCATACAGGCAATCAGTGGGGCATACCTGCAATCAGTGGGTGGGGCATACAGGCAATCAGTGGGGCATACAGGCCATCAGTGGGGCATACAGGCAATCAGTGGGGCATACAAGCAATCAGTGGGGCATACCTGCAATCAGTGGGTGGGGCATACAGGCAATCAGTGGGGCATACAGGAAATCAGAGAGGCATACAGGCATTCCGTGGGTGGGGCATACAGGCATTCTGTGGGGCATACAGGCATTCCGTGGGGTATGCAGACAATCAGTCAATCAGTGGGGCATACAGGCAATCAGTGGGGCATACAGGCAATAAGTGGGGCATACAGGCAATCAGTGGGGCATACAGGCAATCAGTGGGGCATACAGGGAATAAGTGGGGCATACAGGCAATCAGTGGGGCATACAGGCAATCAGTGGGGCATACAGGCAATAAGTGGGGCATACAGGCAATCAGTGGGGCAAACAGGCAATAAGTGGGGGCATGCAGGCATTCTGTGGGGCATATAGGCAATCAGTGGGGTTATACAGGCAATACGTGGGTGGGGCATACAGGCATTGAGTGGGGGCATACAGAAAATCAGTGGGGGCATGCAGGCAATCAGTGGGGCAAACAGGCAATAAGTGGGGCATACAGGCAATCGGTGGGGCATACAGGCAATCAGTGGGGGCATGCAGGCATTCTGTGGGTGGGGCATACAGGCAATCAGTGGGTGGGGCATACAGGGAATAAGTGGGGCATACAGGCAATCAGTGGGGCATACAGGCAATCAGTGGGGCATACAGGAAATCAGTGGGGCATACAAGCAATCAGTGGGGCATACCTGCAATCAGTGGGTGGGGCATACAGGCAATCAGTGGGGCATACAGGCAATCAGAGAGGCATTCAGGCATTCCGTGGGTGCGGCATACAGGCATTCTGTGGGGCATACAGGCATTCCGTGGGGTATGCAGACAATCAGTCACAACAGAGACAACCAATAAGACATAATCACTAGCCACAAGCAATCAAGAAATGAGTCAGTGCTCAGCCCATCAGCCAGCCACCCAGTCAATCAGTCACTCAGCCAGCCACCCAATCAATCTGTCACTCAGCGAGTCAATCAGTCACTCAGCCAGCCACCCAGTTAATCAGTCACTCAACCTGTCAGCCAGTCAGCCAGCCAATCAGCCAGCCAGCCAATTAGTCACTCAGTCAGCCACCCATTCAATCAGTCAGTCAGCCAGTCAATCAGTCAGTCATCAGCCAGTAAATCAGTCAGTCAGCCAGGGAGTCAATCAGTCAGCCAGTCGATTAGCCAGTCAGTCAGTCAGCCAGTCAGTCAGACAGCCAGCCAGTTAGCAGTCAGTTAGTTAGCCAGTCAGTTAGCCAGCCAGTTAGTCAGTCAGTTAACCAGTCAGTCAGTCAGCTAGTTAGCCAGTTAGCCAGCCAGCCAGGCACCCATTTAGTCAGTTAGCCAGCTGGTCAGTCAGTCAGTTTTTCAGTTAGCCAGCCAGTCAGTCAGCCAGTTGGTCAGTTAGCCAGCTGGTCAGTCTGGCAGTTAGCCAGCTGGTCAATCAGTCAGTTTGTCAGTCAGTCAGTCAGTTAGCCAGCTAGTCAGTCAGCCAGTTAGCCAGCTGGTCAGTCAGCCAGTTAGCCAGCTGGTCAGTCAGCCAGTTAGCCAGCTGGTCAGTCAGTCAGTTTGTCAGTCAGTCAGCCAGTTAGTCAGCTGGTCAGTCAGTCAGTTTGTCAGTCAGTCAGCCAGTTAGTCAGCCAACCAGTTAGTTAGTGAGCTAGTTAGTCAGTTAGCCAGACAGTTAGCCAGGCACCCAGTTAGTCAGTTAGCCAGCTGGTCAGTCAGTCAGTTTTTCAGTTAGTCAGCCAGCCAGCCAGCCAGTCTGCCAGCCAGTTAGTCAGCCAGTCAGCCAGCCAGCCAGTCAGTCAGTCTGCCAGCCAGTTAGTCAGCCAGTCAGCTAGCCAGCCAGCCAGCCAGCCAGTCTGCCAGCCAGCCAGCCAGTCTGCCAGCCAGTTAGTCAGCCTGTCAGCCAGCCTGCCAGTCAGTCAGTCAGCCAGCCAGTCTGCCAGCCAGTCAGTCAGCCAGCCAGCCAGCCAGTCACCCAGCCAGCCAGCCAGCCAGCCAGTCACCCAGCCAGCCAGTCAGCCAGCCAGACAGAGAGGTAGCCACTGTAGGATTGTGTAGCTGACCTGGTAATGAGACATCTGGTGGGAGATGTGGCTACCCTCTGACCTAAGCACCAGCAGCCCAAAGCACCCGGCCAACAGCTGGAGATGGACGGAGTTTAGCAGGGTGGTGCTGGCGGCGCAGTACGGCCTAGACTGGCCATCTTTGTCTCTCCCAGTGCTCAGGAGCTCCGCTATCTGGTTCAGGGCGTACAGCCTCGACTGTTATGAGAAAGTAAGGGAGTGTTAGAGAGGGAATGAGAGTGAGAGAAACATAGAGAAAGTGAAAAAGTAAAAGAAAAGGACAGAGAGAGAGAAAGACAGATAGGGATTGTAAGAAAGTGAGAGTGAAAGAAAGAGAAAGAGTGAGATAAAGATAGAGAGAGAGAGTGAGAGAGATACATAGAGAGAGAGAAAGGTAGAGAGAAAGATAGAGAGAGTACACAGTAACCAACTCTTGTACACAGTGACCAACACTTGTACGCAGTAATCAACACTCGCACACAGTAACAAACACCTGTACACAGTAACCAACTCTCGTACACAGTGACCAACACTTGTACACAGTAACCAACACTTGTACACAGTAACCAACACTCATACACAGTAATCAAATCTCATACACAGTAACCAACACTCGCACACAGTAACCAACTCTCATTCACAGTAACCAACACTCGCACACAGTAACCGACTCTCATTCACGGTAACCAACACTCGCACACAGTAACCAACACTCATACACAGTAACTAACACTCGCACACAGTAACCAACACTCGCACACAGTAACCAACACTCGTACACAGTAACCAACACTCGTACACAGTAACCAACACTCATACACAGTAACTAACACTCACACACAGTAACCAACACTCGTACACAGTAACCAACACTCGTACACAGTAACCAACACTCGTACACAGTAACCAACACTCGTACACAGTAACCAACACTCGCACACAGTAACCAACACTCGTACACAGTAACCAACACTCGTACACAGTAACCAACACTCGCACACAGTAACCAACACTCGTACACAGTAACCAACACTCGTACACAGTAACCAACACTCATACACAGTAACTAACACTCACACACAGTAACCAACACTCGTACACAGTAACCAACACTCGTACACAGTAACCAACACTCGTACACAGTAACCAACACTCGTACACAGTAACCAACACTCGCACACAGTAACCAACACTCGTACACAGTAACCAACACTCGTACACAGTAACCAACACTCGCACACAGTAACCAACACTCGTACACAGTAACCAACACTCGTACACAGTAACCAACACTCGCACACAGTAACCAACACTCGTACACAGTAACCAACACTCGTACACAGTAACCAACACTCATACACAGTAACTAACACTCACACACAGTAACCAACACTCGCACACAGTAACCAACACTCGTACACAGTAACCAACACTCGTACACAGTAACCAACTCTATGACCTGTCTATAAGTACTTACTTCAGCCCTGTCCTGTTGTAGAGTCATGGCCTGGACGAGCTGATCCACATCCAAGCAATCCGTGTATCCATTCTTCTGCTGGCCACACACAAACTGCAGCATGTCTGTCAGCACGACGTTCTCAGACAGACTCAGAAACTGTTGCTGGTTCCAGTTCTGTCCTGATCCAATGGCATCCATTCTTTCTTGTCTCCATCTCAATCTTCTCAACATCTCCTTGGCTTTCTCAAGTGAGTTTACGTTTGGAGCTGGAAGGTCAGGGGTCAAAGGGGAGAGATAAACACTTATATCACTACCACCATGATAAACCTAACTTACATCACAAACCTAACTTACATCACTACCAACATGGTACACACAAACCTAACTTACATCACTACCAACATGGTACACACAAACCTAACTTACATCACTACCAACATGGTACACACAAACCTAACTTACATCACTACCAACATGGTACACACAAACATAACTTACATCACTATCACCATAACAAACCTAACTTATATCTCTACCACCATAACAAACCTAACTTATATCACTACCACCATAACAAACCTAACTTATATCACTACCACCATAACAAACCTAACTTATATCACTACCACCATAACAAACCTAACTTATATCTCTACCACCATAACAAACCTAACTTATATCTCTACCACCATAACAAACCTAACTTATATAACTACCACCATAACAAACCTAACTTATATCTCTACCACCATAACAAACCTAACTTATATCACTACCACCATAACAAACCTAACTTATATCACTACCACCATAACAAACCTAACTTATATCACTACAACCATAACAAACCTACCTTATATCCCTACCACCATAACAAACCTAACTTATATCACTACCACCATAACAAACCTAACTTATATCACTACCACCATAACATACCTAACTTATATCTCTACCACCATAACAAACCTAACTTATATCTCTACCACCATAACAAACCTAACTTATATCACTACCACCATAACAAACCTAACTTATATCACTACCACCATAACAAACCTAACTTATATCTCTACCACCATAACAAACCTAACTTATATCACTACCACCATAACAAACCTAACTTATATCACTACAACCATAACAAACCTACCTTATATCACTACCACCATAACAAACCTAACTTATATCACTACCACCATAACAAACCTAACTTATATCACTACCACCATAACATACCTAACTTATATCTCTACCACCATAACAAACCTAACTTATATCTCTACCACCATAACAAACCTAACTTATATCTCTACCACCATAACAAACCTAACTTATATCTCTACCACCATAACAAACCTAACTTATATCACTACCACCATAACAAACCTAACTTATATCACTACCACCATAACAAACCTAACTTATATCTCTACCACCATAACAAACCTAACTTATATCTCTACCACCATAACAAACCTAACTTATATCACTACCACCATAACAAACCTAACTTATATCTCTACCACCATAACAAACCTAACTTATATCTCTACCACCATAACAAACCTAACTTATATCTCTACCACCATAACAAACCTAACTTATATCTCTACTACCATAACAAACCTAACGTATATCACTACCACCATAACAAACCTAACTTATATCTCTACCACCATAACAAACCTAACTTATATCTCTACCACCATAACAAACCTAACTTATATCTCTACCACCATAACAAACCTAACTTATATCTCTACTACCATAACAAACCTAACTTATATCTCTACCACCATAACAAACCTAACTTATATCTCTACCACCATAACAAACCTAACTTATATCTCTACCACCATAACAAACCTAACTTATATCTCTACCACCATAACAAACCTAACTTATATCTCTACCACCATAACAAACCTAACTTATATCTCTACCACCATAACAAACCTAACTTATATCTCTACCACCATAACAAACCTAACTTATATCTCTACCACCATAACAAACCTAACTTATATCTCTACCACCATAACAAACCTAACTTATATATCTACCACCATAACAAACCTAACTTATATCTCTACCACCATAACAAACCTAACTTATATCTCTACCACCATAACAAACCTAACTTATATATCTACCACCATAACAAACCTAACTTATATCTCTACCACCATAACAAACCTAACTTATATCTCTACCACCATAACAAACCTAACTGAAGTCTCGAGTTGAGAGATTTTGGTGTCTGAGTGGTCATGTCTTCCTTCAGCCCATTGGATGCATGTTCATCCTATCAACAAAAGCAGAAGATTTGGTGAACATGAAAAGACTGTGGACAGAGAAGACTAGACAGAGAAGACTAGACAGAGAAGACTAGACAGAGAAGACTGTGGGCAGAGAAAACTGTGGATAGAGAAGACTAGACAGAGAAGACTAGACAGGGAAGACTGTGGGCAGAGAAGACTAGACAGAGAAGACTAGACAGAGAAGACTAGACAGAGAAGTCTGTGGGCAGAGAAGACTAGACAGAGAAGACTGTGGGCAGAGAAGACTAGACAGAGAAGACTAGACAAAGAAGACTAGACAGAGAAGACTAGACAGAGAAGACTGTGGGCAGAGAAGACTGTGGGCAGAGAAGACTAGACAGAGAATACTGTGGACAGACAAGACTAGACAGAGAAGACTAGACAGAGAAGACTAGACAGAGAAGACTGTTGACATCGAAGACTGTGGATAGAGAAGACTAGACAGAGAAGAATAGACAGAGAAGACTAGACAGAGAAGACTAGACAGAGAAGACTAGACAGAGAAGACTGTGGACAGAGAAGACTAGACAGAGAAGACTAGACAGAGAAGACTAGACAGAAGACTAGACAGAGAGGACTAGACAGAGAAGACTAGACAGAGAAGACTGTGGACAGAGAAGACTAGACAGAGAAGACTAGACAGAGAAGACTGTGGACAGAGAAGACTAGACAGAGAAGACTAGACAGAGAAGACTGTGGACAGAGAAGACTAGACAGAGAAGACTAGACAGAGAAGACTGTGAACAGAGAAGACTAGACAGAGAAGACTAGACAGAGAAGACTGTGGACAGAGAAGACTAGACAGAGAAGACTAGACAGAGAAGACTAGACAGAGAAGACTAGACAGAGAAGACTAGACAGAGAAGACTAGACAGAGAAGACTAGACAGAGAAGACTGTGGACAGAGAAGACTAGACAGAGAAGACTAGACAGAGAAGACTAGACAGAGAAGACTGTGGACAGAGAAAACTAGACAGAGAAGACTAGACAGAGAAGACTAGACAGAGAAGACTAGACAGAGAAGACTAGACAGAGAAGACTAGACAGAGAAGACTAGACAGAGAAGACTGTGGACAGAGAAGACTAGACAGAGAAGACTAGACAGAGAAGACTAGACAGAGAAGACTGTGGACAGAGAAGACTAGACAGAGAAAACTAGACAGAGAAGACTAGACAGAGAAGACTAGACAGAGAAGACTAGACAGAGAAGACTAGACAGAGAAGACTAGACAGAGAAGACTGTGGGCAGAGAAGACTAGACAGAGAAGACTGTGGATAGAGAAGACTAGACAGAGAAGACTGTGGGCAGAGAAGACTAGACAGAGAAGACTGTGGGCAGAGAAGACTAGACAGAGAAGACTAGACAGAGAAGACTGTGGGCAGAGAAGACTGTGGACAGAGAAGACTAGACAGAGAAGACTGTGGGCAGAGAAGACTAGACAGAGAAGACTGTGGACAGAGAAGACTAGACAGAGAAGACTGTGGACAGAGAAGACTAGACAGAGAAGACTGTGGGCAGAGAAGACTAGACAGAGAAGACTGTGGACATCGAAGACTGTGGACAGAGAAGACTAGACAGAGAAGACTGTGGGCAGAGAAGACTGTGGGCAGAGAAGACTAGACAGAGAAGACTGGACAGAGAAGAATAGACAGAGAAGACTGGACAGAGAAGACTGTGGACAGAGATGACTGGGCAGAGAAGAATAGACAGAGAAGACTGTGGGCAGAGAAGACTGTGGGCAGAGAAGACTGGGCAGAGAAGACTAGACAGAGAAGACTGTGGACAGAGAAGACTAGACAGAGAAGACTAGACAGAGAAGGCTGTGGACAGAGAAGACTAGACAGAGAAGACTAGACAGAGAAGACTGTGGACAGAGAAGACTAGACAGAGAAGACTAGACAGAGAAGACTGTGGACAGAGAAGACTAGACAGAGAAGACTAGACAGAGAAGACTAGACAGAGAAGACTGTGGACAGAGAAGACTAGACAGAGAAGACTAGACAGAGAAGACTGTGGACAGAGAAGACTAGACAGAGAAGACTAGACAGAGAAGACTGTGGACAGAGAAGACTAGACAGAGAAGACTGTGAACAGAGAAGACTAGACAGAGAAGACTAGACAGAGAAGACTGTGGACAGAGAAGACTAGACAGAGAAGACTAGACAGAGAAGACTAGACAGAGAAGACTAGACAGAGAAGACTGTGGACAGAGAAGACTAGACAGAGAAGACTGTGGACAGAGAAGACTAGACAGAGAAGACTAGACAGAGAAGACTAGACAGAGAAGACTAGACAGAGAAGACTGTGGACAGAGAAGACTAGACAGAGAAGACTAGACAGAGAAGACTAGACAGAGAAGACTAGACAGAGAAGACTAGACAGAGAAGACTAGACAGAGAAGACTGTGGACAGAGAAGACTAGACAGAGAAGACTAGACAGAGAAGACTAGACAGAGAAGACTAGACAGAGAAGACTGTGGACAGAGAAGACTAGACAGAGAAAACTAGACAGAGAAGACTAGACAGAGAAGACTAGACAGAGAAGACTAGACAGAGAAGACTAGACAGAGAAGACTAGACAGAGAAGACTAGACAGAGAAGACTGTGGGCAGAGAAGACTAGACAGAGAAGACTGTGGATAGAGAAGACTAGACAGAGAAGACTGTGGGCAGAGAAGACTAGACAGAGAAGACTGTGGGCAGAGAAGACTAGACAGAGAAGACTAGACAGAGAAGACTGTGGGCAGAGAAGACTGTGGACAGAGAAGACTAGACAGAGAAGACTGTGGGCAGAGAAGACTAGACAAAGAAGACTGTGGACAGAGAAGACTAGACAGAGAAGACTGTGGACAGAGAAGACTAGACAGAGAAGACTGTGGGCAGAGAAGACTAGACAGAGAAGACTGTGGACATCGAAGACTGTGGACAGAGAAGACTAGACAGAGAAGACTAGACAGAGAAGACTGTGGGCAGAGAAGACTGTGGGCAGAGAAGACTAGACAGAGAAGACTGGACAGAGAAGAATAGACAGAGAAGACTGGACAGAGAAGACTGTGGACAGAGATGACTGGGCAGAGAAGAATAGACAGAGAAGACTGTGGGCAGAGAAGACTGTGGGCAGAGAAGACTGGGCAGAGAAGACTAGACAGAGAAGACTGTGGACAGAGAAGACTAGACAGAGAAGACTAGACAGAGAAGGCTGTGGACAGAGAAGACTAGACAGAGAAGACTAGACAGAGAAGACTGTGGACAGAGAAGACTAGACAGAGAAGACTAGACAGAGAAGACTAGACAGAGAAGACTAGACAGAGAAGACTAGACAGAGAAGACTAGACAGAGAAGGCTAGACAGAGAAGACTAGACAGAGAAGGCTAGACAGAGAAGACTAGACAGAGAAGACTAGACAGAGAAGACTAGACAGAGAAGGCTAGACAGAGAAGGCTAGACAGAGAAGACTAGACAGAGAAGACTAGACAGAGAAGACTAGACAGAGAAGACTAGACAGAGAAGACTGTGGGCAGAGAAGACTGTGGGCAGAGAAGACTAGACAGAGAAGACTGGACAGAGAAGAATAGACAGAGAAGACTGGACAGAGAAGACTGTGGACAGAGATGACTGGGCAGAGAAGAATAGACAGAGAAGACTGTGGGCAGAGAAGACTGGACAGAGAAGACTGTGGGCAGAGAAGACTAGACAGAGAAGACTAGACAGAGAAGACTGTGGGCAGAGAAGACTGTGGACAGAGAAGACTAGACAGAGAAGACTGTGGGCAGAGAAGACTAGACAAAGAAGACTGTGGACAGAGAAGACTAGACAGAGAAGACTGTGGACAGAGAAGACTAGACAGAGAAGACTGTGGGCAGAGAAGACTAGACAGAGAAGACTGTGGACATCGAAGACTGTGGACAGAGAAGACTAGACAGAGAAGACTAGACAGAGAAGACTGTGGGCAGAGAAGACTGTGGGCAGAGAAGACTAGACAGAGAAGACTGGACAGAGAAGAATAGACAGAGAAGACTGGACAGAGAAGACTGTGGACAGAGATGACTGGGCAGAGAAGAATAGACAGAGAAGACTGTGGGCAGAGAAGACTGTGGGCAGAGAAGACTGGGCAGAGAAGACTAGACAGAGAAGACTGTGGACAGAGAAGACTAGACAGAGAAGACTAGACAGAGAAGGCTGTGGACAGAGAAGACTAGACAGAGAAGACTAGACAGAGAAGACTGTGGACAGAGAAGACTAGACAGAGAAGACTAGACAGAGAAGACTAGACAGAGAAGACTAGACAGAGAAGACTAGACAGAGAAGACTAGACAGAGAAGGCTAGACAGAGAAGACTAGACAGAGAAGGCTAGACAGAGAAGACTAGACAGAGAAGACTAGACAGAGAAGACTAGACAGAGAAGGCTAGACAGAGAAGGCTAGACAGAGAAGACTAGACAGAGAAGACTAGACAGAGAAGACTAGACAGAGAAGGCTAGACAGAGAAGGCTAGACAGAGAAGACTAGACAGAGAAGACTAGACAGAGAAGACAACACACCCCCTCTCCACCTGTCAGGAATGGTATTGTTACATGTGTTAAACAAGTGTCCGTAACCCTCTACCCCGTCCAGATATCAGGAATGGTACTGTTACCTGTAAATCAGAAGGTATGTCAGGTAAACTTCCCTGCCTGGTCAGGTACTTGCGTGCAGACATCTCTGACCTTGGTCTGCGCCAAGGCCATTCTGCAGATTTCAATGACAGTACAAACATTACATTACGTCATTCACCCAAATATCAACATCTAGAGTGATCACCTATGCCCCTAACATGGCACTTAATCCATAACTAAAATCAATCAAGGTTTCCCTATAACTCTTTTCCATAACTAAAATCAATCAAGGTTTCCCTATAACTCTTGATCCATAACTAAAATCAATCAAGGTTTCCCTATAACTCTTGATCCATAACTATAATCAATCAAGGTTTACCTATAACTCTTGATCCATAACTAAAATCAATCAACGTTTGCCTATAACTCTTGATCCATAACTAAAATCAATCAAGGTTTCCCTATACCTCTTGATAAATAACTAAAATCAATCAAGGTTTCCCTATAACTCTTGATCCATAACTAAAATCAATCAAGGTTTCCCTATAACTCTTGATAAATAACTAAAATCAATCAAGGTTTCCCTATAACTCTTGATCCATAACTAAAATCAATCAAGGTTTCCCTATAACTCTTGATCCATAACTAAAATCAATCAAGGTTTCCCTATAACTCTTGATCCATAACTAAAATCAATCAAGGTTTCCCTATAACTCTTGATCCATAACTAAAATCGGGTCAGGTCAGGTCATCCCGTAACCAGTGAGTTCGTTGGGGCACACATGAAGACATCCTCACAACCCCACGTCACCCTTCTCTGTCAGCGGTCGCTGTCTCTGCCTCTTCTGGTCGGAGACTGGTCCATTCTTTTATGTTGTCCTCCCACCTCTTTTTGGGCCGGCCTCTTCGTCATCTGCCATGCACCTTCCCGTGGAGGATTATATTTGCAAGACCATTTGATCTCGATATGTGACCGTACCAAGTGAGTTTCCTTCTTTTGACAGTTGCCAAGAGATCTTCGAAAAGTCCTATTGCTGTTGTAATTCTATCTCGTATTTACTCATTTGTAACTCGATTTTTGTACGTGACGTTTAAAAGTTTTCGGAAACATCTCATCTCCAAGGCCTGTATCCTTTGCTGAAGGTCAGCTGTAACTGTCCATGTCTCACAAGCATAGAGGAATATTGATAGGACCAGTGTACGCATTAATCTGATTTTCGTGCTTAGTGCTAACCGTTTATCTTGCCAGATTTTGTTAAGCCGTGCAAGCGCCGCTATTGTCTGTGCTATTCTGGCCAACACCTCGCATTTTGATCCTTCATCACTGACAATCGACCCAAGATATTTAAAACGGTCAACCACTTCGAGTTCCTGACCGTTAGCTTTTATCTTGTTGTTGAAGCCCGTGGCGTTGTTGGTCATTAATTTTGTCTTTCCAGCATTTATCTCCATGCCATAGTCAAGAGCTGTTTCATCGAGCCTTCTGACACATTCCTGTAGTTCTGCTTCTGAACCCGCCAACCCGCAGATGTCATATGCAAGACAATAACTCTTTATCAACAATTAAAATCAATCAAAGTTTGCCTATCTCTTGATCAATAACTAAAATCAAAGTTTGCCCATAACTTAATCAATAACTAAAATCAAAGTTTGCCCATAACGTAATCAGTAACTAAAATCAAAGTTTGCCCATAACGTAATCAGTAACTAAAATCAAAGTTTTCCCATAACTTAATCAGTAACTAAAATCAAAGTTTCCCTGTAACTTTTAATCAGTAACTAAAATCAAAGTTTCCCTATAAATCTTGATCAATAACTAAAATCAAAGTTTGCCCATAACTTAATCAGTAACTAAAATCAAAGTTTGCCCATAACTTAATCAGTAACTAAAATCAAAGTTTCCCTGTAACTTTTAATCAGTAACTAAAATCAAAGTTTCCCTGTAACTTTTAATCAGTAACTAAAATCAAAGTTTCCCTATAAATCTTGATCAATAACTAAAATCAAAGTTTGCCTATAACTCTTGATCAATAACTAAAATCAAAGTTTCCCTGTAACTTTTAATCAATAACTAAAATCAAAGTTTCCCTGTAACTTTTAATCAGTAACTAAAATCAAAGTTTCCCTATAAATCTTGATCAATAACTAAAATCAAAGTTTGCCTATAACTCTTGATCAATAACTAAAATCAAAGTTTGCCTATAACTCTTGATGATAAATATGATGCCAGTTTTAAAAACAAAGCCAAATAAAAATCAGATCTTTGTTTCTAGTGACAAGAGATGGACCAACCCTGGGCCTACCTTCTTCTGCTCCAACATTCTTGGCAGTGGCCTTCTTGACTAAGTCTGGTACATCACCTGTGGCAACATGCAAGGCCATTTACAGACACTGCATCATAAAAGAGGTCAAACAACTAATTGATATATATATATAATAGTCGAACATGGCAAGTGAAGATGACGACAGCGTCAACCTTGGGCTGCCAGATGTCTTATCAGAGTCCAGTTCTGACATGGACACATGTGAGAGTCACCTGTAGAGAAGTTGTGCATTCTGTTCTTTCTGACAGCCCGCATCTCTGAGCCTCGGAAATGATGTTTGACTCTGCAAGCTGAGCACCTTGTGATCTAGCACGCAGATGGAATGGTTCTGTGCAAGCATCTTCCAGAAGGTGACATCAATGTTGAAGTTTTACAAAGACAAATGTAGGGAGTCTCTGTAGTGTGTCTTCTGTGAGCTTCTATCTGTTCTAGGACATTGTTCAGCAGGTGTTCATGGGGCAAGCAAACATCTTCTGTCCATCTTATCTGGGCATTCTGTAGAAGTGCATGGAAGCTCAACTTGATGGACCTCTCCCTCCATCCACCTACTCGTGTATGAGAGAAAGAGAGAGATTGGGGATAGGGGTATAGAGGGAGGGAGAGAGGAGAGGGAGAGACAAGGAGGAGAGAGGAGGAGGAGAGAGTGGAAGAGAGGGGAGGGAGGGGGATGGAGGGAGAGTGGGGGAGGGAGAGAGAGATGGAGAGAGAGAGAGAGGGAGAGGAAGAGAGAGAGAGAAAGAGAGAGGTGGAAGAGGAGAGAGGGAAAGGGAGAGAGTGAGAGGGAGAAAGGGGGAGAGAGAAATGAAGAGAGAGAGATAGAGAGGAGGCAGGGAGAGAGGGAGGGAGAGGTGGGAAATGGAGAGGGGAGAGAGAGGGAGGGAGAGAGAGAGGAGAGAGAGAGGGGGAGGAAGAAGAGGGGGATAGAGAGGGGAGTGAGGGGGAGAGAGAAGGGGAGAAGAAAGAAGGGGAGAGAGAGCTAAGAGGAGAATGGAGCAGACTGTTGTGAGGGCTGACCTGAAAGTGCTGGCCTCACACACAACAACAAGAGGAGGCACTTCTCCAGGTACTTGTAGCACATGTCCTCATAGGACAGCTCAACCTTCTTCTCTGTGGCTCCATCCTTGCCAGCATACACGGGGTCTTCATCTGGTGACCAGACAATATAATCAGTGTTAGTGTGCCCATACATCGGACAGGATCTCATACATCGGCCAGGATCTCATACATCGGCCAGGATCTCATACATCGGTCAGGATCTCATACATCAGCAAATATCTCATACATCGGACAGGATCTCATACATCGGACAGGATCTCATACATCGGACAGGATCTCATACATCGGACAGGATCTCATACATCGGACAGGATCTCATACATCGGACAGGATCTCATACATCGGACAGGATCTCATACATCGGCCAGGATCTCATACATCGGACATGATCTCATACATGTACAGGCCAGGAATTCATACATCGGACAGGATCTCATACATCGGCCAGGATCTCATACATCGACCAGGATATCATACATCGGCCAGGACCTCATACATCAACTGGCCAGGACCACATACATCAACTGGCCAGGACCTCATACATCAGACAGGACTTCATACATCAACTGGTAAGGATCTCATACATCAACTGGCAAGGATCTCATACATCGACTGGCCAAGACTTCATACATCAACTGGCCAGGACCTCATACATCGGACAGGATCTCATACATCAACTGATCAGGACCTCATACATCAGACAGGACCTCATATATCAACTGGCCAGGACCTCAAACATCAGCCAGGACCACATACATCAACTGGCCAGGACCTCATACATCAGACAGGATCTAATACATCTGACAAGATCTCATACATCAGACAGGATCTCATACATCGACCAGGATATCATACATCGGCCAGGACCTCATACATCAACTGGCCAGGACCACATACATCAACTGGCCAGGACCTCATACATCAGACAGGACTTCATACATCAACTGGCAAGGATCTCATACATCAACTGGACAAGACCTCATACATCAACTGGCCAGGACCTCATACATCAACTGGCCAGGACCTCATACATCAACTGGCCAGGACCTCATACATCGGACAGGATCTCATACATCAACTGGTCAGGACCTCATACATCAGACAGGACCTCATATATTAACTGGCCAGGACCTCAAACATCGGCCAGGACCACATACATCAACTGGCCAGGACCTCATAAATCAGACAGGATCTCATACATCGGACAAGATCTCATACATCAGACAGGATCTCATACATCAACTGGCCAGAATCTCATACATCAACTGACCAGGACCTCATACATCAGACATGATCTCATACATCGGACAAGATCTCATACATCAGACAGGATCTCATACATCAGACAGGATCTCATACATCAACTGGCCAGAATCTCATACATCAACTGGCCAGGATCTCATTCATTGGACAGGATATCATACATCAACTAGCCAGGACCTCATACATCGGACAGGATATCATACATCAACTAGCCAGGATCTCATACATCAACTGGCCAGGATCTCATACATCAGTCAGGATCTCATACATCGGACAGAATCTCATACATGAACTGGCCAGGACCTCATACATCAACTGGCCAGGACCTCATACATCAACTGGCCAGGACCTCATACATCAACTGGCCAGGACCTCATACATCGGACAGGATATCATACATCAACTGGCCAGGACCTCATACATCGACCAGGACCTCATACATCAACTGGCCAATCTGGTGGCTCTACCAGTCCCTTTCATCCTGTAACCAGCTCTCTCCTAGACTCATCCTCTAACCAGCTCTCTCCCAGACCCATCCTGTAACCAGCTCTCTCCCAGACCCATCCTGTAACCAGCTCTCTCCCAGACCCACCATGTAACCAGTGCTCTCCCAGACCCATCATGTAACCAGCTCGCACCCAGACCCATCCTGTAACTCGCTCTCACCCAGACTCATCCTGTAACCAGCTCGCACCCAGTTCCATCCTGTAACCAGCTCTCTCCCAGACCCACCCTGTAACCAGTGGTCTCCCAGACCCATCCTGTAACCAGCTCGCAACCAGACCCATCCTGTAACTCGCTCTCACCCAGACTCATCCTGTAACCAGCTCGCACCCAGTTCCATCCTGTAACCAGCTCTCTCCCAGACCCACCCTATAACCAGTGCTCTCCCAGACCCATCCTGTAACCAGCTCGCACCCAGACCCATCCTGTAACTCGCTCTCACCCAGACTCATCCTGTAACGAGCTCGCACCCAGTTCCATCCTGTAACCAGCTCTCACCCAGACCCATCCTGTAACTAAGAGGTACATCAAGTCCAAACTTACCTTCTATAGATTGCCCTCGCTCACGGTCTGAGTCATGGTCCATGCTCTCGTCTAGGATCTCCCTAGAATGCTCAGGACTTTCAAGCATATCTTCTCTTCTGCCTTCGCTGTGAGCATGCTCTGACTTTGCTCCATTTGTCCTCTGTCCAACAAGTGTTTTTTCTGAGTCTTCTTCATGATTGCGCCCTCGGAACGATATCAGCACACTCCGAACTTTGTACACCATAAGGAATATGGTTTCTAATTGGGCAGTTGGCCTGCAGAGAGTCATCAAACACATCAGGTCCAACAACATAACAGGTTGTCTGTCCAGGCATACAATAACATAAGAGGATGTTAGTCCAGGCATACAACAACATAACAGGATGTCAGACCAGGCATACAACAACATAAAAGGATGTCTGTCCAGGCATACAACAACATAACAGGAAGTCAGTCCAGGAATACAACAACATAACAGGATGTCAGTCCAAGCATACAATATATTTTTGTTGTTGTTGCGTTCGCCTTATTTCTTTTATCCCCAAGGCGTTGTGCGTTGCACTGTGGTTTTTATTTTGCGCCTGTCGGCCCAGTGCATCCGACTTCAGCATGCATTTTATGTAAGGGTCTGCTTCTTCCTGCATTTTCTAAGGGTTTGCTTCCCAGGGGTAACGGCCGGTGCTGTGATGGGGACCGAACCCAGCACCTTCTGGTTGTGAGTCGTGTCATTTAACCACTAGCCCACGCTGACCCCCAACAAGCATACTTCTTCTTCTTCGTACGCAGTCAGACAGTAACCATTATTTTTTCGAAAAAAGCGGCGGTCATCCTGAGGCTGTCGCCACTGCCATAGAGCTTGTCTTGCAGTTCCACTGGTGATGGCCACATCTGCTCTCTCTGATCCTCGTATGTCGGGCAGTTCTGCAGAAGATGTTCAGCGGTCTTTTTACCGGTACCGCACGGGCATTCGTCGGTACACTCTATCTTCAATTTGTTGAATAGGTGGTACCTCAGTCTATTGTGGCCAGTGCGAAGTCTGAAGACAACGACCTGCTCTCTTCGGTTCAACTGGTAATAGGCATCGTTTTTGGTGTAACCAGTATGTTCAGTTTCCCATTTGGTCATGTATCTGGCTTTGACAAGCCGTTTTGACTCTTCGTACGTCATACTGGTATCTGTTTGTGGTAGTCTTGCACCTTCTTTTGCCAGTCTGTCTGCCTCCTCGTTGCCTTGGATGTTGCAGTGTGATGGTACCCACTGTACCACTACCCTTTTTGGTGCGGACTGCTGGCACAGTTTGCAGAATGCTGCTCTTAAGTCATTAAGCTCAGTGTTTTTCTGGCTTTTTAGCGCTGTGACTACGGCGAGAGCATCTGTCAGCAGGACTATATGGCTCTCATTTTCACTGTGTGTCACCATTTCTTCCACTGCCGCCCTCAGTGCCTCTGCCTCCGCTCTGAAATTGCTTGTGTACTTACCAGTAGCGAATGACAGTGTTATTTTTCTGCCATTTGGTAGGTTCAGGAATGCTCCTGCCCCTCCGTTCTGTGTTGTGTTTGTTACAGAACCGTCGGTGTATGCATGGGTCCAGTCCATGCTTGGGTAGCTTTTCGTTATGAAGCTTAGGGTAGTATCTCTCCTTTCTTTTTCAGTCTGGCAGTTTTTGTTTGCAATACCTGGTATATTTTCTACCACCTCTGGAAATATATCCTGCCTCCAAGTAGGTTTTCGTACAGTAGTGATGGGTTTTGGTGTTGTTAGTGCGTTTATGCAACAAGCATACAACAACAATATGACAGGATGTCTGTCCAGGCATACAACAACATGACAGGATGTCTGTCCGGGCATACAACAACAACATAACAGGATGTCTGTTCAGGTATACAACAACATAACAGAATGTCTGTCCAGGCATACAACAAAATGACATGATATCTGTCCAGACACACAACAACATGACAGTATGTCTGTCCAGGCATACAACAACATGACAGTATGTCTGTCCAGGCATACAACATAACAGGATGTCAGATGAGACATACAACATGATAGTATGTCTGTCCAGGCATACAACAACATGACAGGATGTCTGTCCAGACATACAACAACAACATGACAGTATGTCTGTCCAGGCATACAACAACATGAAAGAATAAGGCTAAATAATGGAACTACCCCAACAAGAAATATCATAAACAATACTGAATCCACAGTCTCATGTGACATCAAGTGACAACAGAAAGTCTCATGTAACTTCAAGTGACAACTGCAGAAAGTCTCATTTGACATCAAGTGACAACAGAAAGTCTCATGTGACATCCAGTGACAACTAAAGAAAGTCTCATGTGACATCCAGTGACAACTAAAGAAAGTCTCATGTGACATCAGGTGACAACAAAAAGTCTGATGTGACATCCAGTGACAACTAAAGAAAGTCTTATGTGACATCCAGTGACATAGAAAGTCTCACGTGACAACTATCAACCAGAGACATCCCTACCAGCCATGTTCTCTGATGTGTCTCCACAGGTTACAATGTCTGAGAACTGCGGCCAGGAAGAGCCTAGTCACCAAGTCCAGCCACTTCTCTTCTTTCATTTCACAAGTGTTCAGATCTGAAACAGACAGATAGTTCTGTCAATGACAGCAAGGTCTCAAACATATGTGCCAGTGGCAGGGGTTCAGTCTGTCCGTGTGGTCCATGTACTTCTGTCTGTGTGGGTGTGTGTAGTCCATGTACTTCTGTGTGGGTGTGTATATGGGTGGGTGTGGTCCATATACTTATGTCTTTGTTGGTGTGGTCCATGTACTTCTGTCTGTGTGGGTGTGTGGTCCATGTACTTCTGTCTGCCTGAGTATATGGTCCATGTACTTCTGTGTGGGTGTGTGTGGTCCATGTACTTCTGTCTGTGTGGGTGTGTGTGTGTGGGTGGGTGTGGTCCATATACTTCTGTCTCTGCGGGTGTGCGGTCCATGTACTTCTGTCTGTGCGGATGTGTGGTCCATATATTTCTGTCTGTGTGGGTGTGTGGTCAATATACTTCTGTCTGTGTTGGTGTGTGGTCCATGTACTTCTGTGTGGGTGTGTGGTCTATGTATTTCTGTCCGTGTGTGTGGCTGTATGTGTGGGTGTGCTCCATGTACCTCTGTCTGTGTGTGTGGCTGTGTGGGTGGGCGTGGTCCATGTACTTCTGTCTGTGTGGGTGTGGTCCATGTACTTCTGTCTGTGTGGGTGTGGTCCATGTACTTCTGTCTGTGTGGGTGTGGTCCATGTACTTCTGTCTGTGTGGGTGTGTGTAGTCCATATACTTCTGTCTGTGTGTGTGGGCGTCTGTGGTCCATGTACTTCTGTCTGTGTGTGTGTGGGTGTGCTCCATGTACCTCTGTCTGTGTGTGTGCTCGTGGTCCATGTACTTTTGTCTGTGTGGGTGTGTGTAGTCCATATACTTATGTCTGTGTGTGTGGGCGTCTGTGGTCCATGTACTTCTGTCTGTGTGGGTGTGTGTGGTCCATATACTTCTGTCTGTCTGTGTGGGTGTGTGGTCCATGTACTTCTGTCTGTCTGAGTGTATGGTCCAAGTACTTCTGTGTGGGTGTGTGTGTGGGTGGGTGTGGTCCATGTACTTCTATCTGTGTGGCATGCTACATGTACTTCTGTCTGTGCGTGTGGCTGTATGTGTACCATGTACTTTTGTCTGTGTGGGTGCGTGTGGTCCTTGTACTTCTATCTGTGTGAGTGTGTGATCCATGTACTTCTGTCTGTGTGTGTGGGTGTGTTTGCTCCATGTACCTCTGTCTGTGTGTGTGGTCCATGTACGTCTGTCTCTGTGGGTGTGTGGTCCATGTATTTCTGTCTGTGTGGGTGTGTGGTCCATATACTTCTGTCTGTGTGGGGTGTGTGGTCCATGTACTTCTGTCTGTGTGGTCCATGTACTCTGGCTGTCTGAGTGTATGGTCCATGTACTTCTGTGTGGGTATATGTATGTGTGTGGGAGGGTATGGTCCATGTACTTCTGTCTGTGTGTGCTTGCTACATGTACTTCTGTCTGTGTGGGTGGTCCATGTAATTCTGTGTGGGTGTATGGTCCATGTACTTCTGTCTGTGCGTGTGGCTGTATGTGTACCATATACTTCTGTCTGTGTGTGTGGGTGTGTGTGCTCCATGTACCTCTGTATGTGTGTGTGGCTGTGTGGGTGGGTGTGGTCCATGTACTTCTGTCTGTATGGGTGTGTGTGTGTGGGTGTGGCCCATGTACTTCTGTCTGTGTGGGTGTGTGTGTGTGTGGGTGGGTGTGGTCAATGTACTTCTGTCTGTGTGTGTGGTCCATGTACTTCTGTCTGTGTGGGTGTGTGTGGTCCATGCACCATTGTATGTGTGGGTGTGTGGACCATGTACTTCTGTCTGTGTGGGTGTGTGTGGTCCATGTACTTCTGTCTGTCTATGTGTGTGGGGGTCACATGTACTTCTGTCTGTGTGGGTGTGTGTGGGGGTCACATGTACTTCTGTCTGTGTGGGTGTGTGTGGTCCATGTACGTCTGTCTGTGTGTGTGATGTGCATGTTCTTGTGCTGGCTGATTCCCTTGCCTAAGAAGTCACCAACAACAAAATACATGTTGCACCACTAACCTTCATGCTGAGCATAGTCCGCCATCATTGCCAGCAGCTGATTGTTGGTGTCACTTGAGACTCCCAGAGCCAGGTCCAGTAGTGCTCTGGTCTCACTGTCCATGCC
The DNA here is from genome assembly GCA_036924085.1 of Ariolimax columbianus. Classification (NCBI taxonomy): domain Eukaryota; kingdom Metazoa; phylum Mollusca; class Gastropoda; order Stylommatophora; family Arionidae; genus Ariolimax; species Ariolimax columbianus. Next base: position 990,562 of record JAVGWX010000003.1, read on the forward strand.
TGCCTCCGGACACAAGCTACACAATGACTCACAGCTTTCCACTGACATCTCTGAGATGAGAGAGCTGATCTTCTCTGCTCAGTGGAATCAAGCAGAGAGGTCATCAAGTGTCCATCCAATCTATTCATATAGGTTTACAATAACAGATCATCCAGACTCACTCAACTATGCCAGACCAGACTCTCAATAGACCAGACTCTCATTGCATAAACAGATCAAACTCTCACTAGACCAGACTCTGATTGCATAAATAGACCAAACTCTCACTGTATAAATAGACCAAACTCTCTCACTGTATAAACAGACCAAACTCTCAATAGACCAGACTCTCGACTAGACTCTCAATAGACCAGACTCTCAATAGACCAGACTCTCATTGCATAAACAGATCAAACTCTCACTAGACCAGACTCTAACTGCATAAATAGACCAAACTCTCACTGTATAAATAGACCAAACTCTCTCACTGTATAAACAGACCAAACTCTCAATAGACCAGACTCTCGACTAGACTCTCAATAGACCAGACTCTCAATAGACCAGACTCTCATTGCATAAACAGACCAAACTCTAATTGCATAAACAGACCAAACTCTCACTAGACCAGATTCTCACTGCATAAACAGACCAAACTCTAATTGCATAAACAGACCAAACTCTCACTAGACCAGACTCTCACTGCATAAACAGACCAAACTCTCACTAGACCAGACTCTCAGTAAAATGGCCAGACTTACTAAAATGGTTGGGTGACTGTAGACCATTACTGAAGAGCAACGAGTTGAGCCAATGCTGAGAGTCCACCTCAGCCTGGACCTGCTGGGGACCATGCAGCATCCCTCCAAGGCAGCTCCCCACCAGAAGGCCACATGTCCTCTCTAAGTCAATCAGCCATGACCAAGGTTGTTGGTGAGCAGGAATATCATCCTCACCTGAACAGGAAATGCAGACCATCTCACACCTAACACCATCTTACACCTAACACCATCTCACACCTAACACCATCTCACACCTAACACCATCTCACACCTAACAACATCTCACTCCTAACACCATCTCACACCTACACCATCTCACACCTAACACCATGTTACACCTAACACCATCTCACGCCTAACACCATCTCACACCTAACACCATCTCACACCTAACACCATCTTACACCTAACACCATCTCACACTTAACACCATCTTACACCTAACACCATCTCACACCCTCTCACACCTAACACCATCTCACACCTAACACCATCTCACACCATCTCACACCTAATACCATCTCACACCTAACACCATCTTACACCTAACACCATCTCACACCCTCTCACACCTAACACCATCTTACACCTAACACCATCTCACACCCTCTCACACCTAACACCATCTCACACTAACACCACCTCACACCTAACACCATGTTACACCTAACACCATCTCACGCCTAACACCATCTCACACCTAACACCCTCTCACACCTAATACCATCTCACACCCTCTCACACCTAACACCATCTCACACCTAATACCATCTCACACCTAACACCATCTCACACCTAACACCATCTCACACCTAACATCATCTCAAACCTAACACCATCTCACACCTAATACCATCTCACACCTAACACCCTCTCACACCTAATACCATCTCACATCCTCTCACACCTAACACCATCTCACACCTAACACCATCTCACACCCTCTCACACCTAACACCATCTCACACCTAACACCATCTCACACCTAACACCATCTCACAACTAATACCATCTCACACCCTCTCACACCTAACACCATCTCACACCCTCTCACACCTAACACCATCTCACACCTAACACCATCTCACACCATCTCACACCTAACACCATCTCACACCTAACACCATCTCACACCTAACACCATCTCACACCTAACACCATCTCACACCTAACACCCTCTCACACCTAACACCATCTCACACCTAACACCCTCTCACACCTAACACCATCTCACACCATCTCACACCTAACACCATCTCACACCTAATACCATCTCACACCCTCTCACACCTAACACCATCTCACACCTAACACCATCTCACACCTAACACCATCTCACACCCTCTCATACCTAATACCATCTCACACCCTCTCACACCTAACACCATCTTACACCTAACACCATCTCACACCTAACACCATCTCACACCTAACACCATCTCACGCCATCTCACACCTAACACCATCTCACGCCATCTCACACCTAACACCATCTCACACCTAACACAATATCACACCTAACACCATCTGACACCTAACACCATCTCACACTTAACACCATCTCACACCTAACACCATCTCACATCTAACACCATCTCACACCTAACACCATCTCACACCTAACACCATCTCACACCTAACACCATCTTACACCTAACACCATCTCACACCTAACACCATCTCACATCTAACACCATCTCACACCTAACACCATCTCACACCTAACACCATCTCACACCTAACACCATCTTACACCTAACACCATCTCCCACCTAACACCATCTCACACCTAACACCATCTCACACCTAACATCAGCTCACACGTAACACCATCTTACACCTAACACCATTCTACAACCCAGAACATGAAGCAGTCCTTGAGTGAGTGAGAAGGTAGACCAAGAACCCAGAACATGAAGTGGTCCTTGAGTGAGTGAGAAGGTAGACCAAGAGCCCAGAACATGCAGCAGTCCTTGTATGAGAAGGTAGACCTAGAGCTTAGAACATGAAGCAGTCCTTTAGTGTGAAGGTAGACCAAGAGCCCAGAACATGCAGCAGTCCTTGTATGAGAAGGTAGACCTAGAGCTTAGAACATGAAGCAGTCCTTTAGTGTGAAGGTAGACCAAGAGCCCAGAACATGCAGCAGTTCTTGTGTGAGAAGGTAGATCAAGAGTCCAGAACATGAAGCAGTCCTTTAGTGTGAAGGTAGACCAAGAGCCCAGAACATGAAGCAGTCCTTGTGTGAGAAGGTAGATCAAGAGTCCAGAACATGAAGCAGTCCTTTAGTGTGAAGGTAGACCAAGAGCCCAGAACATGCAGCAGTCCTTGTGTGAGAAGGTAGATCAAGAGTCCAGAACATGAAGCAGTCCTTTAGTGTGAAGGTAGACCAAGAGCCCAGAACATGAAGCAGTCCTTGTGTGAGAAGGTAGATCAAGAGTCCAGAACATGAAGCAGTCCTTGAGTGAGCGAGAAGGTAGACCAAGAGCCCAGAACATGCAGCAGTCCTTGTGTGAGAAGGTAGACCAAGAGCCCAGAACATGAAGCAGTCCTTGTCAGGTGTCCAGTACAGAGTCCAGTGGAGTCACCTTTCTTAAACTCCAGCTCTGCTTCTTCTAGACAGGAAGTTCCAGGCAAGAGTTTGGTCAGAGTGTCCATCTGTGGCAGTAATGTCAGGATCTGCTGTAGCACAGGCATGACGAGCGACAGGGGCAGGACCAGAAGAGCACTCAGGATGTGGCTCAGCATCTTTCCCGCTGGTGACTGGATCAACACATCTGCAAGGTACAAACAGCTAACACAAACAACTATCTCAAACAGCTGCCACAAACAGCTATCACAAACAGCTATCACTGTGGCAGGGTAGGCTTAGCTGAGTAGTTATGTGAAGAGTTTATTGACACACACCACAAACTGTAAGACATTACACTTCAATCACAGAAAACGCTAGAACTATCATTAAAAATTGAGACAAAATAATATCATTTATTGCATGAATAATTGTTAGACAATATCAACAAACGAAGAGAACTACTAAACTAAATAAATATCATAAACTAACAGGGAGGGTTCAAGCACTAGCTGTTGATGGCACCTCCCAACTATTTTATACTCAGGTTCTAAGTCTCATATTGGAAATAACATAAATCCTTTACTTAGTCTAATTCAGGTCAGGTCAGGTCATCCCGTAACCAGTGAGGTCGTTGGGGCACACATGAAGACATCCTTACAACCCCATCCCAACCTCCTCTGTCTAATTCAGTCGTATTACAAATCATCAGTGGTTCTATCTAACTCGTTGTCTCCTGCCGTCTACCAGGTCGTCTACGTTGGTGATGATCTGCCGTCCTCTGTCAGGGTTGACTGCTTTAGGCTGTCGTGCGTACAAACATGGGTTAACAAATGAGTTCAAAAAGGAGACTAGAGACTTCCGGATCTTATCCCAGCATTCAGAAAGAATTCCTTTTTGTCACGACCAGTTTCACAAACCAAGAGACTTTGATCATAGAAGGGTTACCATTCTTTCAACAGACACCAATGCAATGGTGCAGGAGAACAGTCGGACAGCCTTCTAGATCAATCTCAATTCATACCCAGACAAACCTTCACACTTGCATGTGATCAGACCTCATACCCAGACAAACCTTCACACTCACATATGATCAGATCTCGTACCCAGACAAACCTTCACACTCACATATGATCAGATCTCGTACCCAGACATACCTTCACACTCCCATGTTATCAGATCTCTTACCTAGACAAACCTTCACACTTGCATGTGATCAGATCTCGTACCCAGACAAACCTTCATACTCACATGTGATCAGATCTCGTACCCAGACAAACCTTCACACTCACATGTGATCAGATCTCGTACCCACACAAACCTTCACACTCACATGTAATCAGATCTTGTACCCAGACAAACCTTCACACTTTCATGTGATTAGATCTCTTACCTAGACAAACCTTCACACTTGCATGTGATCAGATCTCGTACCTAAACAAACCTTCACACTTGCATGTGATCAGATCTCGTACCTAAACAAACCTTCACACTTGCATGTGATCAGATCTCGTACTTAAACAAACCTTCACCCTTGCATGTATAACAGTTCCCGCTGGAGCAGAGAGTTTAGGACAGGGGTGATGTGGTTGCTGAAAACAAAGGCACCTGAATGCGTGTCAAGGTCACTCACTGTCTCAACAAAGGAGAACAGAGTTGGGGCAAAGAATGTGGACAGGTAGGAGCTGACCACTGGCCTTCCGATTTGGGTAGGGGGAGAATGATTGACAGACAGATTGGCAGCGGAGCTTGCTGCGATAGATGAGTGACAGGTGTGCAAAGCATTTCGTTCCAATAAGACTGAATAGAGCCATCCCCAGAGATCCATTGGTCAAGCTCTGACTTTGCTTGAGTGTATATAACTCGAAACAAAGTTTAGCTCGAGAGGCTGGATGGAGAGGAGGCTGGATGGAGAGATGAGAGCGAGAGAGAAAGAGAGAGACTGAATTTAGATAGTCTGTTTAACTCACCGACTTAGATAGAGCAGCGATTAATAGACTGTTGTACGAATGTTAGTGATAGAACGGATCACTCAAGTAGGTGTGTGAGTTTTGTATTAATAGATAATCTGAACGTGTGTTTGTAAGCAGGACACAATGTGAACGAGGTATGTCCAGATCGCCCGCCTGAGGGGATTTGAGTGAGGAAGAGCATTTGATAAGGTGTGTTGAGGACGCAGTTTAGGCGAGGTGTGTGTGATGTAATTGCAAGGCAATAGAACTGGGTTTAGATAGTTGGGAATTCCATCAATAGCTCATGCTTAAACTTTCCGCTTGATTTAATATTTATATTAACTTATATATAACATAGGAATAATTAGTTAAGATGATATTTATTGTATTGTGTTTGTAATTTCACTACTCATTTTTCTTATATGAATATTATGTAATAAATATGCCATCTGCTGTGTGCTGTATTATTTGCAGTGTGTGGTCATGATGATGTGGATGAGTGTGATAATGTTTTAAGTTAGAATAACCCTAGGGCAAGCAGTGGGGTCTGCTACACATGTGATCAGATCTCGTATCCAGACAAACCTTCACACTTGCATGTGAACAGATCTCGTACCCAGACAAACCTTCACACTTGCATGTGATCAGATCTCATATCCAGACAAACCTTCACGCTTGCATGTGATCAGATCTCGTACCCAGACAAACCTTCACGCTTGCATGTGATCAGATCTCGTACCCAGACAAACCTTCACACTTGCATGTGATCAGATCTCGTACCCAGACAAACCTTCACACTTGCATGTGATCAGATCTCTTTCTCTTATTGCTTACAGGATGTCCATCATTCGCACTTTTGAGAGTGAATGCAAGTCTCTGGGCGTGTGATGGGATAACCACCCCGTAAACTCTCTCTCTGAATCTGGTGAATCTCTCTCTACATTGTCTACTCTTTTCTGACATGACATGGTGTGACATGACATGTGGTCTGATGTGACATGACATAGTGTGACATGAACCATACCTTCCACCTGATCCAGCAGATCGTCCACACCGTTGATGTTGGTCACAACCGAAGCAGTCAAGATGAAGATGTCCTTACACACAGGAAGCAGCAGCAGTAGATGTTGGTGCAGGTGTCGCACTACACACGACCCCTAAGATCATTCAAAGGTTATATCAAATGATGTACAGTCATACAACAGGATTGGCTTCTTCTTCTTCCTGAGAATCCACTTCATTGTGCTGCAGACATAGGTGTTCAGTCTCTCTCAGCAAATGGCCACTTTACCGAGCTGCGGACATACGACCAGGACAGTTGATCCACAGTGTTGAACCACTCTGCATTCCCTGCCTAGGGTCATGATGACTTGTAAGACACTCTATGGCCATTGTCCACCCATTCTTCTCCCTTGACTATCGTGCCATCTGTGTTCACCTGTCCAACTTGACTATCGTGCCATCTGTGTTCACCTGTCCAACTTGACTATCGCTTCAACTGTGTTCACCTGTCCAACTTGACTATCGTGCCACCTGTGTTCACCTGTCCAACTTGACTATCATGCCATCTGTGTTCACCTGTCCAACTTGACTATCGTGCCATCTGTGTTCACCTGTCCAACTTGACTATCGTGCCATCTGTGTTCACCTGTCCAACTTGACTATCACCTCACCTGTGTTCACCTGCCCAACCTGACTATCACCTCACATGTCCAACTTGACTATCGCCAGTAGTAACCCCCATAGACTGTTGGGCTGTGCCAGCATTAACCCCCATAGACTGTTGGTCTGTGCCAGCAATAACCCCCATAGACTGTTGGGCTGTGCCAGCAGTAACCCACATAAACTTTGTTCTGTGCCACAGTAACCCACATAGACTTTGGTCTGTGCCAGCAGTAACCCACATAGACTTTGGTCTGTGCCAGCAATAACCCACATAGACTTTGGTCTGTGCCAGCAGTAACCAACATAGACTTTGGTCTGTGCCAGCAGTAACCAACATAGACTTTGGTCTGTGCCAGCAGTAACCCACATAGACTTTGGTCCGTGCCAGCAGTAACCCCCGTAGACTTTGGTCTGAGCCGGCAGTAACTTCTTCTTCTTCGTACGCTGTCAGATGACAACTTGAATTTGTTAGAAGAAAGCAGCGGTAATCCTGCGGCTGTCAACACTGCCATAGAGCTTGTCTAGTGTTGTCACTGGTGATGGCCACATGTGCTTTCTCTGGTCCTCGTATGTCGGGCAATTTTATAGCAGATGTTCAGCGGTCATTTTCCCTGTACAACAGGTGCATTCGTCAGTGCCACCTATCTTCAGTGTATTGAATAGATGGTACCTCAGTCTGTTGTGACTTGTGCAGAGTCTGAAGACCACGACCTGCTCTCTTCTGTTCAACTGGTAATAGGCATCATTTTTTTGTGTAGCCAGTGTGTTCTGTTTCCAATTTGGCCATGTATCTGGTCCTAATAAGCCTTTTGGACTCTTCATAGGTCACACTAGAATCTGGTTGTGGTAGTCTTGCACCTTCTTTTGCCAGTCTGTCTGCCTCCTCGTTACCTTGGATGTTACAGTGGGATGGAACTCACTGTACCACTACTCTTTTTGGTGCGCACTGCTGGCATAGTTGACAGAGTACTGCTCTTAAATCATTGTTCTGTATTTTTAAGGCTTTTTAGTGCTGTGACTACGGCCAGGGCATCTGTAAAAAAGACTATCTGGCTTTCATTTTTTTCGCCTGTCAGCATTGCTTCTACTGCAGCCTTCAATGCCTCTGCCTCCGCTCTGAAATTGCTTGAGAATTTTCCAGTTGCTCTGACAGTGTTATTTTTCTACCGTTTGTTAGGCTCAGGAATACCCCTCCCCCTCCATTCTGTGTTGTGTTTGTTGCAGAACTGTCAGTGTATTGCATGGGTCTGGTCAGTGCTTGCATGGGTCCGGTCAGTGCTTGTATGGGCCTGGTCAGTGCTTGTATGGGTCCAGTCAGTGCTTGTATGGGTCCAGTCAGTGCTTGTATGGGTCCAGTCAGTGCTTGTATGGGTCCAGTCAGTGCTTGTATGGGTCCAGTCAGTGTATGCATGGGTCCAGTCAGTGTATGCATGGATCCAGTCAGTGCTTGTATGGGTCCAGTCAGTGCTTGCATGGGTCCAGTCAGTGCTTGTATGGGTCCAGTCAGTGTATGTATGGGTACAGTCAGTGTATGTATGGGTCCAGTCAGTGTATGCATGGGTCCAGTTAGTGCTTGGGTAGTTTTTCTCGATATTTCTCAGAATTATGTCTCTTTTTGCCTTTTCAGCCTGGCTGTTCTTGTATCCGATACCTGGTATATTTTCTATCCCCTCTGGAAAGATCTGCTGCTTCCAGGTGTGTTTGCGTACAGTAGGGACGGTCTTTGGTGTTGATATGGCATTCATATGTTTCTTTGTTTTGCCTATTTCTACAAAGTTTCTCCGCTTTAGTCTCCCTTTTCCAAATCCATTTAGTCTCTGATCCATTGGATGGTCTGTCAGTCTTCTTAGTTTCTCTGCTTGCTGCTGGGCTCTGCAGTCTCTTCTGTCGGTCATGGATTGCAGATTTGTAATCTTCTCAAGTTCTACAATTGGCGTTGACTTCATGCCTCCTGTTATAACTCTCATGGCTTGGTTTTGGAGTTTGCTAACTTTATCGAAGTTCGCCTTTGCTGCTGTTGTCCATGCCGCAATGCCATACTCGAGAACTGGTCTCACTCTTCCAGTGTACAGTTTCTCCAGCAGTAACATATAGACTTTGGTCTGTGCCAGCAGTAACCAACATATAGACTTGTAACAGTAGGAGTGTCAGAGGTTACCTTTCTATCTGTGAGTGTCATATTGTAACAATAGAGGTGTCAGAGGTACCTTTGTACCTGTGAGTGTCATGTTGTAACAATAGAGGTGTCAGAGGTTACCTTTGTACCTGTGAGTGTCATGTTGTAACAATAGGAGTGTCAGAGATTACCTTTGTATCTGTGAGTGTCATGTTGTAACAATAGGAGTGTCAGAGGTTACTTTTGTATCTGTGAGTGTTTTGTTGTAACAATAGGAGTGTCAGAGATTACCTTTGTATCTGTGAGTATTTTGTTGTAACAATAGGAGTGTCAGAGATTACCTTTGTATCAGTAAGTGTTTTGTTGTAACAATAGGAGTGTCAGAGATTACCTTTGTATCTGTGAGTGTTTTGTTGTAACAATAGGAGTGTCAGAGATTACCGTTGTATCTGTGAGTGTTTTGCTGTAACAATAGGAGTGTCAGAGATTACCTTTGTATCTGTGAGTGTTTTGTTGTAACAATAGGAGTGTCAGAGATTACCTTTGTATCTGTGAGTGTTTTGCTGTAACAATAGGAGTGTCAGAGATTACCTTTGTATCTGTGAGTGTTTTGCTGTAACAATAGGAGTGTCAGAGATTACCTTTGTATCTGTGAGTGTTTTGCTGTAACAATAGGAGTGTCAGAGATTACCTTTGTATCTGTGAGTGTTTTGTTGTAACAATAGGAGTGTCAGAGATTACCTTTGTATCTGTGAGTATTTTGTTGTAACAATAGGAGTGTCAGAGATTACCTTTGTATCAGTGAGTGTTTTGTTGTAACAATAGGAGTGTTAGAGATTACCTTTGTATCTGTGAGTGTTTTGTTGTAACAATAGGAGTGTCAGAGATTACCGTTGTATCTGTGAGTGTTTTGCTGTAACAATAGGAGTGTCAGAGATTACCTTTGTATCTGTGAGTGTTTTGTTGTAACAATAGGAGTGTCAGAGATTACCTTTGTATCTGTGAGTGTTTTGCTGTAACAATAGGAGTGTCAGAGATTACCTTTGTATCTGTGAGTGTTTTGCTGTAACAATAGGAGTGTCAGAGATTACCTTTGTATCTGTGAGTGTTTTGCTGTAACAATAGGAGTGTCAGAGATTACCTTTGTATCTGTGAGTGTTTTGTTGTAACAATAGGAGTGTCAGAGATTACCTTTGTATCTGTGAGTGTTTTGTTGTAACAATAGGAGTGTCAGAGATTACCTTTGTATCTGTGAGTGTTTTGTTGTAACAATAGGAGTGTCAGAGATTACCTTTGTATCTGTGAGTGTTTTGTTGTAACAATAGGAGTGTCAGAGATTACCTTTGTATCTGTGAGTGTTTTGTTGTAACAATAGGAGTATCAGAGATTACCTTTGTATCTGTGAGTGTTTTGTTGTAACAATAGGAGTGTCAGAGATTACCTTTGTATCTGTGAGTGTTTTGTTGTAACAATAGGAGTGTCAGAGATTACCTTTGTATCTGTGAGTGTTTTGTTGTAACAATAGGAGTGTCAGAGATTACCTTTGTATCTGTGAGTGTTTTGTTGTAATATAGGAGTGTCAGAGATTACCTTTGTATCTGTGAGTGTTTTGTTGTAACAATAGGAGTGTCAGAGATTACCTTTGTATCTGTGAGTGTTTTGTTGTAACAATAGGAGTGTCAGAGATTACCTTTGTATCTGTGAGTGTTTTGTTGTAACAATAGGAGTGTCAGAGATTACCTTTGTATCTGTGAGTGTTTTGTTGTAACAATAGGAGTGTCAGAGATTACCTTTGTATCTGTGAGTGTTTTGTTGTAACAATAGGAGTGTCAGAGATTAACTTTGTATCTGTGAGTGTTTTGTTGTAACAATAGGAGTGTCAGAGATTACCTTTGTATATGTGAGTGTTTTGTTGTAACAATAGGAGTGTTAGAGATTACCTTTGTATCTGTGAGTGTTTTGTTGTAACAATAGGAATGTCAGAGATTACCTTTGTATCTGTGAGTGTTTTGTTGTAACAATAGGAGTGTCAGAGATTACCTTTGTATCTGTGAGTGTTTTGTTGTAACAATAGGAGTGTTAGAGATTACCTTTGTATCTGTGAGTGTTTTGTTGTAACAGTAGGAGTGTCAAAGATTACCTTTGTATCTGTGAGTGTTTTGTTGTAACAATAGGAGTGTTAGAGATTACCTTTGTATCTGTGAGTGTTTTGTTGTAACAATAGGAGTGTCAGAGATTACCTTTGCATCTGTGAGTGTTTTGTTGTAACAATATGAGTGTCAGAGATTACCTTTGTATCTGTGAGTGTTTTGTTGTAACAATAGGAGTGTTAGAGATTACCTTTGTATCTGTGAGTGTTTTGTTGTAACAATAGGAGTGTCAGAGATTACCTTTGTATCTGTGAGTGTTTTGTTGTAACAATAGGAGTGTCAGAGATTACCTTTGTATCTGTGAGTGTTTTGTTGTGACAATAGGCGTGTCAGAGATTACCTTTGTATCTGTGACTGTTTTGTTGTAACAATAGGAGTGTCAGAGATTACCTTTGTATCTGTGAGTGTTTTGTTGTAACAATAGGAGTGTCAGAGATTACCTTTGTATCTGTGAGTGTTTTGTTGTAACAATAGGAGTGTCAGAGATTACCTTTGTATCTGTGAGTGTTTTGTTGTAACAATAGGAGTGCCAGAGATTACCTTTGTATCTGTGAGTGTTTTGTTGTAACAATAGGAGTGTCAGAGATTATCTTTGTATCTGTGAGTGTTTTGTTGTAACAATAGGAGTGTCAGAGATTACCTTTGTATCTGTGAGTGTTTTGTTGTAACAATAGGAGTGTCAGAGATTACCTTTGTATCAGTGAGTGTTTTGTTGTAACAATAGGAGTGTCAGAGATTACCTTTGTATCTGTGAGTGTTTTGTTGTAACAATAGGAGTGTCAGAGATTACCTTTGTATCTGTGAGTGTTTTGTTGTAACAATAGGAGTGTCAGAGATTACCTTTGTATCTGTGAGTGTTTTGTTGTAACAATAGGAGTGTCAGAGATTACCTTTGTATCTGTGAGTGTTTTGTTGTAACAATAGGAGTGTCAGAGATTACCTTTGTATCTGTGAGTGTTTTGTTGTAACAATAGGAGTGTCAGAGATTACCTTTGTATCTGTGAGTGTTTTGTTGTAACAATAGGAGTGTCAGAGATTACCTTTGTATCTGTGAGTGTTTTGTTGTAACAATAGGAGTGCCAGAGATTACCTTTGTATCTGTGAGTGTTTTGTTGTAACAATAGGAGTATCAGAGATTACCTTTGTATCTGTGAGTGTTTTGTTGTAACAATAGGAGTATCAGAGATTACCTTTGTATCTGTGAGTATTTTGTTGTAACAATAGGCCATCAGATGTTTCTGAAGGGATGACAACAGGTAGTGCAGGTTGGCAGGGGGAGATGATTCTGGGGCCACACTTGAAGCCAGCATGTTTATAGAACCCAGCTCAGTGAGTGACCTCTCCTGTTTGATAAGACAAGGCCACAGATCAGACTTGCTCATGTTGTCAGTGCCTGCCCCCTGCCTGACTGCTTAGTTTGTCAACAGTCACATGACCCACAGCTTTTTCATGTTTTCAATTGTTTGTTTTTTGTACACACCATAAACAGACAAGCACCCACAAGCTACAGCACAGCATAAACAGACATGCACCCACACCCACAAGCTAAAACACAGCATAAACAGACATGCACCCACAAGCTAAAACACAGCATAAAAAGACATGCACCCACAAGCTAAAACACAGCATAAACAGACATGCAGCCACAAGCTAAAACACAGCATAAACAGACATGCACCCCTACCCACAAGCTACAACACAGCATAAACAGACATGCACCCCTACCCACAAGCTACAACACAGCATAAACAGACATGCACCCACAAGCTACAACACAGCATAAACAGACATGCACCCACAAGCTAAAACACAGCATTAACAGACATGCACCCATACCCACAAGCTAAAACACAGCATAAACAGACATGCACCCACACCCACAAGCTACAACACAGCATAAACAGATATGCACCCACAAGCTAAAACACAGCATAAACAGACAAGCACCCATACCCACAAGCTAAAACACAGCATAAACAGACATGCACCCACACCCACAAGCTACAACACAGCATACACAGACATGCACCCACAAGCTAAAACACAGCATAAACAGACATGCACCCATAAGCTAAAACACAGCATAAACAGACATGCACCCATACCCACAAGCTAAAACACAGCATAAACAGACATGCACCCACACCCACAAGCTAAAACACAGCATAAACAGACATGCACCCATACCTACAAGCTAAAACACAGCATAAACAGACATGCACCCACACCCACAATCTAAAACACAGCATAAACAGACATGCACCCACAAGCTAAAACACAGCCTAAACAGACATGCACCCACACCCACAAGCTAGAACGCAGCATAAACAGACATGCACCCACACCCACAAGCTAAGACACAGCATAAACGGACATGCACCCACACCCACAAGCTAAAACATAGCATAAACAGACATGCACCCACACCCACAAGCTACAACACAGCGTAAACAGACATGCACCCACAAGCTAAAACACAGCATAAACAGACATGCACCCACACGCTAAAACACAGCATAAACAGACATGCACCCATACCTACAAGCTACAACACAGCATAAACAGACATGCACCCACAAGCTAAAATACAGCATAAACAGATATGCACCCACGCCCACAAGCTAAAACACAGCATAAACAGACATGCACCCACACCAACAAGTTAAAATACAGAATAAACAGACATGCACCCACAAGCTAAAACACAGCATTAACAGACATGCACCCACAAGCTAAAACACAGCATAAACAGACATATACCCATAACCTAAAATACAGCATAAAAAGACATGCATCCACACCCACAAGCTAAAACACAGAATAAACAGACATGCACCCACATCCACAAGCTAAAACACTGCATAAACAGACATGCACCCACAAGCTAAAACACAGCATAAAAAGACATGCACCCACAAGCTAAACCACAGCATAAACAGGCATGCACCCACAAGCTAAAACACAGCATAAACAGACATGCACCCACACCAACAAGCTAAAGCACAGCATAAACAGGCATGCAGCCACAAGCTAAAACACAGCATAAACAAACATGTACCCACGAGTTAAAACACAGCATAAACAGACATGCACCCACAAGCTAAAATACAGCATAAACAGACATGCACCCACAAGCTAAAACATAGCATAAACAGACTTGCACCCACACCAAAGCACAGCATAAACAGACATGCACCCACAAGCTAAAACACAGCATAAACAGGCATGCATCCACAAGCTAAAACACAGCATAAACAGACATGTACCCACAAGCTAAAACACAGCATAAACAGACATGCACCCACAAGCTAAAACGTAGTATAAACAGACATGCACAAGCTAAAACACTTTTGTTTAGCTGAACATCAGTAAAGCCTGTAGAGATATGCAGACCAGCATGACTAACGGCTAACTTGACTGACTAACTGCTAATTTGGCTAGCTGCTAGCTTGACCAACTGGTAACTTGACTAACTGCTAACTTGGCTAGCTGCTAACTTGACTAACTGCTAACTTTACTAATTGGTAACTTGACCAATTGGTAACTTGACTAACTGATATCATGGTTAACCGCGAACATAAAATCTCAAAAATATATTGTCGAAGGAACAGATGTTGAAAAAGAGTTGGAGAGTTTTAAAACAGTTCTAGAAAAGCTAAAAGAGGAATGTGTTCCATGTAGGGAGGTAAACCCCAAGCATAAAAAGTGGATAACTAGATTTGTAGTAGAAGAGCTAAAATTTAAGTATGGAAAAAATATATAGAGGCAGGTAAATCAAAAGAAACATATTTAAAATATTTGGACAAGCAAAACATAGCTCAGAAAGTGAATAAAGTAGCAAATATATACTTCGAAAAAAAACTTTCTCAGAGGATCAAGACAGAGTAAAAGCTTCTTCTCTTATGTTAGAAATAAACAAAGAACGAAAGACAAAGTAGGCCCTCTCATAGACAGTACAGGGAAAATAATAAGTGAGAATAGGAAGGCAGCTAATCTACTCAATCAGTACTTTGGCACAGTCTGCACAAAAGAGGACTGCTCCAAGATCACAGAGCCTATAGATATTTTTCAAAGAGACATGGATACAGCGGGATTAAGATCAATCTGTATTACAGAGAAAACGGTTTTTTTTAAAATTGGAGGGGTTGAAAGTGGATAAATGTCCAGGTCAAGATGGTATTCATCCAAAATTGCTGTATGAAATTAGAGACCAACTAGCAAAACCATTGGCTATATTATGTTCTCAATCACTTACAAAAGGGATTGTTCCACGGGATTGGAAAGATGCAAGAGTGATCCCCTTATTCAAAAAAGGCAAAAAATCAGATCCAGCGAGTTTAACGAGCATAGTCTGTAAATTATTAGTCTTCTTCTTCTTCTTCTTCGTACGCAGTCAGACAGTAACCATTATTTTTTCGAAAAAAGCGGCAGTCATCCTGAGGCTGTCGACACTGTCATAGAGCTTGTCTTGTGGTTCCACTGGTGATGGCCACATCTGCTCTCTCTGATCCTCGTATGTCGGGCAGTTCTGCAGCAGATGTTCAGCGGTCATTTTCCCGGTACCACACGGGCATTCGTCGGTGCCACCTATCTTCAATTTGTTGAATAGGTGGTACCTCAGTCTATTGTGGCCAGTGCGAAGTCTGAAGACAACGACCTACTCTCTTCGGTTCAACTGGTAATAGGCATCGTTTTTGGTGTAACCAGTATGTTCGGTTTCCCATTTGGTCATGTATCTGGTTTTAATAAGTCGTTTTGACTCTTCGTACGTCAGACTAGTATCTGTTTGTGGTAGTCTTGCACCTTCTTTTGCCAGTCTGTCTGCCTCCTCGTTGCCTTGGATGTTGCAGTGTGATGGGACAAACTGTACCACTACCCTTTTTGGTGCGGACTGCTGGCATAGTTGGCAGAGTACTGCTCTTAAGTCATTAAGCTCAGTGTTTTTCTGGCTTTTTAGCGCTGTGACTACGGCCAGAGCATCTGTAAGCAGGACTGTATGGCTTTCATTTTCTTTATGTGTCACCATTTCTTCCACTGCCGCCCTCAGTGCCTCTGCCTCCGCTCTGAAATTGCTTGTGTACTTACTAGTAGCGAATGACAGTGTTATTTTTCTGCCATTTGGTAGGTTTAGGAATGCTCCTGCCCCTCCGTTCTATGTAGTGTTTGTTACAGAACCGTCGGTGTATGCATGGGTCCAGTCCATGCTTGGGTAGTTTTTCGATAAAAAGATTAGGGTAGTATCTCTCCTTTCTTTTTCAGTCTGGCAGTTTTTGTTTCCAATACCTGGTATATTTTCTACCACCTCTGGAAATATATCCTGCCTCCAGGTAGGTTTTCGTACAGTAGTGATGGGCTTTGGTGTTGTTAGTGCGTTTATGGGATCTTCGTGCATCTTTGCTTTGGCTATTTCTGCAAAGTTTCTCCGCTTTAGTTTCCCATTTCCCAAATTGTTTAGTCTCTGGTGCATTGGATGGTCAGTCAGTCTTCGGAGTTTCTCTGACTGCAGCTGGGCTCTGCAGTCTCTTCTATCGGTCATGGATTGCAGTTTTGTAATCTTTTCAAGTTCTACAATTGGCGTTGACTTCATGCCTCCTGTTATAACTCTCATGGCTTGGTTTTGAAGTTTGCTAACTTTATCGAAGTTCGCCTTTGCTGCTGTTGTCCATGCCGCAATGCCATACTCGAGAACTGGTCTCACTCTTCCAGTGTACAGTTTCTTTAGTATGCTTTCGTCTGCTCCCCAGCTTGTGCCAGCAAGTTTCCTCATGATTGCCATTCTTTCTCTGGCTCTCATTCGGTTTCTTTCGATCTGACTTTTCCATGTCATGCGCCGATCAAATGTGACTCCCAGATAGTTTGGGTTGTCGTTTGGCTGCAGAAATTTGCCATTTAGACTTAATTTGGTATTTTGGGGTTTGATTGAAAGCGAGAATATTGTACATGTGGTTTTCTCCTCGTTTATTTTGACCAGCCATGAGTTTGCCCACTCTTCCAGCGATGTTAGGGCCTGCTGCATCCGATTTCTTGCTATGGTGAGATTCTTTTCAGAGGTCCACATAGCCAGATCGTCTGCAAACATTGAGCTATGGACTCGTCTTGGTATATTCTCTGTAATGTCGTTTATATACACCAGGAAGAGTGTGGGTGACAGTACTCCCCTTTGGGGTACTCCCTGCTCGAGTGTCACCTTTTTGCTCATCTGCCCTTGTACTTGGACTCTGGCCGTTCTTTGTTTGAGGTAGTTGTTGATCCACTTGTACATTCTCCCACAAACTTCACTTCTCCTTAGCTTGACTCTAAGTCCGTCTTTCCAGACTTTGTCAAACGCCTTTTCCAGGTCCACCCAAACCGCTACTGTGTGTTTCTGTGCCTGGTAGGCATCTTCTATCTCCTGGGCTATGAGGATGACCTGGTCCTCAGTGGATCTGTGCTGTCTAAAGCCGGCTTGCTGTGGAATTAGTATTCGTTTTTCTTCCAGATGCCACATCAGTCTGGTGTTTATCATACGTTCCATCAGTTTGCCGACACAGCTCAGTAGGCTGATGGGCCTGTATCCATTTGGATCTGTTTTGTCCTTTCCTTTTTTTGGTAATGGTACAAGTACTGTGTCTTTCCATGCCTGGGGTACAATTCCCCTTTTCCAGCTTTGGTTCAGGACCGATAGCAGTTTCCTCTTCGCTGTTTGGCCCAGCCCCATCAGCATTTCGTTTGTTATCCCGTCTTTTCCGGGAGATTTCCTTTTCTTTAATGTTCTCATGGCCTCTTCCATTTCACTCATTGTTAATTTGGCCATCATATGCTCTTCTGGTGCCGTACTGATGTTGTCGTGCCCCTTTTGCTCTTCACTATTGTCGGTATGCCTATCTGCAGGGACCTCGATGTGGTCTGCTCTGACATAGTGTTCTACAAAAGCGTTTGCTGCTTTTTTTCCAGTGAGCAAGTTTTCGCCCTGCTTGATGGTAATTTGTTTGTTTGAAGGGGTTTCGTCATTCATGGCTCTGACTAGCTTCCATAGCTTGTTCCCTTCTTTGTCTAGGTTGAGGCGTTCGGTTTTGTTTTTCCAGCTCTCTCTTGCTGTTGTGTTTAGAGTGTATTTGTATTTCGCCGTGACGGCTTTGAGGGCGATGTTTGCCTCCATACATTGTTCTCGCTCTGCCATGTTCCTAGCATTTGTGACTGCATCTTCCGCTTTCTGCAACTCATCATTCCAGTAGGGCTTATAGTTTTTCCTAGCTCCTCTTGGGATGGTTTCAGTGGCGGCTTGCATTATTGCCTTGCTTAGGCTTTCCACCATGGGCTTCATTTTGTTGTTTCGTGTGTTGATGGTTTCACACAGCCCATCTGTCAGGATTGCAAATCTGTCCCAGTCGGCTCGTTTGTAATTCCAACGTGGGAGCGGTTTTGTTTCCTGTGGGCCTACTTCCATATCAATGTCTAGCCTGATCGGCCTGTGGTCGCTACCTGCCAGTTGGTTTAGCACCCGGCGGTCTATTTTATGGTGTATGTCCTGTGTGGAGAAGGCCAAATCTGGAGTCGAGGTGGTATGCCATGTTCTTGAATAGAAGCTAGGGCTATTGTAACAGTTCCCGCCGGAGCAAGGGGAGTTTAGGATGCCTGAACATGTTAAAGCTTAAAGCTACATGAATGCATGTCAAGGTCACTCACTGTCTCAGCAAAGGAGAACAGAGTTGGGTTAAGGAATGTGGACAGGTAGAAACTGACCACTGGCCTTCCGATTTTGGTAGGGGGAGATTGATTGACAGACGAAATTGGCAACGGGGCTTGCTGCGAGAGAATGAGTGACAGGTGTGCAAAGTGTTTCGTTCCAATTGGAATTGAAGATGACCATACCTGAGATCGATTGGTCAAGCTCTGGTCTTGCTTGAGGATATATAACAGGAGACAAAGTTTAGCTCGAGAGGCTGGAAGAGAGAGGAGGAGAGATGGAGAGAGAGAGACTGAATGTGGATAGTATGTTTAACTCACCGACTTAGATAGAGGAGCGATTGATTGACGGTTGGACGAATGTTTAGTGATAGAACAGGATCGCTCAAATAGGTGTGTGAGTTTTGCATTAATAGATAATGTGAAAGTGTGTTTGTAAGCAAGGACACATTGTGAACGAGTATGTCGAGATCGCCCGCCTGAGGGGATTTCAGTGAGGAAGAGTATTTGATAAGGTGTGTTGAAGACGCAGTTAAGGCGATGTGTGTGTGATGCAATTGCAAGGCAATAGAACTGGGTTTTTATATGTGGGAATTCCATCAATAGCTAATGCTTACAATTCCCGTTTTAGTAGAATGTTTAGTTAAGATATGTATTATATTGTGTTTGTAATTTCTCTACTCATTGTATGATATGAGTATGATATAATAAATATGCCACCTGATGTGTGATATGTCATTTACTGAGTATGGTCATGATGATGTGGATGAGTGTGAGAATGTTCTAAGTTAGATCACGGCCAGGGCAAAGAAATAGAGGATCTGCTACACGTTATTATTATTTTGGTGCCTGTTGACCACGGATAGTCGTGGTAGATTTATAAATATAGTGCGTGTGTAGCTATAGATCTTGATTTGCATGTTTAACACAAGTGGCGCAGTTAAATATAACTTGTGTGTGTAGTTAGGAATAGAGGAGTAGCTAGTGGTTAGAGTGTTAGTACCATAGACAGTTTTTCCAATCATCTGACTGGTAAGTGTGACATTTTTCTTCCACCCATTGTTGTATTATTGACAAGACTTTGTGCGTACTTGACAGTCTTATAATTTTTTTGGGTGGGCCAGACGGGTTTATTCAATATGTCGAGGTTGGACAATGTTAAACAATGTTATCATTGTCTAGCTTTTGGACATTTGTCTATCGGATGCCCTAATATTCTTCGGAATATTAACAGTTCCTGGAGAAGAGGAGGACTGTTTGTCAAAAACAAGCCTTTCATGGCACGAGCTACAGTCAGCGATAAGTGGGAGGACAAAAGTCAACTACAAAACCAGCTAAGAGAACTAACAGGCAGAGTTATTCGGCTGGAAAGACAGGAAAAAGATCTCCAATGGAAGCTACGACAGCTGTTGCAACAGTTTGAAAACAGAGCTTTCAAACCAGCTAGGAAGGAGAGAAGAAATCAAGAAATCACAGAAGTAAACACGGTCCAGTATTGTGGAAGGGGACAGAGTGGTAGGAAAGTGAGTAGGAAGCCCGTACTACTTCCACATTCCGATCCGTGGAGGGACAGAGGTGGAAATCTCAGGACGGACGTATGTGGACGACTGGAAAGAGGTTGCGAAAAGGGTTGGAGTTTGACCCAGGTGCAGAGGCCAAGTCAAGTGAGAGGAGGAGGAATGGTTGGGCAGAAGTTTGAATCGGGCAGATTCTTAGCCCACAAGAGGCCTTTTGCACGGTTACAGATGGAGAGGCAGGACAGGAGCTATCAAAGAGACTTTGAGCACGAGGCGGATGGACAGAAAGAAAGAGATACAGGTTTTGTGTATCCAGAAAAGTTAGGGACGGAGGGCAGGTTACGCAATGCAAACGAGACAAACGTTCGCTCAGAGTTCCAGATAAAATGTTACCGCATCGGACAGTGTAGGCCGAGAATTCAGGAAGAGGGTATTACGTCGATTAACATGGTCGGGCGTGCTGAAAGGAGCCAAGTTTACCAGGAACTTGTGGTCAAGCCTGGTAGAACATTAGTTAAAGTCGACGAAGAATCGAACAAGGAAATAGTCGGAGATTCGCCAGATAAAGAGGAAAGGAGAGGAGGAGGAATGGTGGCAGGACCAGCTATGGTTGCGTGCCCACCCAAGCCAGGTTCTAGCCATGCGGGAGAAGTGGTTGAACAGACCGAAAGAAGGGACAACCCTTCGGCCACCGAGGAAGGAAGTGGGAATGACGCACAGTTGGAATGCGAAACGGACGCACCAACAGCAGCCAACAAAAGAGGAACAGAGTTTCTAAGGAAAACGAAGAAAAGGGAAAGACAGGTTAACCACAGCCAGGACAGCGAACCAGTCATCGAAGCAAAGATGAAAAGATCTCAGTTCGAGATAAGCCAACAGTCAAACGAACAGTGTGAAAAGTCTTTCCCACAAATAGTGAATACAGATGGACGGAAGGCTGAAGTAGCGGACGATGTAAGTGTACGTAACACTACCAGAGAACCGGTGGGTACGAACCAAACAGCCGTGAAACAAACAGACCAGACGATGGGCGTTTTACAGGAGGAAATCGCGCAGCAATCAGAGACAGCTGATGGGGCAACGCATAGTCTGGTTAAAATAAGCAGTAGTGATAAGGAACGGTTGATGCAATGTTTACTGACGCTAGCCAAAAACTTGGAATTCAGAAATGGCATTAGGTAAAGTCGTGTGGAGTACTTACACACATGGGCTATCATGTGAAACTCCAGTTGATGTATGCATTTGCATACAATTTGTTTCATCTACCGTTATCCTTGGGAAACGGAGATTCGGATAATTAGGGGGTAGGGTATAGAGAAGGAGGAATGACCAGATGTTAAAAAAATTCCTTTGAATTCGTTGTCTCAAGTAAACGCCAGACAATGAGCGTACCACGGACGGTCAGTCTGAAGCTAGACTGACCGAGATCAAAGGGACATTTCCGACCAGAGAAACGGACGGCCAGTCTGAAGCTAGACTGACGAGATCACAGAGACATTTCCGAACAGAGAAACGGACAAGAGACGCAGGATAGCTGGATGCGCCAGGTAATGATTACGCGACGCGGGGTAACACGTGGACGTGATGTTTCGGTCAAAATCTGACCAGGTAGCTTTGATGCGGGGAATTTGGGGAAATAGCGGTGAATTAGTTAGATCAGAACACTCGGTTTTGATTCCTCGTGACAAAGACTGCACCTGGACTAGTAGGGTTACAGCATGACGTAATTCGACAGGTGGACGATTCGGTTTTTGACTTTTGACTCAGACATAGTTTAGTATCTGATTAAGTTACAACTTAGTCATAGTTTAGGGACATAGTTTAGTACTTGATTAAGTTAGAACTTAGTCGTAGTTTAGTATCTTATAAAGGGGGCATTAACATGTGCTCATCTGTGGGGCACGAGCAGGAGTGAAGGTTGATGGCACTTGGTAATGAGTATGCGTGCAAATATTTTGACATTTGTATTTGGTGTTTGGGTTTTGACTAATGGTATTACTTGCATTTTAAGTGGGTTGTATGGTCGATATAGTATGCATTGAATTTTTCTTTATTTTGTTGTTGTTTTGTTGTTTAAACATGATTACATATCCTGACAGTATCAACGTGTTATACTTGCTGACTGAAATATTGATATCATAAGTATGCGTGCAAATATTTTGACATTTGTATTTATTGTTTGGGTTTCGACATTGTATGCAATGCATTTGTCTTGTGTTTTGTTGTTGTTTTTTTTGTTGTTGTTGAATCATCATGTTTACAGGTATTTGATACAGGTTATTTAGGTGATCTACAGAGCAGTATATCTCATCCAGACTGTAGGCCTCCGCAAGCACAAGTCACCACGAGTTCCAGAATCACATGTATGTGGAGTCTTTGCAGAGAAGACTACATTGATCAGAAGTTTTAAAATTGACTATGACATATGTTGTCACATATCGTTTTTGTGGGAAAACATAAAGAATTTTGCTGTTTTCTTTGAGAGGGGATAGCTGTCAAGAGAGACAATGATAACTAGCCTGAGGATAACCCACGTAAGTTCGTGGCCTCACAGGAGTTAGTCTGAAGTGAATCGTCGGCCAGGCGTGTAATGAGACCGCCTGAGAAAATTGACCTGAACTGGTCGAGTGTAACAATGAAGGTTCGTGTCCTTAGAGGAAGGCACGGGAAACAGGGCGAGGTATGTTGACCTCAAATGAGTAAGGAGAATTCCTTAAGGTGTTTCTGTTTTGATGAGTTCAAGGTCCCGCAGGGACAGACTTTGGTGTATTTGACTGCAAAACGATGTAAAAGTGGTGGTTTGTGTTGTAAAAACGCCCAGCCACAGTGTTTTTCTTCTGCTTGTATTGATTGTGTATGTATTACAAAAAGTTTATATGTATCAAATGACATGTCTTTTTATGCATGTACGATGTGAGTGAAGTTGTAAACAGGAGTAGTGTTTACATTTTGGATAGTAGAGACGAAAATGGTGGTCATTTGCCAGATGAAAAAAATGACCATCCATGTTTCGGTCTGTAGTTTAGGGAGGTAATGTAACAGTTCCCGCCGGAGCAAGGGGAGTTTAGGATGCCTGAACATGTTAAAGCTTAAAGCTACATGAATGCATGTCAAGGTCACTCACTGTCTCAGCAAAGGAGAACAGAGTTGGGTTAAGGAATGTGGACAGGTAGAAACTGACCACTGGCCTTCCGATTTTGGTAGGGGGAGATTGATTGACAGACGAAATTGGCAACGGGGCTTGCTGCGAGAGAATGAGTGACAGGTGTGCAAAGTGTTTCGTTCCAATTGGAATTGAAGATGACCATACCTGAGATCGATTGGTCAAGCTCTGGTCTTGCTTGAGGATATATAACAGGAGACAAAGTTTAGCTCGAGAGGCTGGAAGAGAGAGGAGGAGAGATGGAGAGAGAGAGACTGAATGTGGATAGTATGTTTAACTCACCGACTTAGATAGAGGAGCGATTGATTGACGGTTGGACGAATGTTTAGTGATAGAACAGGATCGCTCAAATAGGTGTGTGAGTTTTGCATTAATAGATAATGTGAAAGTGTGTTTGTAAGCAAGGACACATTGTGAACGAGTATGTCGAGATCGCCCGCCTGAGGGGATTTCAGTGAGGAAGAGTATTTGATAAGGTGTGTTGAAGACGCAGTTAAGGCGATGTGTGTGTGATGCAATTGCAAGGCAATAGAACTGGGTTTTTATATGTGGGAATTCCATCAATAGCTAATGCTTACAATTCCCGTTTTAGTAGAATGTTTAGTTAAGATATGTATTATATTGTGTTTGTAATTTCTCTACTCATTGTATGATATGAGTATGATATAATAAATATGCCACCTGATGTGTGATATGTCATTTACTGAGTATGGTCATGATGATGTGGATGAGTGTGAGAATGTTCTAAGATAGATCACGGCCAAGGCAAACAGTGGGATCTGCTACACTATCCTCCGGCCTATTGATTAGGGAGAGATTTGCATCTATCTCCCAATCTTCCACTTCGTCACCTCTGCTGTCTGTGTCAGAGTATCCCAATCTCTCCGAGTGGCTGTTGAAATCTCCAACTACTATGCAGTTGGAGTCTCTGACCTCCATACTCGAGAGCGATAGGTCTCTATTTGGTGGTCCGTACAGATTGAAAATGCGAAGCTTCGTCTCTTGAGCTATTATGTAAACTCCTACAATTTCTGCTTGTCCGGTGTGATTGAAGATACCGCGCTACTCGGTATGCAGTTTCGGGTCAGTATCAGGACCCCTCCTTTGTGTCCTTCTCTATCGAGACGGAAGGTCTGGTATCCTCTGATTGAGAATTTATGATTATTGTTGAGGTGCGTTTCCTGGATACATGCCACGTCAATCTTACCTTCATGCAGGTGATGTGTTAGGGAAAGCTTTTTGTTAATGCCTCCCTCCGCATTCCACTGTAGTATTTTGAGGGTCTTGAGTTTTTGGCCAATAGACGTTTCCCCATAGCCATGTGCCTTTACTCCACAACACATGGATGGGTGACCACCAGTAGTCAAGGGTGGGCCCCTTCGAGGCGTGAGGCCCGGCACTCTTCCTGGCGGGACTCCGCAGGATGAGCGCCATACCTTTTTCTGATCGGTTGTACTGTCATACTGCGATTTACGTTGCACTGTTTCGTTAAGCTTGTGACCCCGTGCATCCGATTTCAACAGGCGTTTCTGTAGGGATGCCCTCCTTAGCCTTTAGCTGTCCCCAGCCTATCTGCAAGGCAGCAGTTGTTTTGGATCAGAGTTGTCTCTCTTATGGAAGTTGTCTTACCAGACTAACGAGTCTTCACTACTCGTGTCTATAGGGTGCGGTGATGATATATGAGATGATATATGATATGAACTGGTTTACCCGGAAAAGAGGCAGTCCAGTGTGTCTGTATCCCAGGATCGTCACGTCCTGCCAGAAACGTATCATGTGCATGGGGGCGGGGTACCTCTTTGCTCCCTTTATTTTCTCGGCACATCTTCAGCGATGGTACGCCTAGCATTCCCCGCCACCTGGGAGGTTGACACAGTAGGGCAGATGTGCAATGTCCGCTAGTCTGCATCTCTTCTGCGTCCATTGGTATGGTTGATAGCGTACAGAGGTAGAGATCGAGGCAGAAGTGCATTTAACCAGGGGACTAGCCTGGTAATGTCACGGAGATGTTGTTCGCCTAGTGTGCAGACAAATCTCATTGGTTGAGTCTCGACAGTTCACAGTGAGGTGGCTGCTCTACTGTTTTCGACACCCCGTATAGGGTGAATATCAAGCAGCTATCCGCCGCTTTGATCGGTGGACGGCAGAGACCTCTTTCTGCGGCTCTACCAGATAGGGCTGGAGCGCGAGCCCCAGGTCCCGACCATGTCGGAGCCTCCCATTGCAGTGGTGCTGAGATTTTGGGCGGGATTCCGGCTTACAGGCGTTCGGCCGTAATCCCTCAAATGGTAGCCTCGCGCCATTGGCTTATCAGCCTGGTACATGAACCAAAATGTCTGCGGCTCCTCTCGAATTGAGCTGGATTACTGTAGCAACGCCCTGTCATTAGTAGGGTAAAACTGACCTGTCTTCAGATGGTCTATTTCCAGCACCCGTTCACTATTAGACCAGACGAATTAAATGAGGGCTTTTGTTTGTCAATGACCAGGTATCTGAAATCTGCGATTTCTGCGGGGTTGAACACGATTTCCGTAGCGTTCTTTCATTATAATGTTAAGGAGCTGACTTGTCTTCCGTGAGTCTAATACCAGCACACGTTCATTATTAGACCCAACGGAAGTGCTCTCAATTTGTCAGTCGTTCTACAGTATTGGCATGTTCAATCAAATTAAGCCGCAGGTTCCATTCCTAGTGGTGCCCTTCCGTCAATTCCTTTAGCGAACACTAGATGCGAGACAATCAAGCTACCGAGAGGATAGCCCCAGATTTTCAAGGGTCTGATTCCAGCATCTGTTCCATATTAGACCCAACAAAAGTGCTCTCGGCATGTCAATCATTTCAGTGTTTGGCCGTGTTGAGTCAAATTAAGCCGCAGGCTCCACTCCTGGTGGTGCCCTTCCGTCAATTCCTTTAAGTTTCAGCTTTGCAACCATACTTCCCCCGGAACCCAAACACTTTGGTTTCCCGGAAGCTGCCCGCAGAGTCATCGAAGCAACTCCTGCGGATCGCTAGTCGGCATCGTTTATGGTCAGAACTACGACGGTATCTGATCGCCTTCGCGCCTCTGACTTTCGTTCTTGATTAATGAAAACATTCTTGACAAATGCTTTCGCAGTAGCTCGTCTTGCGGCGATCCAAGAATTTCACCTCTAACGCCGCAATACGAATGCCCCCGTTTGTCCCTGTTAATCATTACCTCCAGTTCCGAAAACCAACAAAATAGAACCGAGGTCCTATTCCATTATTCCATGCACCATTATTCAGGCAGCCGAGGCCTGCTTTGAACACTCTAATTTTTTCAAAGTAAACGCGCCGGCCACCCAGGACGCTCAGCGAAGAGCACCCGTGGGAGAGAGCCGGCAGACGGTAGAGCAGGAGACAACGGGCAGTGAACCGGCGCGAGCCGGACCGCCCGCCTGCGCCTGAGATCCAACTACGAGCTTTCTCTCCGGAATCGAACCCAAAGCACAAAGTTATCCAGAGTCACCAGTGGGGAAACGACGATTGGTTTTGAACTAATAAAAGCGCTCTTTCTGTGAGGGTCGGAGCTTGGTAAGCATGTATTAGCTCTAGAATTGCCAGTTATCCAAGTAGGATCGTGTCATCTAAGGAACCTCAACTGATTTAATGAGCCATTCGCGGTTTCACCGTGAGACAGTGTGAACTTAGACATGCATGGCTTAATCTTTGAGACAAGCATATGACTACTGGCAGGATCAACCAGATATCTGTCGGAGACGTACGTACAGCACACATCAGTCGGCGGAGGACGGGTGTGTAAAAAGCCTCACTGGGACGGCCGCAGGGACCGACTGACGAACGGACGGACGGTTGTTCCCCCCCCGTCCCTCACTCTGTCGACCTAGGACCGCCTGACAGGGGCCCCTACACACACCAGACGACCGACCGACCGGGCTCGCTCGAGGAGGGATGGCAGCGCTCTGTGCAGAACGGATCCCAACGACCCCGGCGATGAATTTCACTGGGACTAGAGACAATTTGGCCTGCCGACCTGCCCTTCTCCCGAGGGTTGGTCCCCGGGAGAACACAGGGCCTTCAGAGACGATTCCTGCTTTCCATTTGCCGGTCACAAGCTCTTTGCGAGAGTCTGACCACCAGCGAGACGAACTGTCGCGCTCTGCTATAAGCCTTAGATAAATCACCACCGACTGACAACGCTTCTCGATATGGACCAGAGCAGTGTCTCCTCGGTGGAGGAGACGCCAAAAAAAACCGCATCCCAATACCTCAACGGGGAAAGGCGGGCAAGCGTTTTCCGCAAGCCCGCGCTATCGCTCCGCCTGGCGGGACTGAGATTGCTTTACGAACACTGGTTGAAATTGAATCGCGGCGGCGAGACAACTACCCCAGATAATTGTTAGAGTCAATAATCAAAGAAAACAATGTAATGCATTTATACAAGTTTAATCTAATCAGAAATAGTCAGCGTGGGTTTACTCGAGGGAGATCGTGCTTAACAAATCTATTAGAATTCATGGAGGAGGTTACTAAAATGATAGATAAAGGGGATTTTGCAAAGGCCTTTGATAGAGATTATCAAAGATAATTTTGAAAGTTAAAATCACATGGAATAAGTTGCCAAATGGATTGAAAATTGGTTAACGGGAAGAAGGTAGAGGGTGGGCATAAATAAGGAGTACTCTGAGTGGTGTGAAGTAAAAAGTGGAGTGCCACAGGGCTCGGTTTTGGGACCAATTTTGTTCTTGATATATATAAATGATTTGGACATTGATATGGGATCTATGATTGCAAAATTTGCTGATGACACAAAACTATGCAGTAGTGTCTCATCTAAAGCAGAAGTGGATATATTGAGGTCGGATTTAGATAAAATTCGAGAATGGTCTGTAAACTGGCAAATGGAGTTTAATGTAGATAAATGTACAGTCATCCACATGGGTAGATCCAATATGGAACATAATTACAGAATGGGAGAGAACAATATTAGAAAGATAGATAAGGAAAGGGACCTAGGGGTTATAATAGATCATACAGGTAAGGTGAGTGAGCAAGTCCAGGTAGCAGTGAAAAAGGCAAATACAATGTTAGGTATGATAAAAAGAAATATTAAACATAGGAGCAAGGAAGAAACAAGAAACAAGTTTTTCAAAATACAACCACCCACAAGAACACGAGGGCATAGCTATAAATTAACTAAAGAAAGGTCCAGATTGGATATTAGAAAATATTTTTTTAGTCAGAGAGTGGTGAATGCTTGGAATGCATTGCCACAGGAAGTAGCTGAGGCAGGGACAGTTAATACATTTAAGAATAGATTGGATTGGCGTAGCTTTTAGAGAAAAAATGGTTGTTTACAGACTCTGCAGAGTCTTCCAAACCAGTATAAAAACATTAAGTTAAGACTAACAGGCAACATGACTAATTAACAACATGACTAACTGGCAACATGACTAACTGGCAACATAACTATCTGGCCTCACATTTAAAGTGTGACCTAAGCCAGTTAGTGCAACTTGACTTATTTAGAGTGTGATTTGACTTATTTAGAGTGTGACCGTAACTGCTTACTGTGACTTGATGTATTTAGAGTGTGACTTGACTTATTTATAATGTGACGACTTACTTAGAATGTGACCTGAACAACTTAGTGTGCCTTAGCTTATTTAAAGTGTGACTTGACTTATTTAAGTGCAGCATAAACCACTTAGTGCTACTTTACTTATTTAGAGTGTGACTTGACTTATTTAAAGTGTGAGTTGAATTATTTAGTGACAACTTAATTGGGGTGTGAATTGACTTATTTAGAGTGTGACCTAAACCACTTAGTGTGACTGGACTTATTTAGAGTGTCACATAAACTACTTAGTGTGACTTGACTTAATGTGTGATTTGACTGACTTAGAGTGTGACCTAAACCACTTAGAGTAACCTGATTTATTTAGATTGTGACTTTAAAATTTAGAGTGTGACCGAAACCACTTAGTGTGACTTGACTTATTTAGAGTGTGGCCTGATTCATTAAAGTGTACATAGCCTACTCACAGTGTCACCCAACTCAACTAGAGTGTGACCTGACATTTCATTTGTGACCTGACATATTTCATGTGTGATCTAACATATTTCATGTCTGACCTGACTTAATTCATGTGTGCCCGAATTATTTCATGTGTGATCTGACTTATTTCAGTTGTGACCTGACATATTTCATTTGTGACCTGACTTATTTCATGTGTGACATGCCTTATTTCCTATGTGACCAGACTTTTTCATGTTTTACCTGATTTATTTCATGTGTTACCTGGCTTTTTTCACGTAGATCATTTGGTAAATATTTTCCCTGATCTCTGAGTAGTGAGATCAGACACATGTGGGCAGTGGCACGCACATTAAAAATACATTAGCAGTTAAAATTGAAAAGAGTAGGCCTAACGGCCACTGCTCGGGCAAATTCAAATTTAAAATCTGCTCAAATTATTCTAGGGATTCTCGCCCCACAGAGAATATGTCGCCAAAAAAAGGGGGACTGTGTGGCCGTAACACCATGTCTTGGATATGTGGTTAGTGAAGCGGTTTAGATGGTGCCTGACAGGCTGCGGGTCTACCTTGCTCTAATTTACGCTTCCACCTCCACCAGTCTCAAAAATAGGTGATTATATATTCCAGTTACCTGGCTTATATCATCTGTGACCTGGCTTATTTCATGTGACCTGACTTATTTAGTCTGTAGCCTGACATTTTTTAAAGAGTCTTCTAACCTACTTACAGTATATTTATAGTGTGACCTGACTTATTTAAAGTGTGACCTGACCTACTTAGAGTGTGATCTGACTTATTTAGAGTGTGACTACTTTATAGTGTTGATCTCGACCTATTTATAGTCTAACCCGACTTATTTAGTGCCTGATCTGACTTATTTAAAATGTGCCCTGACCTACTTACAGTGTGAGCAGCTAGGTTCATGAGAACTGTTTTCATCAGCTGTTCAGCCAGCTGGAGCTCCAACACCGCCACACCTTCGCTGCTATTGGAAGGTGACTGATGTGAACTGGACAATCCTAGCAGAGCTGCCATGTGCTGGTTGTCTTGTAGACTTGTCAAAATAATACTCAACTGCATGCGCTGCATGAAAGCACAGAGGGGAAAATATCAACCATCACCAATCCTAGTACCCCACTCCTAATGTCAGCTCCCACCACTCCTAGTACCCCACTCCTAATGTCAGCTCCCACCACTCCTAGTACCCCACTCCTAATGTCAACCCCCACCACTCCTAGTACCCCACTCCTAATGTCAGCTCCCACCACTCCAAGTACTCCACTCATAATAACAACCACCACCACTCCTAGTACTCTCACTCCTAATGTCAACCACCACCACTCCTAGTACTCTCACTCCTAATGTCAACCACCACCACTCCTAGTACTCTCACTCCTAATGTCAACCACCACCACTCCTAGTACTCTCACTCCTAATGTCAACCACCACCACTCCTAGTACTCTCACTCCTAATATCAACCACCACCACTCCTAGTACTCTCACTCCTAATGTCAACCACCACCACTCCTAGTACTCTCACTCCTAATATCAACCACCACCACTCCTAGTACTCTCACTCCTAATGTCAACCACCACCACTCCTAGTACTCTCACTCCTAATGTCAACCACCACCACTCCTAGTACTCTCACTCCTAATGTCAACCACCACCACTCCTAGTACTCTCACTCCTAATGTCAACCACCACCACTCCTAGTACTCTCACTCCTAATGTTAGCTCCCACCACTCCTAATACTCTCACTCCTAATATCAACCACCACCACTCCTAGTACTCTCACTCCTAATGTCAACTTCCACCACTCCTAGTACTCTCACTCCTAATATCAACCACCACCACTCCTAGTACTTCCTTAAGAGTCCTAATAATAAGAGTGTCATTTTCAGCATTTCATGGAATATCTCTCGGTGATAATGTGGGCCAGTAGTGGAAGGTCAGACTTACCTGGCCAGTAGTGGAAGGTCAGACTTACCTGGCCAGTAGTGGAAAGTCAGACTTACCTGGCCAGTAGTGGAAGGTCAGACTTACCTGGCCAGTAGTGGAAGGTCAGACTTACTTGGCCAGTAGTGGAAGGTCAGACTTACCTGGCCCGTAGTGGAAAGTCAGACTTACCTGGCCCGTAGTCAGGGACTCCCAACTGTCAGGACCTTGAGGAAGCAGTGAATGCAAAAGCTCCATTCTCTCTCTCAAAGGTGGTAGTAACAATGATGCCCCAATAGCCAGTGTGTCCGCCACAGTCTAGACAGAGACAAAAAAATTTAGCCAACATGTACTAGACACAACAAGATCTGAGAGCCACTTTCAGCTTGGTCAACAAGAGACGATCCCTTGCCCATACTGATTGAGGCACCCTCACGGGGAAGGTCTGTTTGGTTGTTCTAGAGACAATCTGCTTACAATGTGTCATTGAGCTGACTAAGTCTGGTTTGTCTAGAGACAGTCTGCTTACAATGTGTCATTGAGCTGACTAAGTCTGGTTTGTCTAGAGACAGTCTGCTTACAATGTGTCATTGAGCTGACTAAGTCTGGTTTGTCCAGAGACAGTCTGCTTACAATGTGTCATTGAGCTGACTAAGTCTGGTTTGTCCAGAGACAGTCTGCTTACAATGTGTCATTGAGCTGACAGACTTAAGTCTGGTTTGTCTAGAGACAGTTTGCTTACAATGTGTCATTGAGCTGACTAAGTCTGGTTTGTCCAGAGACAGTCTGCTTACAATGTGTCATTGAGCTGACTAAGTCCGGTTTGTCCAGAGACAGTCTGCTTACAATGTGTCATTGAGCTGACAGACTTAAGTCTGGTTTGTCTAGAGACAGTCTGCTTACAATGTGTCATTGAGCTGACTAAGTCTGGTTTGTCCAGAGACAGTCTGCTTACAATGTGTCATTGAGCTGACAGACTTAAGTCTGGTTTGTCTCCAGACAGCCTGCTCACAATGTGTCATTGACAGACTCAAGTCTGGTTTTATCAGGTGGATGAGCACAGATGCCATGATGGCAGAAACATCAAAGAAATCCATCTATCACCACAAGGACTTTACCAGACACAAAGGACAACACAAATGTCTAATTTAATAGTTATGTTTTGCACGTCAGTTTCATGTGCTTGATCGTTGACCCTGATGAAGGTCATTGACCCTGATGAAGGCCATTGACACTGATGAAGGTCATTGACCCTGATGAAGGTCATTGACCCTGATAAAGGTTGTTGACCCTGATGAAGGCCATTGACCCTGATGAAGGTCATTGACCCTGATGAAGGTTGTTTGGATGTAGCAGGTTTGTGCTAGGTTTTAGTTTTCCCACCCAAACTTATTATTTCCCTTACGATGGCAACAGGCTTGTACCAGCTAATGTCACAACCCTTTCAGAAAATAATGAAGTGCTGGCAACATATCTGTCACTCTCCCATCATTTCAACTGATGGCTAGGAAGGTCTTCCAGCATTTACTCTCAAATCTCTGGCCAGGAAGGTCTACCAATCTGCAGTAATGTGTGTATCTGCAGTAATGTGTGTATCTGCAGTAATGTTTGTGTGTGCAGTAATGTGTGTGTGTGTGCCTGCAGTAATGTGTGTGTATCTGCAGTAAAGTGTGTGTCTGCAGTAATGTGTGTATCTGCAGTAATGTGTGTGTCTGCAGTAATGTGTGTATCTGCAGTAATGTGTGTGTGCCTGCAGTAATGTGTGTGTGTGTATCTGCAGTAATGTGTGTATATCTGTAGTATGTGTGTATCTGCAGTAATGTATGTATCTGCAGTAATGTGTGTATCTGCAGTAATGTGTGTGTGCCTGCAGTAATGTGTGTGTGTATCTGCAGTAATGTGTGTATATCTGTAGTATGTATGTATCTGCAGTAATGTGTGTATCTGCAGTAATGTGTGTGTGCCTGCAGTAATGTGTGTGTTCCTGAAGTAACGTGTGTGTGTCTGCAGTAATGTGTGTGTGTCTGCAGTAATGTGTGTGTGCCTGCAGTAATGTGTGTGTATCTGCAGTAATGTGTGTATATTTGCAGTAATGTGTGTATCTGCAGTAATGTATGTATCTGCAGTAATGTGTGTGTCTGCAGTAATGTGTGTGTTCCTGCAGTAATGTGTGTGTGCCTTCAGTAATGTGTGTACCTGCAGTAATGTGGGTGTGCCTTCAGTAATGTGTGTGTGCCTGCAATAATGTGTATGTGCCTGCAGTAATGTGTGTGTATCTGCAGTAATGTGTGTATATCTGCAGTAATGTGTGTATCTGCAGTAATGTATGTATCTGCAGTAATGTGTGTGTGCCTGCAGTAATGTGTGTGTGCCTGCAGTAATGTGTGTGTATCTGCAGTAATGTGTGTATATTTGCAGTAATGTGTGTATCTGCAGTAATGTATGTATCTGCAGTAATGTGTGTGTCTGCAGTAATGTGTGTGTTCCTGCAGTAATGTGTGTGTGCCTTCAGTAATGTGTGTGTACCTGCAGTAATGTGTGTGTGCCTTCAGTAATGTGTGTGTGCCTGCAATAATGTGTGTGTGCCTGCAATAATGTGTATGTGCCTGCAGTAATGTGTGTGTATCTGCAGTAATGTGTGTATATCTGCAGTAATGTGTGTATCTGCAGTAATGTATGTATCTGCAGTAATGTGTGTGTGCCTGCAGTAATGTGTGTGTGCCTGCAGTAATGTGTGTGTGTCTGCAGTAATGTGTGTGTGCCTGCAATAATGTGTGTGTGCCTGCAATAATGTGTGTGTGCCTGCAGTAATGTGTGTGTATGTGCAGTAATGTGTATATCTGCAGTAATGTGTGTATCTGCAGTAATGTATGTATCTGCAGTAATGTGTGTGTGCCTGCAGTAATGTGTGTGTGTCTGCAGTAATGTGTGTGTGCCTGCAGTAAATTTCCTCCACATCAGACCAGACTGAGCCATAGATTTCTCCACATCAGACCAGACTGAGCCATAGATTCCTCCACATCAGAGCAGACTGAGCCATACATTTCTCCACATCAGACCAGACTGAGCCCTAGATTCCTCCACATCAGACCAGACTGAGCCCTAGATTCCTCCACATCAGACCAGACTGAGCCCTAGATTCCTCCACATCAGACCAGACTGAGCCCTAGATTCCTCCACACCAGACTGAGCCCTAGATTCCTCCACACCAGACTGAGCCCTAGATTCCTCCACACCAGACTGAGCCCTAGATTCCTCCACACCAGACCAGACCAGACGAGAGAAACCCGAACCAATCATATAATTTAGATGACCAGCCATTCTTCTCACCTTCTTAATGGGCTCTGGGGGGTGGGTGTCCACCAACCGGAACAGCAGTACCCTCAGAGGTTGGGTTTGGTTGCCCAGAACTTCACTCCCAAGGCCACAGGTCAAGGCCAATGACAGATGGGATGACAGTAACTTCAGGCACAAGAGAACAAACTTGTGGTGCTGTCTGGGGACACATCACACATCTCTGAGAGACATCAAACATCTCTGGGACACATCACACATCTCTGGGACACACCACACATCTCTGAGAGACATCACACATCTCTGGGACACACCACACATCTCTGAGAGACATCACACATCTCTGGGACACACCACACATCTCTGAGAGACATCACACAGCTCTGGGACACACCACACATCGCTGAGAGACATCGAACATCTCTGGGACACACCACACATCTCTGGGACACACCACACATCTCTGAGAGACATCACACATCTCTGGGACACATCACACATCTCTGGGACACACCACACATCTCTGAGAGACATCACACAGCTCTGGGACACACCACACATCGCTGAGAGACATCGAACATCTTTGGGACACACCACACATCTCTGAGAGACATCACACATCTCTGGGACACACCACACATTTCTGAGAGACATCACATATCTCTGGGACACACCACACATCTCGGAGAGACATCACACATCTCTGGGACACACCACACATCTCTGTGAGATATCACACATCTCTGGAACAAATCACACATTTCTGGGACAATGTACCAGAGCCGATCTATTTGATGGAGCTCTGTCGCAGAGAGTAAAGGGGTCTGCTCCATTCTATTTCACTCTACACTCACTCTAAACAAATTCAAGAAACACAAAATCTAAACACAACACAACAGATTCTTTATTCCAGTACCACCACCAATTATAAACTCTCTAAGAACTTAAATTCTTTTTCTCACAAGCTTATCTAAAACACTCCTACCGCTAAACCTAACCTTATCGATACTGTTATTGCCCGGTTCTTTCACCTCACCTAATCTGGTCTGATACGATCAAACTTAGTTGGGGATTGTCGCTGATGGTGAAGCTCGTAGGTTCTAAACCCGAGTATGACGTCCGTGGGCTTGTTCCTCTTGTCTGCGATAGATCAAAGTGGTCTCGACGTGGTCAGGATAGACTGCATGAAATCTGATCCATGGGATCACTGGACAACTGCCTCTAGCTGCGACTGACCACTTACATTCACGTGATCAAGGTGATGTCGACGTGACCAGTGGGACTGCATCAATATGATGAATGGGATGACTGGAAGACTGCTTCTCTAAGCTACTGACGACTTGTAATTACAACCAATACATAATATGAGGGTAGTTACCTTGCTTGATGCGTGTCTATCTCAACTGCCTCTCTCCGTCCCCTAAATCTCAACTCAAATCTGCCTCAACTGCATATCTCTCCGTCGCCTGCCCTCCACTGAGCATCTCTTTCCAAAGTCTCTCTCTCTCTCTCCCTCCCTCTCTCTCTCTCTCTCTCTCTCTCAATCTGTCTCCCCGATCACCTGATTTCCAAAATGAACCACGTTTTTGTCCGTTTCCTTGCCATTAGCCCCCACCCTGTTCGCATGGTTTCCAGACGACACAGGTTTGTCGGTGGCAACAAGTCTGCCACCACTATCTTTTCAGGTGTAGACACATGGAATGTAACTTACGTTGGGTTACATATGTTTACCAAAACTTACATGCGTAGTTTGAGACAAAGCGTACGTGGTTCGCTTTGGTTACACAAATTCTGCCAGGACTGAGTTCAGCTGCACTGACTCAAATCCCACGAAAAAGAAAGAAAAAAGATGGTTGTCTAAGCTGTTACATGTTAAAACATGTCTAGGCTCCTACCTATATATTGTTTCTACAGCTAACATCTGTTACAACACATCAAACATGTCTAGGCTCCTACCTATATATTGTTTCTACAGCTAACATCTGTTACAACACATCAAACATTTCTGGGAAATATCACACTTCACTGGGACACATCACACATCTCTGAAAGAAATCACACATCTCTGGGACACATTAAACATCTCTGAGAGACATCACACATCTCTGAAAGGCATCACACATATCTAAGAGACATCACACATCACATATCTCTGAGAGGCATCACACATCTCTGAGAGGCATCAAACATCACACATCCCTGAGAAACATTTCAAATTTTGAGGGACACAACAGATCTCTGAAGCATCATATATCTCTGAACACCGCCTATCTTTGAATCATACCACTCATATAATCATACCACTCATATAATCATACCACTCATATAATCATACCACTCATATAATCATACCACTCATATAATCATACCACTCATATAATCATACCACTCATATAATCATACCACTCATATAAACAGACCACTCATATAAACAGACCCCACATATAAACAGACCACACATATAAACAGACCACTCATATAAACAGACCACACATATAAAGACCACACATATAAATACCATTCATAGAAATAGAACACTCATATAAATAGACCACTCATATAAACAGACCACACATATAAAGACCACACATATAAATACCATTCATAGAAATAGAACACTCATATAAATAGACCACTCATATAAACAGACCACACATATAAAGACCACACATATAAATACCATTCATAGAAATAGAACACTCATATAAATAGACCACTCATATAAACAGACCACACATATAAAGACCACACATATAAATACCATTCATAGAAATAGAACACTCATATAAACAGACCACTCATATAAACAGACCACTCATATAAACAGATCACTCATATAATATTTAAGAATAGCCAGCGATCGGAAGCGATGACCACAACAGCATGTGAGTCGTGAGGTGGCTGTCAAGTACAACCCCTTCCACACAAGCATACCACATGGTCAGGGATGGACATGTCAATCCCCTTCCACACAAGCATACCACATTTGTCTTGTCTTTCCATAGTGCGTTTTCTCCGAGCCTCATAGATCAGGCGTTCCTCAGCAATAGAGGCGCGGTGGTTCCACAGAATGGAATTGCTTTTAGATGCTCAGCTTTGTCCTTCGTGAGCATCTATGTGTCTGGCACCCTTTCCTGTAAGGATGCTCAGCTTTGTCCTTCGTGAGCATCTATGTGTCTGGCACCCTTTCCTGTAAGGATGCTCAGCTTTGTCCTTCGTGAGCGTCTATGTGTCTGGCACCCTTTCCTGTAAGGATGCTCAGCTTTGTCCTTCGTGAGCATATATGTGTCTGGCACCCTTTCCTGTAAGGATGCTCAGCTTTGTCAGACTAAACCATAGATGAAGACTTTGCTGCCATTAGACACTCTGCATACTCGTCTGTTTCAGGGCACATTGGATACACCACATGTAAGCATCAAGGTTAGTTTGGTGAGAACTATGCAGAAATGTCCCTTATCAAGGTTGGTTTGGTGAGAACTATGCAGAAATGTCCCTTATCAAGGTTGGTTTGGTGAGAACTATGCAGACATGCCCCCTATCAAGGTTGGTTTGGTGAGAACTATGCAGAAATGTCCCCTATCAAGATTGGTTTGGTGAGAACTATGCAGAAATGTCCCCTATCAAGATTGGTTTGGTGAGAACTATGCAGAAATGTCCCCTATCAAGATTGGTTTGGTGAGAACTATGCAGAAATGTCCCCTATCAAGGTTGGTTTGGTGAGAACTGTAACAATTCCAGCCGGAGCATGAGCGTTTAGGGCTGGGGTGATGTTGTCAGCGACTATGAGAACAAAGGTACCTGAATGTGTGCCAAGGTCACTCTGTCTTGACACTACGCCAAGGTCACTCACCGTCTCCATACAAAGGAAAACGTTAGGGGAAAGAATGTGTACAGGTAGTGGACTAGGAACTGACCACTGGCGTTCTGATTTGGGTAGTGGGAGATGAGTGACAGACAAGTGGGCAGCGGAGCTTGCTGCGATATTTGAGTGACAGAAGAGCGATGCATTCCAATGGCAGCTGAATGGAGTCAAGACATCCCCCAGGGATCCATTGGACAGCTCTGATACTGCTTGAGACTATATAATACTAGACAAAGTTTAGCCAAGCAGACTGGCCAGAGAGAGAGAGAGAGAGAGAGAGAGAGAGAGAGAGAGAGAGAGAGAGAAGAGAAAGAGAGAATTTAGCTAGGAGTCTGGTTAGCTCGCCGACTTAATAGACGAGTGATTGATAGGCTGTTTTTACGAATGTGTGAGAACAGGGTCGTTGAACCAGCATACGCCTTCGAGTCTTGGCCAGTCGCTCTATAAGGTGTGTGTTGGGCACCCTGTTTCTAAGAGAGATCTAGATGTGTGTGTGGTGTGTGTAGACACCGAGGGAACGATGTATGTTCTGAAGAGTTACGCAAATGTACAGATCGACTAGGAAGGATCTGGATGTGTGTGTGGTGTGTGTAGACACTGAGGGAACGATGTATGTTCCAGAGCATGGGTATACGCAAATCGATTGAGTGCATGTTCCAGAGCGTGGGTATATGCAGATCGATTGAGTGTGGGATCATATGTGAGTATACATTGAATATATTGAATGTATTATGTCCAGATCACCCGCCTGAGGGGATCTGAGTGTCACAGAATTCGAACGTGAGGACGAGTTTTTGAGAGTGTGTTGAGGGTGCAGATAAGGGGAGAAGAGTGTGCGGCTAGAACTGGGTTAGACTAGTTGGGAGCAACATCAATAGCTTATGCTTATAAACTCTGAG
The DNA here is from genome assembly GCA_036924085.1 of Ariolimax columbianus. Classification (NCBI taxonomy): domain Eukaryota; kingdom Metazoa; phylum Mollusca; class Gastropoda; order Stylommatophora; family Arionidae; genus Ariolimax; species Ariolimax columbianus. Next base: position 1,030,127 of record JAVGWX010000003.1, read on the forward strand.
TATCTATTTAGATAAGATTGTATTTCTTGTGTTGTTTGTAATCACATTGCACTCACTTTAATAGTTGTTGTACGAGTATGATGCAATAAATATGCCACCTGCTGCGTGCTTTGTTATTTTCTGTGTGTGGTCGTGAATGATGTGGATGAGTGTGGTAATATTATAGATAGAATAACCCCAGTGGAAGCCTGGACTCTGCTACAGGACTATACAAGATTGGTTTGGTGAGAACTATGCAGAAATGTCCCTTATCATAGGTGGTTTGCTGAGAACTATGCAGAAATGTCCCTTATCAAGGACAACAATGAGCTATATAGAACTCATCAAATGTACACATCTGAAGCCAAAAGCCAAAAGATGGCATCCTGGAGTGGTGCAGGAAAATGAAGGACACATGGTTAAGCCAAGTCACAACTTATTGTCAACAGAAATGACTCATAACGTTTTTATGGCACTTTAAAGACTGATTATGCCCCCCCCCCCCCCCCCCCTCGTACACAGCTCCCATCATGAATGCAGATGGCTCAGAACTATTGTCTGACAAACTGTCAATACTAAAATGCTTACCATTCTCAACCAACTGTCCTTCATCTGTGACAAAGCCATAGCATGCCTGAACAGCGAACTAGACGTTCCTCCCAATATCGAGAAGGTCAGAGCAGCCATTCGACAATTGGACGTTCCTCCCAATATCAAGAAGGTCAGAGCAGCTATCAACCAACTAGACGTTCCTCCCAATATCAAGGATCAAGGAGGTCAGAGTAGCGATCAACCAACTAGACGTTCCTCCCAATATCAAGGATCAAGGAGGTCAGAGTAGCGATCAACCAACTAGACGTTCCTCCCAATATCAAGGAGGTCAGAGTAGCGATCAACCAACTAGACGTTCCTCCCAATATCAAGGATCAAGGAGGTCAGAGCAGCGATCCACCAACTAGACGGTCCTCCCAATATCGAGAAGGTCAGAGCAGCCATCCGACAATTGGACGTTCCTCCCAATATCAAGGAGGTCTGAGCAGCGATCAACCAACTATCAAATGGGAAGGCTGCAGGTGCGGACCTGATACCAGCTGAGATCTACAAAGTAGGTAGGTGTGCCCTAACATAGAGACTAACTGAGAGTTGTACAATACAATATGGACCACTGAGACTGTCCCACAACACAATATGGACCACTGAGACTGGCCCACAACACAATATGGACCACTGAGACTGGCCCACAACACAATATGGACCACTATCCCACAATATGGACCACTGAGACTGTCCAACAACACAATATGGACCACTGAGACTGGCCCACAACACAATATGGACCACTCAGACTAGCCCACAACACAATATGGACCACTGAGACTGGCCCACAACACAATATGGACCACTATCACACAATATGGACCACTGAGACTGTCCAACAACACAATATGGACCACTGAGACTGGCCCACAACACAATATGGACTACTGAGACTGGCCCACAACACAATATAGACCACTGAGACTGTCCCACAACACAATATAGACTACTGAGACTGTCCCACAAGAACTGAAGGGTTCTACCATCACAACACAATATAGACCACTGAGACTGTCCCACAACACAATATGGACCACTGAAACTGTCCCACAAGAACTGAAGGGATCTACCATCACAACACAATATGGACCACTGGACCACTGAGACTGTCCCACAAGAACTGAAGGGCTCTACCATCACAACACAATATGGACCACTGAGACTGTCCCACAAGAACTGAAGGGCTCTACCATCACAACACAATATGGACCACTGAGACTGTCCCACAAGAACTGAAGGGCTCTACCATCACAACACAATATGGACCACTGAGACTGTCCCACAAGAACTGAAGGGCTCTACCATCACAACACAATATGGACCACTGGACCACTGAGACTGTCCCACAAGAACTGAAGGGCTCTACCATCACAACACAATATGGACCACTGGACCACTGAGACTGTCCCACAAGAACTGAAGGGCTCTACCATCACAACACAATATGGACCACTGGACCACTGAGACTGTCCCACAAGAACTGAAGGGCTCTACCATCACAACACAATATGGACCACTGGACCACTGAGACTGTCCCACAAGAACTGAAGGGCTCTACCATTACAACACAATATGGACCACTGGACCACTGAGACTGTCCCACAAGAACTGAAGGGCTCTACCATCACAACACAATATGGACCACTGGACCACTGAGACTGTCCCACAAGAACTGAAAGGCTCTACCATCACAACACAATATGGACCACTGAGACTGTCCCACAAGAACTGAAGGATGCTACCATCACAACACAATATGGCCCACTGGACCACTGAGACTGTCCCACAAGAACTGAAGGATGCTACCATTGTCCACTTATTCAAGCAAAAGGGGAACTGTCAATCCTGTGATAATCACCGAGGAATCTCCCTCCTATCGACCGCTAGCAAGATACTGGCACGAGTTCTCCTCAACCGATTGATCGATCACCTTAAAATGATCTTCTTCCAGAGAGATAATGTGGCTTCAGATAGGGTTGCGCAACTGTGGATATGGTATTCGTGGCTTGGCAACTGCAGAAGAAATATCAAGAGCAGCAGCGTGAGCTATATATGACTTTCATGGACCTGGCAAAGGCTTTTGATACCGTCAACAAAGGATCATGGGGAAAGTTAGCTGCTCTAACAGACTCACCACGACCGTCAAACAATTCCATGAGGGTGGTTTCATTTGGTTGCTCAAATTCTGGCGGGACTGAGTTCAGCTGTACTGACTCAAATCCCACAAAGAAGAAAGAAATAAGTGGTTGTCCAAGCTCCTACCTATATATTGTCTCTACAGCTAAGATCTATTACAATAACCAACTTGCAACATAACAAACTTTCAACATAACCAACCAACTTTCAACATAACAAACTTTCAACATAACAAACTTTCAACATAACCAACCAACTTTCAACATAACAAACTTTCAACATAACAAACAAACTTTCAACATAACCAACAAACTTTCAACATAACAAACTTTCAACATAACCAACCAACTTTCAACATAATATAACAAACTTTCAACATAACCAACCAACTTGCAACATAATATAACAAACTTTCAACATAACCAACCAACTTTCAACATAATATAACAAACTTTCAACATAACCAACCAACTTTCAACATAATATAACAAACTTTCAACATAACCAACCAACTTTCAACATAATATAACAAACTTTCAACATAACCAACCAACTTTCAACATAATATAACAAACTTTCAACATAACCAACCAACCTGCAACATAATATAACAAACTTTCAACATAACCAACCAACTTTCAACATAATATAACAAACTTTCAACATAACCAACCAACTTTCAACATATCAAACTTTCAACATAACCAACCAACTTTCAACATAATATAACAAACTTTCAACATAACCAACCAACTTTCAACATAATATAACAAACTTTCAACATAACCAACCAACCTGCAACATAATATAACAAACTTTCAACATAACCAACCAACTTTCAACATAATATAACAAACTTTCAACATAACCAACCAACTTTCAACATAACAAACTTTCAACATAACCAACAAACTTTCAACATAACAAACAAACTTTCAACATAACAAACAAACTTTCAACATAACCAACCAACTTTCAACATAACAAACTTTCAACATAACCAACCAACTTTCAACATAACAAACAAACTTTCAACATAACCAACCAACTTTCAACATAACAAACTTTCAACATTACCAACCAACTTGCAACATAACAAACAAACTTTCAACATAACCAACCAACTTTCAACATAACCAACCAACTTTCAACATAACCAACCAACTTTCAACATAACAAACAAACTTTCAACATAACCAACCAACTTTCAACATAATATAACAAACTTTCAACATAACCAACCAACTTGCAACATAATATAACAAACTTTCAACATAACCAACCAACTTTCAACATAATATAACAAACTTTCAACATAACCAACCAACTTGCAACATAATATAACAAACTTTCAACATAACCAACCAACTTTCAACATAATATAACAAACTTTCAACATAACCAACAAACTTTCAACATAACAAACAAACTTTCAACATAACCAACCAACTTTCAACATAACAAACTTTCAACATAACAAACAAACTTTCAACATAATATAACAAACTTTCAACATAACCAACCAACTTTCAACATAATATAACAAACTTTCAACATAACCAACCAACTTGCAACATAATATAACAAACTTTCAACATAACCAACCAACTTTCAACATAATATAACAAACTTTCAACATAACCAACAAACTTTCAACATAACAAACAAACTTTCAACATAACCAACCAACTTTCAACATAACAAACTTTCAACATAACAAACAAACTTTCAACATAATATAACAAACTTTCAACATAACCAACCAACTTTCAACATAATATAACAAACTTTCAACATAACCAACCAACTTGCAACATAATATAACAAACTTTCAACATAACCAACCAACTTTCAACATAATATAACAAACTTTCAACATAACCAACCAACTTGCAACATAATATAACAAACTTTCAACATAACCAACCAACTTTCAACATAATATAACAAACTTTCAACATAACCAACCAACTTTCAACATAACAAACAAACTTTCAACATAACCAACCAACTTTCAACATAACCAACCAACTTTCAACATAATATAACAAACTTTCAACATAACCAACCAACTTTCAACATAATATAACAAACTTTTAACATAATCAACAAACTTTTTACATACCCAACAAATGTCAACATATCCAACTACTTTCAACATAACCAACCAACTTTCAACATAACAAACAAATTTTCAACATAACCAACTAACTTTCAACATAACCAACCAACTTTCAACATAAACTTTCAGCATAACCAACTAACTTTCAACATAACCAACTTTCAACATAACAAACAAACTTTCACCATAACCAACCAACTTTCAACATAACCAACCAACTTTCAAAATGACAAACTTTCAACATAACAAACAAACTTTCAATATAACCAACTAACTTTCAATATAACCAACAAACTTTCAACATAACCAACAAACGTTCAACATAACCAACCAACTTTCAACATAACCAACTAACTTTCAACATAACCAACCATCTTTCAACATAACCAACTAACTATCAACATAACTAAGTAACTTTCAATATGACAAACAAAGTTTCAACATAACCAACAAACTTTCAACATAACCAACAAACTTTCAACATAACAAACAAACTTTCAACATAACCAACTAACTTTTAACATAACCAACTAACTTACTGTCTACTTTGAAATGGCGTTGGAGGTTCTGGACAGTCAAATCCATCACAGTAACGCTCCAGGAATGTGCCGAGAACGGAGAAAGTTGCTTGTTGAAGATCTACACAGAAGGGTCTGTGCCAGGCGATGACATGCCTGCAAGGATGTCAACACAATGATTAGAACACCATCCACAATGTCACATGACTCACTCTTCTAGCCCCCAGATTATTAACCCCCTCTTCTAGCCCCCTCTTCTAGCCCCCCGATTATTAGCCCCCTATTCTAGCCCCCAGATTATTAGCCCCCCCCTCTAGCCCTCAGATTAGTAGCCCCCTCTTCTAGCCCCCAGATTATTAGCCCCCTCCTCTAGCCCCAGATTATTAGCTCCCTCCTCTAGCCCCCAGATTATTAGCCCCCTTTTCTAGCCCCAAGATTATTAGCCCCCTCTTCTATCCCCCTCCTCTAGCCCCCACATTATTAGCCCCCTCCTCCAGCCCAAAGATTAATAGCCCCTCTTCTAGCCCCCAGATTATTAGCCCCCTCTTCTAGCCCCCAGATAATTAGTCCCATCCTCTAGCCCCCAGATTATTAGCCCCCTCCTCTAGCCCCCAGATTATTAGCCACCACTTCTAGCTCCCACTTCTAGCCCCCAGATTATTAGCCCCCTCCTCTAGCGTACTGATTATTAGCCCCCTCCTCTAGCCCCCCGATTATTAAACCCCTCTTCTAGCCCCCTTCTCTAGCACCCAGATTATTAGCCCCCTCCTCTAGCCCCTAGATTAATAGCCCCTCCTCTAGCACCCAGATTATTAGCCCCCTTCTCTAGCTCCCAGATTATTAGCCCCTTCCTCTAGTCCAGAGATTATTAGCCCCCTCCTCTAGCCCCTAGATTATTAGCCCCCTCCTCTAGCCCCCAGATTATTAGCCCCATTCTCTAGTCCCCAGATTATTAGCCCCCTGATTATTAGCCCCCTCCTCTAGCCCCCAGATTATTAGCGCCCTTCTCTAGCCCCCAGATTATTAGCCCCCTCCTCTAGCCCCTAGATAATTAGCCCCCAGATTATTAGCCCCCTCCTCTAGCCCACAGATTATTAGCCCCCAGATTATTAGCCCCCTCCTTTAGCTCCCTTCTCTAGCCCCCTCTTCTAGAACCCATATTATTAGCCCCCTCCTCTAGCCCCCAGATTATTATCCCCCTCCTCTAGCCCCCAGATTATTAGCCCCCTACTCTAGCCCCCAGATTATTAGCCCCCTTCTCTAGCCCCCAGATTATTAGCCTCCAGATTATTAGCCCCCTCCTCTAGCCCCCAGATTATTAGCCTCCAGATTATTAGCCCCCTCCTCTAGCCCCCAGATTATTAGCCCCCTTCTCTAGCCCCCAGATTATTAGCCCCCACTTCTAGTCCCATGATTATTAGCCCCCTCTTCTAGTCCCCAGATTATTAGCCCCCTCTTCTAGCCCCACACTTCTAGCCCCCAGATTATTAGCCCCCTCTTCTAGCCCCCAAATTATTAGTCCGCTCTTCTAGCCCCCAGATTATTAGCCCCCTCTTCTAGCCCCCATATTATTAGCCCCATCTTCTAGCCCCCAGATTATTAGCCCCCTCTTCTAGCCCCCAGATTATTAGCCCCCACTTCTAGCCCGCAGATTATTAGCACCCCACTTCTAGCCCCCAGATTATTAGCACCCTACTTCTAGCCCCCAGATTATTAGCACCCTACTTCTAGCCCCCAGATTATTAGCACCCCACTTCTAGCTCTCAGATTATTAGCCCCCTCTTCTAGCCCCCAGATTATTAGCCCCCTCCTCTAGCCCCCAGATTATTAGCCCCCTCTTCTAGCCCCCAGATTATTAGCCCTCTTTTCTAGCTCCCAGATTATTAGCCCCCAGATTATTAGCCCCCTCTTCTAGCCCTATCTTCTAGCCCCCAGATTATTAGCCCCCTCTTCTAGCCCCCAGATTATTAGCCCCCTCTTCTAGCCCCCAGATTATTAGCCCCTCTTCTAGCCCCCAGATTATTAGCCCCCTCTTCTAGCCCTCAGATTATAAGCCCCCTCTTCTAGCCCCCAGATTATTAGCCCCCTCTTCTAGCCCCCAGATTATTAGCCCCCTCTTCTAGTCCCCAGATTATTAGCCCCTCTTCTAGCCCCCAGATTATTAGACCCCTCTTCTAGCCCCCAGATTATTAGCCCGTCACTTCTAGCCCCCTCTTCTATCCCCCCATTTCTAGTCCCCAGATTATTAGCCCCCTCTTCTAGCCCCAAGATTATTAGCCCCCTCTCCTAGCACCCAGATTATTAGCCCATTCTTCTAGCCCCCAGATAATTAGCCCCCTCTTCTAGCCCCCTCTTCTAGCACCCAGATTATTAGCCCCCTCTTCTAGCCCCCAGATTATTAGCCCCTATTCTAGCCCCCAGATTATTAGTCCGCTCTTCTAGCCCCCAGATTATTAGCCCCCTCTTCTAGCCCTCAGATTATTAGCCCCCTCTTCTAGCCCCCAGATTATTAGCCCTCTTCTAGCCCCCAGATTATTAGCCCCCTCTTCTAGCCCCCAGATTATTAGACCCCTCTTCTAGCCCCCAGATTATTAGCCCCTCTTCTAGCCCCCTCTTCTAGCCCCCAGATTATTAGACCCCTCTTCTAGCCCCCAGATTATTAGCCCCCAGATTATTAGACCCCTCTTCTAGCCCCCAGATTATTAGCCCCTCACTTCTAGCCCCCCATTTCTAGCCCCCCGATTATTAGCCCCCTCTTCTAGCCCCCAGATTATTAGCCCCCTCTTCTAGCCCCCAGATTATTAGCCCCCTCTTCTAGCCCCCAGATAATTAGCCCCCTCTTCTAGCACCCTCTTCTAGCCCCCAGATTATTAGCTCCCTCTTCTAGTCCCCAGATTATTAGCCAGGCACAGTTACCAACACTCTTAACCAACTCTGTGACAACATTGCATTCAAGCAACTGGGCCTTTAGAAAATAGCAGCCAGGCAATAATGGGCCCTGTACCTATGAGGGGTGTTCAAGTCAAACCGGGAATATGTTTTGTAAGGAACAAAATGTTTTTAAGTAGTCAAAATGCCATTTATTTTTCTTGGTATAATCTCCTGCAACGTTTATGCACTTATCACAGCATTTAAGTAATGCTTGAAAAGCGTCAGCTCAAAAATATGTGTCGGTATGTCTGAACCAATCCAGGACAGCCTGTTTCCCTGCGTCATCAGTGCTGAAATGCTGACATTACAGGAATTATTATGTGTCCAAACAGGTGAAAATTGCTTGCAGCGAGGTCTGGGCTGTAAGGTGGATGTGGCAATACCTCCCAGCTAAGTTGCTACAGATGGCACATAGTGCTGTTAGCCATATGAGGCCCGTCATTATCTTGCAGTAGGACGCCCTTTGTGATCAAACCCAACGTGGACTGACCTTCTGAAAATGCAAATGTTCATGAATAATAGTGTTCGTCATACCCACATAAAGTTTTCCTTCTTGTGAATAATAGTGTTCGTCATACCCACATAAAGTTTTCCTTCTTGTGAATAATAGTGTTCATCGTACCCACATAAAGTTTTCCTTCTTGTGAATAATAGTGTTCGTCGTACCCACATAAAGTTTTCCTTCTTGTGAATAATAGTGTTCGTCATACCCACATAAAGTTTTCCTTCTTGTGAATAATAGTGTTCGTCATACCCACAAAGTTTACCCTCTTGTGAATAATAGTGTTCGCCGTACCAACATAAAGTTTTGCCTCTTGTGCCATTTCGTGGCAGGTTATGTGTCGAGTTCCAGGATCAGACGTGCCAGTTTGGATATTGACAGGAATGACTGGGGTGGGTTGGGAGCCACCACGGCCAGGATCATCACACAGCTGTCATAGGGAGAGCCAGTCCTAGGTCAGGGAGAGCCAGTCCTAGGTCAGGGAGAGCCAGTCCTGGGTGAGGGAGAGCCAGTCCTGGGTGAAGGAGAGCCAGTCCTGGCTGAGGGAGAGCCAGTCCTGGGTGAGGGAGATCCAGTCCTGGGTGAGGAAGAGCCAGTCCTGGGTGAGGGAGACCCAGTCCTGGGTGAAGGAGAGCCAGTCATGGCTGAGGGAGAGCCAGTCCTAGGTCAGGGAGAGCCAGTCCTGGGTGAGGGAGAGCCAGTCCTGGGTGAGGGAGAGCCAGTCCTGGGTGAGGGAGAGCCAGTCCTGGGTGAGGGAGAGCCAGTCCTTGGTGAGGGAGAGCCAGTACTGGGTGAGGGAGAGCCAGTCCTAGGTCAGGGAGAGCCAGTCCTGGGTCAGGGAGAGCCAGTCCTGGGTGAGGGAGAGCCAGTCCTGGGTGAGGGAGAGCCAGTCCTGGGTGAGGGAGAGCCAGTCCTAGGTGAGGGAGAGCCAGTCCTGGGTCAGGGAGAGCCAGTCCTGGGTGAGGGAGAGCCAGTCCTGGGTAAGGAAGAGCCTGTCCTGGGTGAGGGAGAGCCAGTCCTGGGTGAGGGAGAGCCAGTCCTGGGTGAGGGAGAGCCAGTCCTGGGTGAGGGAGAGCCAGTCCTAGGTGAGGGAGAGCCAGTCCTGGGTGAGGGAGAGCCAGTCCTGGCTGAGGGAGAGCCTGTCCTTGGTGAGGGAGAGCCAGTCCTGGGTGAGGGAGAGGCAGTCCTGGGTGAGGGAGAGCCAGTCCTAGGTCAGGGAGAGCCAGTCCTGGGTCAGGGAGAGCCAGTCCTGGGTCAGGGAGAGCCAGTCCTGGCTGAGGGAGAGCCAGTCCTAGGTGAGGGAGAGACAGTACTAGGTGAGGGAGAGCCTGTCCTGAGTGAGGGAGAGCCAGTCCTGGGTGAGGGAGAGCCAGTCCTGGGTGAGGGAGAGCCAGTCCTGGCTGAGGGAGAGCCACTCCTGGCTGAGGGAGAGCCAGTCCTGGGTCAGGGAGAGCCAGTCCTGGCTGAGGGAGAGCCAGTCCTGGGTCAGGGAGAGCCAGTCCTGGCTGAGGGAGAGCCAGTCCTGGGTGAGGGAGAGCCAGTCCTGGGTGAGGGAGAGCCAGTCCTAGGTGAGGGAGAGCCAGTCCTGGGTGAGGGAGAGCCAGTCCTGGGTGAAGGAGAGCCAGTCCTGGGTGAAGGAGAGCCAGTCCTGGGTGAGGGAGAGCCAGTCCTGGGTGAGGGAGAGCCAGTCCTGCGTGAGGGAGCGCCAGTCCTGGGTGAGGGAAAGCCTGTCCTTGGTGAGGGAGAGCCAGTCCTGGGTGAGGGAGAGCCAGTCCCGGGTGAGGGATAGCCAGTCCTGGGTGAGGGAGAGCCAGTCCTGGGTGAGGGAGAGCCAGTCCTGGGTGAGGGAGAGCCAGTCCTGGCTGAGGGAGAGCCAGTCCTGGCTGAGGGAGAGCCAGTCCTGGGTGAAGGAGAGCCAGTCCTGGCTGAGGGAGAGCCAGTCCTGCGTGAGGGAGAGCCAGTCCTGAGTGAGGGAGAGCCAGTCCTGGGTGAGGTAGAGGCAGTCCTGGTGGTGGTGTTGGTCAGCTGACTGGTAGGACACTGACACACAGCTGACTGGTAGGACACTGACACACAGCTGACTGGTAGGACACTGACACACAGCTGACTGGTAGGACACTGACACACAGCTGACTGGTAGGACACTGACACACAGCTTACTGGTAGGACACTGACACACAGCTGACTGGTAGGATACTGACACACAGCTGACTGGTAGGACAGGTGTCAGAGAACAGTTCAGAGATGATAATTAGCTGGTAGGACTTACCTGTCATAAGGGAGAGCTGTTGTGGCCACGCTGTGTGACGTTCCAGCCGAGATCTGCTGTATGTGGACATCATCTAGTCCAACAACTTTGCGAGGTCGCGTCACAGGACTTTGAGCATGGCCCTGTCCGCACTGGCCCATGGCATTGTTGCCCCAAGCAAATACTTCGTTATCTGCGAATCAAATGGCACACTCAGAAGGCACATACACTAACGACTTCCGACATCTCAGATCTATGACAAGAACTATCTAGATGTGAGTCAAAGATGTGCATGATGTCAGTGTACACACTATAGGAGAGTGTCACCATGTAAGTGTACACACTATAGGAGAGTGTCACCATGTAAGTGTACACACTATAGGAGAGTGACACCATGTAAGTGTACACACTATAGGAGAGTGCCACCATGTAAGTGTACAGACTATAGGAGAGTGTCACCATGTAAGTGTACACACTATAGGAGAGTGCCACCATGTAAGTGTACAGACTATAGGAGAGTGCCACCATGTAAGTGTACACACTATAGGAGAGTGCCACCATGTAAGTGTACACACTATAGGAGAGTGTCACCATGTAAGTGTACACACTATAGGAGAGTGCCACCATGTAAGTGTACACACTATAGGAGAGTGCCACCATGTAAGTGTACACACTATAGGAGAGTGCATCCATGTAAGTGTACACGCTATAGGAGAGTGCCACCATGTAAGTGTACACACTAAAGGAGAGTGCCACCATGTAAGTGTACACACTATAGGAGAGTGCCACCATGTAAGTGTACACACTATAGGAGAGTGCCACCATGTAAGTGTACACGCTATAGGAGAGTGCCACCATGTAAGTGTACACACTAAAGGAGAGTGCCACCATGTAAGTGTACACACTATAGGAGAGTGCCACCATGTAAGTGTACACACTATAGGAGAGTGCCACCATGTAAGTGTACACACTATAGGAGAGTGTCACCATGTAAGTGTACACACTATAGGAGAGTGTCACCATGTAAGTGTACACACTATAGGAGAGTGCCACCTTGTAAGTGTACAGACTATAGGAGAGTGCCACCATGTAAGTGTACAGACTATAGGAGAGTGCCACCATGTAAGTGTACACACTATAGGAGAGTGCCACCATGTAAGTGTACACACTATAGGAGAGTGTCTGTCACCATGTAAGTGTACACACTATAGGAGAGTGCCACCATGTAAGTGTACAGACTATAGGAGAGTGCCTGTCACCATGTAAGTGTACACACTATAGGAGAGTGCCACCATAAATTATGTGTAGGGTCGCTGTAGTCAAGAGGTTAAGGCACTGGCCTCTCCCAGTGATGAGTGGAAACGATGGGCAATCGAACCACGCAAGTTTCAAGCGACCCCTGCAGGTAAGACCAGAGTGGCTGCATCCAGAGTTACCTCTTTAGCCGTCCCTACCAAGAGTCCTTATCATAGAGGGGACATAAACATGCTAGAAAGAATACAAAAAAGAGCGACAAAGATGATAGTGGGATTCCAGAATTACAGTTATGAGGAACGAATCAGAAAAACCGGCCTACAGTGTCTCGAAGAGAGAAGAATTCGTGGTGACTTAATACAGGTTTATAAGATGATCAGAGGAATCGATAAATTAGACTATAACAAGTTTTTTAAAATACAGCCACCTACAATAACACGAGGGCATAGCTACAAGCTGACTAAAGAGAGGTCCAGGTTAGATATTAGGAAATATTTTTTTAGTCAGAGAGTGGTGTCTGATTGGAATGCATTGCCAGGGGAGGTAGTGGAGGCAGGGACAGTTAATGCATTTAAGAATAAACTGGATGCGCATAGCTTTTAGAGCAAGGTGATGTAAATGTAACTGGTTGTATACAGACTCTGCAGGGTCTTCTAAACCAGTATAAAGACGTTAAGTTAAGTTAAGAGACTAAGTGGTTTGAGGAAAGGTGTCCGCCTCGGGTGCCGAAGGTCGTAGATTCAAATAACGGTGGAGACCGAGATATTTGTCACGTGGATATTCTGGTAAAAATTCCACTGATCTCTGGGTAGTGGGGTCGGACCTGATCTCTGAGTAGTCAGATCAGACCTGATCTCTGGGTAGTGGGGTCGGTCCTGATCTCTGGGTAGTGGGGCCGGACCTGATCTCTGGGTAGTCAGATCAGACCTGATCTCTGGGTAGTGGGGTCGGACCTGATCTCTGGGTAGTGGGGTCGGATCTAATCTCTGGGTAGTCAGATCAGACCTGATCTCTGGGTAGTGGGGTCGGACCTGATCTCTGGGTAGTGGGGTCGGACCTGATCTCTGGGTAGTCAGATCAGACCTGATCTCTGGGTAGTGGGGTCGGACCTGATCTCTGGGTAGTGGGGTCGGACCTGATCTCTGGGTAGTGGGGCAGGACCTAATCTCTGGGCAGTCAGAATTCATGGAGGAGGTTACCAAAATCATAGATAAAGGGGAGCCAGTGGATGTTATTTATCTAGACTTTGCAAAGGCCTGTGATAGAGTACCTCATCAAAGATTATTTCGAAAGGTAAAATCACATGGAATAGGTGGGGAAGCTGCCAAATGGATTGAAAATTGGTTAACGGGAAGAAGGCAGAGGGTGGGCATAAATAAGGAGTACTCTGAGTGGAGTGAAGTAAAAAGTGGAGTGCCACAGGGCTCAGTTTTGGGACCAATTTTGTTCTTGATATATATAAACGATTTGGACATTGGTATGGGATCTATGATTGCAAAATTTGCTGATGACACAAAACAATGCAGTAGTGTCTCATCTAAAGCGGAAGTGGATATATTGATGTCGGATTTAGATAAAATTTGAGAATGGTCTGTAAGTTGGCAAATTGAGTTTAGTGTAGATAAATGTACAGTCATCCACATGGGTAGATCCAATATGGAACATAATTACAGAATGGGCGAGAGCAATATTAGAAAGATAGATAAGGAAAGGGACCTAGGGGTTATAATAGATAATACAGGAAAGGTGAGTGAGCAAGTTAAGGTAGCAGTGAAAAAGGGAAATGCAATGTTAGGTATGATAAAAAGAAATATTAAACATAGGAGCAAGGAAGTGATCGTCAAACTGTATAAAGCTTTAGTTAGACCTCAATTGGAGTACTGTGTACAGGTGTAGAGTCCTTTTCGTAGAGGAGACATAAACATTCTGGAAAGAATACAAAAAAGAGCAACAAAGCTGATAGTGGGATTCCAGAATTACAGTTATGAGGAAAGACTCGGAAAAACCGGCCTACAGTGTCTCGAAGAGAGAAGAATTCGTGGTGACTTAATACAGGTTTATAAGATGATCAGAGGAACGGATAAATTAGACTATAACAAGTTTTTTAAAATACAGCCACCTACAATAACACGAGGGCATAGCTACAAGCTGACTAAAGAGAGGTCCAGGTTAGATATTAGGAAATATTATTTTTAGTCAGAGAGTGGTGAATGTTTGGAATGCATTGCCAGGGAAGGTAGTGGAGGCAAGGACAATTAATGCATTTAAGAATAGGTTTTAGAGCAAGGTCATGTAAATGAAACTGGTTGTATACAGACTTTACAGAGTCTTCTAGACCAGTATAAAGACGTTAAGTTTAAGTATGAGTGAAGTGGAGTTAAGTTATGATAAATAATCATTTCCCTGCACTTTCCTGATCTTCCTCTGTTTGACTCGTTGGACATCAGTAGCATACTAGAACCACTATTTGTTCACCCCCACTTTCCATTTCTCTCAATAGACTTGAATTTTTATTGCCAGATTATATGTAAGTGTACGTACATAGGAGAGTGCCACCATGTAAGTGTACGTACATAGGAGAGTGCCACCATGTAAGTGTACGTACATAGGAGAGTGCCACCATGTAAGTGTACATACATAGGAGAGTGCCACCATGTAAGTGTACATACATAGGAGAGTGCCACCATGTAAGTGTGCATACATAGGAGAGTGCCACCATGTAAGTGTACGTACATAGGAGAGTGCCACCATGTAAGTGTACTTACATAGGAGAGTGCCACCATGTAAGTGTACATACATAAGAGAGTGCCACCATGTAAGTGTACGTACCATAGGAGAGTGCCACCATGTAAGTGTACGTACCATAGGAGAGTGCCAGGCAGTGACTGTCCCCACTTGTGATGTCCATGATGCGAGAGCCCTGGAGGTCCTCTACCAGTCTCGGAGACATGGCTGTAATATCTGCCAAACCAAACCCCAGACAGGATCCACTTCCCCAGGTGTACACCTGAGCCAGACATGAGACACAATAGTTAGACAGGCTCCTTTCATTAGACAGTGTCTGTGTACGCACATGTACACATGCTATCTCTATGTGTGTGTCTCTCTATCTGTCTCTCTCTGTCCGTCTCTCTTTCTCTCTCTGAGTCTCTCTCTGTCTCTCTCTGGGTCTCTCTCTGTCTGTCTCTCTCTGTATGTCTCTCTTTCTCTCTCTGAGTCTCTATCTGTCTGTCTCTGTCTGTCTCTCTTTCTTTCTCTGTGTCTGTTTCTCTCTGTCTGTCTCTCTTTCTCTCTTTAAGTCTCTCTCTGTCTGTCTCTCTTTCTCTCTGTCTTTCTCTCTCTCTCTCTCTGTCTGTCTGTCTCTCTCTGTCTCTGTGTCTTTCTGTGTGAGTCTCTCTGTGTGTGTCTCTCTGTGTCTTTCTCTGTCTCTCTCTCTCTGTTTTTCTCTGTCTCTCTCTCTGTTTTTCTCTCTCTCTCTGTGTCTCTCTCTCTCTGTCTCTCTCTCTCACATATATGTGCCGCTCCCAAGGTATTTCAACCTGTCACTGACCCACACATCCATCAAAAGTTACTCAGCCTTCAGCACATCATGCATGACTGATCTGGGTGCTGGAACCATGCATGACTGATCTGGGTGCTGGAATCATGCATGACTGACCTGGGTGCTAGAACCATGCATGACTGATCTGGGTGCTGGAACCATGCATGACTGATCTGGGTGCTGGAACCATGCATGACTGACCTGGGTGCTGGAACCATGCATGACTGATCTGGGTGCTGGAACCATGCATGACTGATCTGGGTGCTGGAACCATGCATGACTGATCTGGATGCTGGAATCATGCATGACTGACCTGGGTGCTGGAACCATGCATGACTGATCTGGGTGCTGGAACCATGCATGACTGATCTGGGTGCTGGAACCATGAATGACTGATCTGGGTGCTGGAACCATGCATCACTGATCTGGGTGCTGGAATCATGCATGACTGACCTGGATGCTGGAACCATGCATGACTGATCTGGGTGCTGGAATCATGAATGACTGATCAGGATGCTGGAACCATGCATGACTGATCTGGGTGCTGGAATCATGCATGACTGATCTGGGTGCTGGAACCATCAGACCACGGTCAGATTATCTGCAAGGATGTCTGTGACCATCTCATGCCTGTCTGTGACCATCTCATGCCTGTCTGTGACCATCTCATGCCTGTCTGTGACCACGTCATGCCTGTCTGTGACCATCTCATGCCTGTCTGTGACCATCTCATGCCTGCCTGTGACCATCTCATGCCTGCCTGTGACCATCTGATGCCTGTCTGTGACCATCTGATGCCTGTCTGTGACCATCTGATGCCTGTCTGTGACCATCTCATGCCTGTCTGTGACCATCTCATGCCTGTCTGTGACCATCTCATGCCTGTCTGTGACCATCTCATGCCTGTCTGTGACCATCTCAAGCCTGTCTGTGACCATCTCATGCCTGTCTGTGACCATCTCATGCCTGTCTGTGACCATCTCATGCCTGTCTGTGACCATCTCATGCCTGTATGTGACCATCTCATGCCTGTATGTGACCATCTCATGCCTGTCTGTGCCAGTCCTGTATCTACAAATGTTAATCTTTGCCCTGGCCTTGTGTAGATGGTGAACAGCAGTACATGAGCTGACAGCAGCTAAACTCATAGCTGGCTGCTTGCGTCAGGGTCAGTGACTCATAGCTGGCTGCTGGTGTCGGGGTCAGTGACTCATAGCTGGCTGCTTGCGTCAGGGTCAGTGACTCATAGCTGGCTGCTGGCATTGGGGTCAGTGACTCATAGCTGGCTGCTTGTGTCAGGGTCAGTGACTCATAGCTGGCTGTTTGTGTCAGGGCCAGTGACTCATAGCTGGCTGCTTGTGTCAGGATCAGTGACTCATAGCTGGCTGCTTGCATCAGGGCCAGTGACGCGTAGCTGGCTGCTTGTGTCAAGGTCAGCAAACTATGGCTGCCTAAGATCCACGTGGCAGCCCTAGAAACATGTTGCATTAGTGTAGCCTGGCCAATGGATAGGGGTCCCAGTGGAAAGGCATACACGGTTCTAGAAAACAGCCATCAGAAGAAATCGAATGTGCCGGGCCAAAAAGGACAGAAAAGTACTTTTCAGGGGAAACGCCAAAGACGAATGAGAAGAAAAGCACAGGTGAGAGTGGGACAGTCCCAACCATATTAGTTCTGTCCATGTGGGCATTGTGAGAGTGGGACAGTCCCAACCATATTAGTTCTGTCCATGTGGGCATTGTGAGAGTGGGACAGTCCCAACCATATTAGTTCTGTCCATGTGGGCATTGTGAGAGTGGGACAGTCCCAACCATATTAGTTCTGTCCATGTGGGCATTGTGAGAGTGGGACAGTCCCAACCATATTAGTTCTGTCCATGTGGGCATTGTGAGAGTGGGACAGTCCCAACCATATTAGTTCTGTCCATGTGGGCATTGTGAGAGTGGGACAGTCCCGACCATATTAGTTCTGTCCATGTGGGCATTGTGAGAGTGGGACAGTCCCAACCATATTAGTTCTGTCCATGTGGGCATTGTGAGAGTGGGACAGTCCCAACCATATTAGTTCTGTCCATGTGGGCATTGTGAGAGTGGGACAGTCCCGACCATATTAGTTCTGTCCATGTGGGCATTGTGAGAGTGGGACAGTCCCAACCATATTAGTTCTGTCCATGTGGGCATTGTGAGAGTGGGACAGTCCCAACCATATTAGTTCTGTCCATGTGGGCATTGTGAGAGTGGGACAGTCCCAACCATATTAGTTCTGTCCATGTGGGCATTGTGAGAGTGGGACAGTCCCAACCATATTAGTTCTGTCCATGTGGGCATTGTGAGAGTGGGACAGTCCCAACCATATTAGTTCTGTCCATGTGGGCATTGTGAGAGTTGGACAGTCCTTCCACTTGACTCTACAACATTATCAACTCTCATAAACACTTCCACTTGACTCTACAACATTATCAACTCTCACAAACACTTCCACTTGACTCTACAACATTATCAACTCTCACAAACACTTCCACTTGACTCTACAACATTATCAACTCTCACAAACACTTCCACTTGACTCTACAACATTATCAACTCTCATAAACACCTCCACTTGACTCTACAACATTATCAACTCTCATAAACACCTCCACTTGACTCTACAACATTATCAACTCTCATAAACACCTCCACTTTACCAGTTAACAAGGGACGACATGAGACAGATCTGTCAATGTTGGTGACTGACACATGACAAAATGAGATGGGCATACCTGACCAGTAGATGTAAGGGCCAATGATGTCTGGCTGCTGCAAGCCACTTTACGGATGTACATGCCGCACAGTCCCTGGACCACAACGGGCTTAGTCTGACGATTCATGTCACCATGACCAAGCTTGCCTAACAAGCAAAGATAATCACTTGTCATTATCTAGATGTCATCTCTTACCTGCCCTTGGTAAGACAGCACTATCAGTTCCCTACCACTAGACACCCTGCCCCTCCCCCTGCCAGGTGATGAGGCAATGTTTTATCTGCAGGACTATTCAGGTTTTCATTTCTTGTTCTTCCCCAGCAACAACCTAACAGCCAGCTAATACCAGTAGGTCCTTGATCAGTCAAGCTATCCACAGCCAGCTAATACCAGTAGGTCCTTGGTCAGTCAAGCTATCCACAGCCAGCTAATACCAGTAGGTCCTTGATCAGTCAAGCTATCCACAGCCAGCTAATACCAGTAGGTCCTTGGTCAGTCAAGCTATCCCCAGCCAGCTAATACCAGTAGGTCCTTGATCAGTCAAGCTATCCACAGCCAGCTAATACCAGCAGGTCCTTGGTCAGTCAAGCTATCCCCAGCCAGCTAATACCAGTAGGTCCTTGATCATTCAAGCTATCCACAGCCAGCTAATACCAGTAGGTCCTTGATCAGTCAAGCTATCCACAGCCAGCTAATACCAGTAGGTCCTTGATCAGTCAAGCTATCCACAGCCAGCTAATACCAGTAGGTCCTTGGTCATTCAAGCTATCCACAGCCAGCTAATACCAGAAGGTCCTTGGTCAGTCAAGCTATCCACAGCCAGCTAATACCAGTAGGTCCTTGTTCAGTCAAGCTATCCACAGCCAGCTAATACCAGTAGGTCCTTGGTCAGTCAAGCTATCCACAGCCAGCTAATACCAGTAGGTCCTTGGTCAGTCAAGCTATCCACAGCCAGCTAATACCAGCAGGTCCTTGGTCAGTCAAGCTATCCCCAGTCAGCTAATACCAGTAGGTCCTTGATCATTCAAGCTATCCACAGCCAGCTAATACCAGTAGGTCCTTGATCAGTCAAGCTATCCACAGCCAGCTAATACCAGTAGGTCCTTGATCAGTCAAGCTATCCACAGCCAGCTAATACCAGTAGGTCCTTGGTCATTCAAGCTATCCACAGCCAGCTAATACCAGAAGGTCCTTGGTCAGTCAAGCTATCCACAGCCAGCTAATACCAGTAGGTCCTTGTTCAGTCAAGCTATCCACAGCCAGCTAATACCAGTAGGTCCTTGGTCAGTCAAGCTATCCACAGCCAGCTAATACCAGTAGGTCCTTGGTCAGTCAAGCTATCCACAGCCAGTTAATACCAGTAGGTCCTTGGTCAGTCAAGCTATCCACAGCCAGCTAATACCAGTAGGTCCTTGGTCAGTCAAGCTATCCACAGCCAGCTAATACCAGTAGGTCCTTGATCAGTCAAGCTATCCACAGCCAGCTAATACCAGTAGGTCCTTGGTCAGTCAAGCTATCCACAGCCAGCTGGTCCCTAAGCCCCCCCAGGTGTCATCATCTGTCTGCTGTTCCCCAACAAGAAAGCTACCTGCCATCACAAGGACATCTCTTCTCTAGATGAGCTAACTCTCAGGTGTAGTTAGGGCCTGACACAGCAGACCAGGTCAGGTGTAGTTAGGGCCTGACACAGCAGACTAGGTCAGGTGTAGTTAGGGCCTGACACAGCAGACCAGGTCAGGTGTAGTTAGGGCCTGACACAGCAGACCAGGTCAGGTGTAGTTAGGGCCTGACACAGCAGACTAGGTCAGGTGTAGTTAGGGCCTGACACAGCAGACCAGGTCAGGTGTAGTTAGGGCCTGACACAGCAGACTAGGTCAGGTGTAGTTAGGGCCTGACACAGCAGACCAGGTCAGGTGTAGTTAGGGCCTGACACAGCAGACCAGGTCAGGTGTAGTTAGGGCCTGACACAGCAGACTAGGTCAGGTGTAGTTAGGGCCTGACACAGCAGACCAGGTCAGGTGTAGTTAGGGCCTGACACAGCAGACCAGGTCAGGTGTAGTCAAGGCCTGACACAGCAGACCAGGTCACAGCTCTTACTTACCTTACTTAGCAGGTATGTCAATTTAGTGCAGACACATGACCTAGATAAACATTTGAGTACAGCCATGACTCAGATAAACATTTGAGTACAACCATGTCCTAGATAAATATTTGAGTACAACCATGACCTAGATAAACATTGACTAGCTAACTAAGTGACAGCTGTTGCCCACACACAGACCTACCATTATCTCCACCTCCGAATGACCAGACGGTCTTGCCATCCTGTGAGATGGCCAGAGTGTGAGAGCTGCCACATGCGATCTGACCCACAGGACCAATGTCCTTGACCTGCTTGGGTAGATTCCTGGAGGTTTTGTCACCATGACCTGTCAAGACATTCATTATCAATTAGAACACTCCAACAAGTACAAGCAACATAGAATGTGAGAGCCAAATTTTCAAAGCTACAATTCTAAACATAGTCAGTGAGAAGTGGGGGCTCGCAATGCTTGGCCCACAGACAGGGCACAGGACATGGTGGAATGGAGAAGTCAACAGTTGCACACAAGAAAAGAAGAAATGTTATCACAAATGGCAGAAATAAAAAAAACCAAGGAAGATTACAACACCTACAGACAAGCTGCAAGAGATAGCAAATAAACAAATTGCAAAATCTGATTCATGGCCAAAATAAGTAGAGCTTATAGCAAACATATGTACATCATCGCCTAGAACTGCTTACCATCAAGGCAGAGTGAGAGAGGAAACATTCAATCCATTGATAATTATCCACAATAATCCCAAAGAACCAATCAGCAACAGCTAAAACGTAAGAAACAGTTGGAGAGAATACTTGAGAGTTGCTAAACCTGGGATTCACACTCTCAATTGTCAGTTATATAACTTCTTGTCTGCTCACAAGAAAGCTGGGATTCACACTCAATCATCAGTTATTTAACTTCTTGTCTGCTCACAAGAAAGCTGGGATTCACACTCTCAATTGTCAGTTATATGACTTCTTGTCTGCTCACAAGAAAGCTGGGATTCACACTCAATCATCAGTTATTTAACTTCTTGTCTGCTCACAAGAAAGCTGGGATTCACACTCAATCATCAGTTATTTAACTTCTTGTCTGCTCACAAGAAAGCTGGGATTCACACTCAATCATCAGTTATTTAACTTCTTGTCTGCTCACAAGAAAGCTGGGATTCACACTCAATCATCAGTTATTTAACTTCTTGTCTGCTCACAAGAAAGCTGGGATTCACACTCAATCATCAGTTATATGACTTCTTGTCTGCTCACAAGAAAGCTGGGATTCACACTCAATCATCAGTTATTTAACTTCTTGTCTGCTCACAAGAAAGCTGGGATTCACACTCAATCATCAGTTATTTAACTTCTTGTCTGCTCACAAGAAAGCTGGGATTCACACTCAATCATCAGTTATATGACTTCTTGTCTGCTCACAAGAAAGCTGGGATTCACACTCAATCATCAGTTATTTAACTTCTTGTCTGCTCACAAGAAAGCTGGGATTCACACTCAATCATCAGTTATATGACTACTTGTCTGCTCACAAGAAAGCTGGAATTCACACTCAATCATCAGTTATATAACTTCTTGTCTGCTCACAAGAAAGCTGGGATTCACACTCAATCATCAGTTATATAACTTCTTGTCTGCTCACAAGAAAGCTGGGATTCACACTCAATCATCAGTTATATAACTTCTTGTCTGCTCACAAGAAAGCTGGGATTCACACTCAATCATCAGTTATATAACTTCTTGTCTGCTCACAAGAAAGCTGGGATTCACACTCAATCATGTTATATAACTTCTTGTCTGCTCACAAGAAAGCTGGGATTCACACTCAATCATCAGTTATATAACTTCTTGTCTGCTCACAAAAAAGCTGGGATTCACACTCAATAATCAGTTATATAACTTCTTGTCTGCTCACAAGAAAGCTGGGATTCACACTCAATCATCAGTTATATAACTTCTTGTCTGCTCACAAGAAAGCTGGGATTCACACTCAATCCTCAGTTATTTAACTTCTTGTCTGCTCACAAGAAAGCTGGGATTCACACTCAATCATCAGTTATTTAACTTCTTGTCTGCTCACAAGAAAGCTGGGATTCACACTCAATCATCAGTTATTTAACTTCTTGTCTGCTCATAAGAAAGCTGGGATTCACACTCAATCATCAGTTATTTAACTTCTTGTCTGCTCATAAGAAAGCTGGGATTCCCACTCAATCATCAGTTATTTAACTTCTTGTCTGCTCACAAGAAAGCTGGGATTCACACTCAATCATCAGTTATTTAACTTCTTGTCTACTCACAAGAAAGCTGGGATTCACACTCAATCATCAGTTATATAACTTCTTGTCTGCTCACAAGAAAGCTGGGATTCACACTCAATCATCAGTTATTTAACTTCTTGTCTGCTCACAAGAAAGCTGGGATTCACACTCAATCATCAGTTATTTAACTTCTTGTCTGCTCACAAGAAAGCTGGGATTCACACTCAATCATCAGTTATTTAACTTCTTGTCTGCTCACAAGAAAGCTGGGATTCACACTTAATCATCAGTTATTTAACTTCTTGTCTGCTCACAAGAAAGCTGGGATTCACACTCAATCATCAGTTATTTAACCTCTTGTCTGCTCACAAGAAAGCTGGGATTCACACTCAATCATCAGTTATTTAACTTCTTGTCTGCTCACAAGAAAGCTGGGATTCACACTCAATCATCAGTTATTTAACTTCTTGTCTGCTCACAAGAAAGCTGGAATTCACACTCAATCATCAGTTATTTAACTTCTTGTCTGCTCACAAGAAAGCTGGGATTCACACTCAATCATCAGTTATTTAACTTCTTGTCTGCTCACAAGAAAGCTGGGATTCACACTCAATCATCAGTTATTTAACTTCTTGTCTGCTCACAAGAAAGCTGGGATTCACACTCAATCATCAGTTATTTAACTTCTTGTCTGCTCACAAGAAAGCTGGGATTCACACTCAATCATCAGTTATTTAACTTCTTGTCTGCTCACAAGAAAGCTGGGATTCACACTCAATCATCAGTTATTTAACTTCTTGTCTGCTCACAAGAAAGCTGGGATTCACACTCAATCATCAGTTATATAACTTCTTGTCTGCTCACAAGAAAGCTGGGATTCACACTCAATCATCAGTTATTTAACTTCTTGTCTGCTCACAAGAAAGCTGGGATTCACACTCAATCATCAGTTATTTAACTTCTTGTCTGCTCACAAGAAAGCTGGGATTCACACTCAATCATCAGTTATTTAACATCTTGTCTGCTCACAAGAAAGCTGGGATTCACACTCAATCATCAGTTATTTAACTTCTTGTCTGCTCACAAGAAAGCTGGGATTCACACTCAATCATCAGTTATTTAACTTCTTGTCTGCTCACAAGAAAGCTGGGATTAACACTCAATCATCAGTTATTTAACTTCTTGTCTGCTCACAAGAAAGCTGGGATTCACACTCAATCATCAGTTATTTAACTTCTTGTCTGCTCACAAGAAAGCTGGGATTCACACTCAATCATCAGTTATTTAACATCTTGTCTGCTCACAAGAAAGCTGGGATTCACACTCAATCATCAGTTATTTAACTTCTTGTCTGCTCACAAGAAAGCTGGGATTCACACTCAATCATCAGTTATTTGACTTCTTGTCTGCTCACAAGAAAGCTGGGATTCACACTCAATCATCAGTTATATAACTTCTTGTCTGCTCACAAGAAAGCTGGGATTCACACTCAATTATCAGTTATATAACTTCTTGTCTGCTCACAAGAAAGCTGGGATTCACACTCAATCCTCAGTTATTTAACTTCTTGTCTGCTCACAAGAAAGCTGGGATTCACACTCAATCATCAGTTATTTAACTTCTTGTCTGCTCACAAGAAAGCTGGGATTCACACTCAATCATCAGTTATTAACTTCTTGTCTGCTCATAAGAAAGCTGGGATTCACACTCAATCATCAGTTATTTAACTTCTTGTCTGCTCACAAGAAAGCTGGGATTCACACTCAATCATCAGTTATTTAACTTCTTGTCTGCTCACAAGAAAGCTGGGATTCACACTCAATCATCAGTTATTTAACTTCTTGTCTGCTCACAAGAAAGCTGGGATTCACACTCAATCATCAGTTATTTAACTTCTTGTCTGCTCATAAGAAAGCTGGGATTCACACTCAATCATCAGTTATTTAACTTCTTGTCTGCTCACAAGAAAGCTGGGATTCACACTCAATCATCAGTTATTTAACTTCTTGTCTGCTCACAAGAAAGCTGGGATTCACACTCAATCATCAGTTATTTAATTTCTTGTCTGCTCACAAGAAAGCTGGGATTCACACTCAATCATGTTATTTAACTTCTTGTCTGCTCACAAGAAAGCTGGGATTCACACTCAATCATCAGTTATTTAACTTCTTGTCTGCTCACAAGAAAGCTTGGATTCACACTCAATCATCAGTTATTTAACTTCTTGTCTGCTCACAAGAAAGCTGGGATTCACACTCAATCATCAGTTATTTAACTTCTTGTCTGCTCACAAGAAAGCTGGGATTCACACTCAATCATCAGTTATTTAACTTCTTGTCTGCTCACAAGAAAGCTGGGATTCCCACTCAATCATCAGTTATATAACTTCTTGTCTGCTCACAAGAAAGCTGGGATTCACACTCAATCATCAGTTATTTAACTTCTTGTCTGCTCACAAGAAAGCTGGGATTCACACTCAATCATCAGTTATTTAACTTCTTGTCTGCTCACAAGAAAGCTGGGATTCACACTCAATCATCAGTTATTTAACATCTTGTCTGCTCACAAGAAAGCTGGGATTCACACTCAATCATCAGTTATTTAACTTCTTGTCTGCTCACAAGAAAGCTGGGATTCACACTCAATCATCAGTTATTTAACTTCTTGTCTGCTCACAAGAAAGCTGGGATTCACACTCAATCATCAGTTATTTAACTTCTTGTCTGCTCACAAGAAAGCTGGGATTCACACTCAATCATCAGTTATTTAACTTCTTGTCTGCTCACAAGAAAGCTGGGATTCACACTCAATCATCAGTTATTTAACTTCTTGTCTGCTCACAAGAAAGCTGGGATTCACACTCAATCATCAGTTATTTAACTTCTTGTCTGCTCACAAGAAAGCTGGGATTCACACTCAATCATCAGTTATTTGACTTCTTGTCTGCTCACAAGAAAGCTGGGATTCACACTCAATCATCAGTTATATAACTTCTTGTCTGCTCACAAGAAAGCTGGGATTCACACTCAATCATCAGTTATATAACTTCTTGTCTGCTCACAAGAAAGCTGGGATTCACACTCAATCCTCAGTTATTTAACTTCTTGTCTGCTCACAAGAAAGCTGGGATTCACACTCAATCATCAGTTATTTAACTTCTTGTCTGCTCACAAGAAAGCTGGGATTCACACTCAATCATCAGTTATTTAACTTCTTGTCTGCTCATAAGAAAGCTGGGATTCACACTCAATCATCAGTTATTTAACTTCTTGTCTGCTCACAAGAAAGCTGGGATTCACACTCAATCATCAGTTATTTAACTTCTTGTCTGCTCACAAGAAAGCTGGGATTCACACTCAATCATCAGTTATTTAACTTCTTGTCTGCTCACAAGAAAGCTGGGATTCACACTCAATCATCAGTTATTTAACTTCTTGTCTGCTCACAAGAAAGCTGGGATTCACACTCAATCATCAGTTATTTAACTTCTTGTCTGCTCACAAGAAAGCTGGGATTCACACTCAATCATCAGTTATATAACTTCTTGTCTGCTCACAAGAAAGCTGGGATTCAAACTCAATCATCAGTTATTTAACTTCTTGTCTGCTCACAAGAAAGCTGGGATTCACACTCAATCATCAGTTATTTAACTTCTTGTCTGCTCACAAGAAAGCTGGGATTCACACTCAATCATCAGTTATTTAACTTCTTGTCTGCTCACAAGAAAGCTGGGATTCACACTCAATCATCAGTTATATAACTTCTTGTCTGCTCACAAGAAAGCTGGGATTCACACTCAATCATCAGTTATATAACTTCTTGTCTGCTCACAAGAAAGCTGGGATTCACACTCAATCATCAGTTATATAACTTCTTGTCTGCTAACAAGAAAGCTGGGATTCACACTCAATCATCAGTTATTTAACTTCTTGTCTGCTCACAAGAAAGCTGGGATTCACACTCAATCATCAGTTATTTAACTTCTTGTCTGCTCACAAGAAAGCTGGGATTCACACTCAATCATCAGTTATTTAACTTCTTGTCTGCTCACAAGAAAGCTGGGATTCACACTCAATCATCAGTTATATAACTTCTTGTCTGCTCACAAGAAAGCTGGGATTCACACTTAATCATCAGTTATTTAACTTCTTGCCTGCTCACAAGAAAGCTGGGATTCCCACTCAATCATCAGTTATTTAACTTCTTGTCTGCTCACAAGAAAGCTGGGATTCAAACTCAATCATCAGTTATTTAACTTCTTGTCTGCTCACAAGAAAGCTGGGATTCACACTCAATCATCAGTTATTTAACTTCTTGTCTGCTCACAAGAAAGCTGGGATTCACACTCAATCATCAGTTATTTAACTTCTTGTCTGCTCACAAGAAAGCTGGGATTCACACTCAATCATCAGTTATATAACTTCTTGTCTGCTCACAAGAAAGCTGGGATTCACACTCAATCATCAGTTATATAACTTCTTGTCTGCTCACAAGAAAGCTGGGATTCACACTCAATAGTCAGTTATATAACTTCTTGTCTGCTCACAAGAAAGCTGGGATTCACACTCAATCATCAGTTATTTAACTTCTTGTCTGCTCACAAGAAAGCTGGGATTCACACTCAATCATCAGTTATTTAACTTCTTGTCTGCTCACAAGAAAGCTGGGATTCACACTCAATCATCAGTTATTTAACTTCTTGTCTACTCACAAGAAAGCTGGGATTCACACTCAATCATCAGTTATATAACTTCTTGTCTGCTCACAAGAAAGCTGGGATTCACACTCAATCCTCAGTTATATAACTTCTTGTCTGCTCACAAGATAGCTGGGATTCACACTCAATCATCAGTTATTTAACTTCTTGTCTGCTCACAAGAAAGCTGGGATTCACACTCAATCATCAGTTATTTAACTTCTTGTCTGCTCACAAGAAAGCTGGGATTCACACTCAATCATCAGTTATTTAACTTCTTGCCTGCTCACAAGAAAGCTGGGATTCACACTCAATCATCAGTTATTTAACTTCTTGTCTGCTCACAAGAAAGCTTGGATTCACACTCAATCATCAGTTATTTAACTTCTTGTCTGCTCACAAGAAAGCTGGGATTCACACTCAATCATCAGTTATTTAACTTCTTGTCTGCTCACAAGAAAGCTGGGATTCACACTCAATCATCAGTTATTTAACTTCTTGTCTGCTCACAAGAAAGCTGGGATTCACACTCAATCATCAGTTATTTGACTTCTTGTCTGCTCACAAGAAAGCTGGGATTCACACTCAATCATCAGTTATATAACTTCTTGTCTGCTCACAAGAAAGCTGGGATTCACACTCAATCATCAGTTATATAACTTCTTGTCTGCTCACAAGAAAGCTGGGATTCACACTCAATCCTCAGTTATTTAACTTCTTGTCTGCTCACAAGAAAGCTGGGATTCACACTCAATCATCAGTTATTTAACTTCTTGTCTGCTCACAAGAAAGCTGGGATTCACACTCAATCATCAGTTATTTAACTTCTTGTCTGCTCATAAGAAAGCTGGGATTCACACTCAATCATCAGTTATTTAACTTCTTGTCTGCTCACAAGAAAGCTGGGATTCACACTCAATCATCAGTTATTTAACTTCTTGTCTGCTCACAAGAAAGCTGGGATTCACACTCAATCATCAGTTATTTAACTTCTTGTCTGCTCACAAGAAAGCTGGGATTCACACTCAATCATCAGTTATTTAACTTCTTGTCTGCTCACAAGAAAACTGGGATTCACACTCAATCATCAGTTATTTAACTTCTTGTCTGCTCACAAGAAAGCTGGGATTCACACTCAATCATCAGTTATTTAACTTCTTGTCTGCTCACAAGAAAGCTGGGATTCACACTCAATCATCAGTTATTTAACTTCTTGTCTGCTCACAAGAAAGCTGGGATTCACACTTAATCATCAGTTATTTAACTTCTTGTCTGCTCACAAGAAAGCTGGGATTCACACTCAATCATCAGTTATATAACTTCTTGTCTGCTCACAAGAAAGCTGGGATTCAAACTCAATCATCAGTTATTTAACTTCTTGTCTGCTCACAAGAAAGCTGGGATTCACACTCAATCATCAGTTATTTAACTTCTTGTCTGCTCACAAGAAAGCTGGGATTCACACTCAATCATCAGTTATTTAACTTCTTGTCTGCTCACAAGAAAGCTGGGATTCACACTCAATCATCAGTTATATAACTTCTTGTCTGCTCACAAGAAAGCTGGGATTCACACTCAATCATCAGTTATTTAACTTCTTGTCTGCTCAAAAGAAAGCTGGGATTCACACTCAATCATCAGTTATTTAACTTCTTGTCTGCTCACAAGAAAGCTGGGATTCACACTCAATCATCAGTTATTTAACTTCTTGTCTGCTCACAAGAAAGCTGGGATTCACACTCAATCATCAGTTATTTAACTTCTTGTCTGCTCACAAGAAAGCTGGGATTCACACTCAATCATCAGTTATATAACTTCTTGTCTGCTCACAAGAAAGCTGGGATTCAAACTCAATCATCAGTTATTTAACTTCTTGTCTGCTCACAAGAAAGCTGGGATTCACACTCAATCATCAGTTATTTAACTTCTTGTCTGCTCACAAGAAAGCTGGGATTCACACTCAATCATCAGTTATTTAACTACTTGTCTGCTCACAAGAAAGCTGGGATTCACACTCAATCATCAGTTATATAACTTCTTGTCTGCTCACAAGAAAGCTGGGATTCACACTCAATCATCAGTTATATAACTTCTTGTCTGCTCACAAGAAAGCTGGGATTCACACTCAATCATCAGTTATATAACTTCTTGTCTGCTCACAATAAAGCTGGGATTCACACTCAATCATCAGTTATTTAACTTCTTGTCTGCTCACAAGAAAGCTGGGATTCACACTCAATCATCAGTTATTTAACTTCTTGTCTGCTCACAAGAAAGCTGGGATTCACACTCAATCATCAGTTATTTAACTTCTTGTCTGCTCACAAGAAAGCTGGGATTCACACTCAATCATCAGTTATATAACTTCTTGTCTGCTCACAAGAAAGCTGGGATTCACACTCAATCCTCAGTTACATAACTTCTTGTCTGCTCACAAGAACGCTGGGATTCACACTCAATCATCAGTTATTTAACTTCTTGTCTGCTCACAAGAAAGCTGGGATTCACACTCAATCATCAGTTATTTAACTTCTTGTCTGCTCACAAGAAAGCTGGGATTCACACTCAATCATCAGTTATTTAACTTCTTGTCTGCTCACAAGAAAGCTGGGATTCACACTCAATCATCAGTTATTTAACTTCTTGTCTGCTCACAAGAAAGCTGGGATTCACACTCAATCATCAGTTATTTAACTTCTTGTCTGCTCACAAGAAAGCTGGGATTCACACTCAATCATCAGTTATTTAACTTCTTGTCTGCTCACAAGAAAGCTGGGATTCACACTCAATCATCAGTTATATAACTTCTTGTCTGCTCACAAGAAAGCTGGGATTCACACTCAATCATCAGTTATTTAACTTCTTGTCTGCTCACAAGAAAGCTGGGATTCACACTCAATCATCAGTTATTTAACTTCTTGTCTGCTCACAAGAAAGCTGGGATTCACACTCAATCATCAGTTATTTGACTTCTTGTCTGCTCACAAGAAAGCTGGGATTCACACTCAATCATCAGTTATATAACTTCTTGTCTGCTCACAAGAAAGCTGGGATTCCCACTCAATCATCAGTTATATAACTTCTTGTCTGCTCACAAGAAAGCTGGGATTCACACTCAATCCTCAGTTATTTAACTTCTTGTCTGCTCACAAGAAAGCTGGGATTCACACTCAATCATCAGTTATTTAACTTCTTGTCTGCTCACAAGAAAGCTGGGATTCACACTCAATCATCAGTTATTTAACTTCTTGTCTGCTCATAAGAAAGCTGGGATTCACACTCAATCATCAGTTATTTAACTTCTTGTCTGCTCACAAGAAAGCTGGGATTCACACTCAATCATCAGTTATTTAACTTCTTGTCTGCTCACAAGAAAGCTGGGATTCACACTCAATCATCAGTTATTTAACTTCTTGTCTGCTCACAAGAAAGCTGGGATTCACACTCAATCATCAGTTATTTAACTTCTTGTCTGCTCACAAGAAAGCTGGGATTCACACTCAATCATCAGTTATTTAACTTCTTGTCTGCTCACAAGAAAGCTGGGATTCACACTCAATCATCAGTTATATGACTTCTTGTCTGCTCACAAGAAAGCTGGGATTCACACTCAATCATCAGTTATTTAACTTCTTGTCTGCTCACAAGAAAGCTGGGATTCACACTCAATCATCAGTTATATAACTTCTTGTCTGCTCACAAGAAAGCTGGGATTCACACTCAATCATCAGTTATTTAACTTCTTGTCTGCTCACAAGAAAGCTGGGATTCACACTCAATCATCAGTTATATAACTTCTTGTCTGCTCACAAGAAAGCTGGGATTCACACTCAATCATCAGTTATATAACTTCTTGTCTGCTCACAAGAAAGCTGGGATTCACACTCAATCATCAGTTATTTAACTTCTTGTCTGCTCACAAGAAAGCTGGGATTCACACTCAATCATCAGTTATTTAACTTCTTGTCTGCTCACAAGAAAGCTGGGATTCACACTCAATCATCAGTTATTTAACTTCTTGTCTGCTCACAAGAAAGCTGGGATTCACACTCAATCATCAGTTATTTAACTTCTTGTCTGCTCACAAGAAAGCTGGGATTCACACTCAATCATCAGTTATTTAACTTCTTGTCTGCTCACAAGAAAGCTGGGATTCACACTCAATCATCAGTTATTTAACTTCTTGTCTGCTCACAAGAAAGCTGGGATTCACACTCAATCATCAGTTATTTAACTTCTTGTCTGCTCACAAGAAAGCTGGGATTCACACTCAATCATCAGTTATATAACTTCTTGTCTGCTCACAAGAAAGCTGGGATTCACACTCAATCATCAGTTATTTGACTTCTTGTCTGCTCACAAGAAAGCTGGGATTCACACTCAATCATCAGTTATATAACTTCTTGTCTGCTCACAAGAAAGCTGGGATTCCCACTCAATCATCAGTTATATAACTTCTTGTCTGCTCACAAGAAAGCTGGGATTCACACTCAATCCTCAGTTATTTAACTTCTTGTCTGCTCACAAGAAAGCTGGGATTCACACTCAATCATCAGTTATTTAACTTCTTGTCTGCTCACAAGAAAGCTGGGATTCACACTCAATCATCAGTTATTTAACTTCTTGTCTGCTCATAAGAAAGCTGGGATTCACACTCAATCATCAGTTATTTAACTTCTTGTCTGCTCACAAGAAAGCTGGGATTCACACTCAATCATCAGTTATTTAACTTCTTGTCTGCTCACAAGAAAGCTGGGATTCACACTCAATCATCAGTTATTTAACTTCTTGTCTGCTCACAAGAAAGCTGGGATTCACACTCAATCATCAGTTATTTAACTTCTTGTCTGCTCACAAGAAAGCTGGGATTCACACTCAATCATCAGTTATTTAACTTCTTGTCTGCTCACAAGAAAGCTGGGATTCACACTCAATCATCAGTTATATGACTTCTTGTCTGCTCACAAGAAAGCTGGGATTCACACTCAATCATCAGTTATTTAACTTCTTGTCTGCTCACAAGAAAGCTGGGATTCACACTCAATCATCAGTTATATAACTTCTTGTCTGCTCACAAGAAAGCTGGGATTCACACTCAATCATCAGTTATTTAACTTCTTGTCTGCTCACAAGAAAGCTGGGATTCACACTCAATCATCAGTTATATAACTTCTTGTCTGCTCACAAGAAAGCTGGGATTCACACTCAATCATCAGTTATATAACTTCTTGTCTGCTCACAAGAAAGCTGGGATTCACACTCAATCATCAGTTATTTAACTTCTTGTCTGCTCACAAGAAAGCTGGGATTCACACTCAATCATCAGTTATTTAACTTCTTGTCTGCTCACAAGAAAGCTGGGATTCACACTCAATCATCAGTTATTTAACTTCTTGTCTGCTCACAAGAAAGCTGGGATTCACACTCAATCATCAGTTATTTAACTTCTTGTCTGCTCACAAGAAAGCTGGGATTCACACTGAATCATCAGTTATTTAACTTCTTGTCTGCTCACAAGAAAGCTGGGATTCACACTCAATCATCAGTTATTTAACTTCTTGTCTGCTCACAAGAAAGCTGGGATTCACACTCAATCATCAGTTATTTAACTTCTTGTCTGCTCACAAGAAAGCTGGGATTCACACTCAATCATCAGTTATATAACTTCTTGTCTGCTCACAAGAAAGCTGGGATTCACACTCAATTATCAGTTATTTAACTTCTTGTCTGCTCACAAGAAAGCTGGGATTCATACTCAATCATCAGTTATTTAACTTCTTGTCTGCTCACAAGAAGGACAAGCTTACCCATCTACCCCTGCCCCTCCCTCATTGTCCACTGCTTCTGGCCATCAAGTGTTCTGTATCCCCTCTGATATTCCACTGAGAGTGAAATATCAGTTCTCAGCAAAGGCCTTAACTTTGTCCCTCTCTAGCCCTCCATTGTCCAGTACTCCCTCTCCAGCCCCCCACTGACCAGTACTCCCTCTCCAGCCCTCCATTGACCAGTACTCCCTCTCCAGCCCTCCATCTCCAGCCTCCATTGACCAGTACTCCCTCTCCAGCCCTCCATTGACCAGTACTCCCTCTCCAGCTCTCCATTGACAGTACTCCCTCTCCAGCCCTCCATTGACCAGTACTCTCAAGGATGTGCATGCCTATTATCGCCGCCTTCAACGATGGTACCAGACCAATCTCAACTCTTGACCTTCTCCTGACCCCGATGACACTTTCTCCAGTTATTCCCATCGTGAATCTGACTGGACCCCTCCTCCTGGCCGATCCCGTGCCTTAGAACTCTTAAAACTACTCTTCACGATATCAAGGCCCTCTCCCCTCGGCGCCTGCGATATTCGAACATTTCTCATCCCAAGGCTCGTGCTCTGGCTAGCCTCAGTCAGCGTAGGGATCTCGTGATGAAACCTGCTGATAAGGGGGGAGGGAGAGAGTGTGGGAGCAGTGGTGGTTTGGCGCAAGGATTTCTATTTCTATAAACCGCGCGCCGATGATGTCACTATCTGTTTCAACAAGGTCTCTACCGCCATCCTTGATATGACCACACGCCATCTCCTCCCTCAGAGCACCACGAACCTAGTCTCCTCCCTCAGAGCAGAACGAACCTAGTCACCTCCCTCAGAGCACCACGAACCTAGTCACCTCCCTCAGAGCACCACGAACCTAGTCAACTCCCTCAGAGCACCACGAACCTAGTCAACTCCCTCAGAGCACCACGAACCTAGTCACCTCCCTCAGAGCGCCACGAACCTAGTCTCCTCCCTCAGAGCACCACGAACCTAGTCTCCTCCCTCAGAGCGCCACGAACCTCTGATGTCATCTCCTCCCTCAGAGTGCCACGAACCTCCATCTCCTCCCTCAGAGCACCACAAACCTCCATCGCCTCCCTCAGAGCACCACAGACCTCCGTCTCCTCCCTCAGAGCGCCACGAACCTCCGACAGTTGTCTTGGTAAGCCTTCTTTCTACATGCTGCCCAAGATTCATAAACCCGACCACCTATGACGACTTTCTTCTCAGGACCTATGATTGGCTTGAGTTCTTCTGCAAGTGACTCTACCCTGAGACCACTCTCTTCTCCACCCTCCAGCGGGTTCTCCCTCCTTCCCGTCACGACTCCCTCCAACTCACCGTCCTCCCTCTGACCATGTGAAACTTGTCCTCACTTATCACCCTCATTGCGCCTCTGTCCGGGATATCTTATTCCACCATCTCCCTATTCTTCACTCTGATCCTGCCACTCGTAAAGTTTTTCCCATCCTCCTCTAGTCGCCTACAAACGGGACAGAAACCTGAGGGACTTGCTGGTCAGTAGTCACGTACAAACGTGACAAGAACCTGAGGGACTTGCTGGTCAGTAGTCTCCTACACACCAGCCCTCCTAGCCTCCCAGGCACCAGGCCGTGCAAACATTCACGTGGCTCTGTTACCTGCCCTCATGTCATCCTTTCTCACTCCCTCACCTTTCCCAAAGCAGAATTCTTCATCAAAGAGGGGTTCACATGCAATTCCCGTAACCTCATCTATTCTATCATCTGCCGCCAGTGTGGTATGACATACATTGAAGAAACTTGTATGGAACGGCGTGAGCGTTTCCGCCAACACCTCAACGATATCCGCAACCGTACTGGTTCCCCAATTGCCAGCCACTTCAATGGTCCTGAGCACCGGGGTATGGCTGATGTTAGTGTCACTGGTCTAGTTTCGTGCTTCTCTGATGATCGTCATCGATTCGCCCTTGAGAATAGACTTATCTCCAGCTCCAACCGCACGGCATTAATATCTTCCGTACCTTTTCTTAAAACCTCGTACTGGCCCCCATCTATTAGTCTTCCTTTGCCCCCCCCCCCTTCTTCTATCAGTTCTCCCCCACCCCCCTCCTTCCTATATTAATCTCACGCCCTCCCGGCTTATATCACCTTTTTGTTCTCCCACCTGGACCACTATTTGGCCGTTTCCATATTTGGCCACTACTGGCTTATCCGGCACATTCCCCTCACTTCTTGCGCTCTCCTGGCCACCTTATTTGACAGCTCCCCTTCATTTTCAGTCAAGCATCTGGCCCAACCGGTCGCTTAGACAGACTGGGTCTACTATCAGATAAGTTGACAATTTTTTCCTTATATATTGATTTGTTAGTTCAGTATTGTTGTCCCTGATGAAGGCCTATTGGTCGTAACGTAGGTTTTGTTTGTGTTCTCGTCTCAGTGCGGTATCTGACCATACCCATTTTTAAATTTTGATTAGACTCAACCTTAATCAACTTTTCCATTTTGTTTCATTTTGTTTTTTTCCCAGAAAATACTTTAATGAGTTGCTAAACCTGAGACAGTATGAACCAGCACCAGATGGAGAGAATACTTTAGTGAGTTGCTAAACCTGAGACAGTATGAACCAGCACCAGATGGAGAGAATACTTTAGTGAGCTGCTAAACCTGGGACAGTATGAACCAGCACCAGATGGAGATAATACTTTAGTGAGTTGCTAAACCTGGCACAGTATGAACCAGCACAGACCAGATGGAGAGAATACTTTAGTGAGTTGCTAAACCTGGGACAGTATGAACCAGCACCAGATGGAGAGAATACTTTAGTGAGCTGCTAAACCTGGGACAGTATGAACCAGCACAGACCAGATGGAGAGAATACTTTAGTGAGTTGCTAAACCTGGGACAGTATGAACCAGCACCAGATGGAGAGAATACTTTAGTGAGCTGCTAAACCTGGGACAGTATGAACCAGCACCAGATGGAGAGAATACTTTAGTGAGCTGCTAAACCTGGGACAGTATAAACCAGCACCAGATGGAGAGAATACTTTAGTGAGTTGCTAAACCTGGCACAGTATGAACCAGCACAGACCAGATGGAGAGAATACTTTAGTGAGTTGCTAAACCTGGGACAGTATGAACCAGCACCAGATGGGGAGAATACTTTAGTGAGCTGCTAAACCTGGGACAGTATGAACCAGCACCAGATGCAGAGAATACTTTAGTGAGCTGCTAAACCTGGGACAGTATGAACCAGCACCAGATGGAGAGAATACTTTAGTGAGCTGCTAAACCTGGGACAGTATGAACCAGCACCAGATGGAGAGAATACTTTAGTGAGTTGCTAAACCTGGCACAGTATGAACCAGCACAGACCAGATGGAGAGAATACTTTAGTGAGTTGCTAAACCTGGGACAGTATGAACCAGCACCAGACGGAGAGAATACTTTAGTGAGTTGTGTAACAGAAATAGTCAGAGATTCGTCAGATAAAGAAGAAAGGAGGAATGGTGGCAGGACCAGCTATGGTTTCGTGCCCACCCAAGCCAGGTTCTAGCCATGCGGGAGAAGTGGTTGAACAGACCGAAAGAAGGGACAACCCTTCGGCCACCGAGGAAGGAAGTGTGAATGACGCACAGTTGGAATGCGAAACGGACGCACCAACAGCAGCCAACAAAAGGAGAACAGAGTGGTAGGAAAGTGAGTAGGAAGCCCATCCAACTTCCACATTCCGATCCGTGGAGGGACAGAGATGGAAATCTCAGGACGGACGTGAGTGAACGACTGGAAAGAGGTGTCGAAAAGGATAGGAGTTTGACCCAGGTGGAGAGGCCAAGTCAAGTGAGGGGAGGAGGAATGGTTGGGCAGAAGTTTGAATCGGGCAGATTCTTAGCCCACAAGAGGCCTTTTGCACGGTTACAGATGGAGAGGCAGGACAGGAGCTATCAAAGAGACTTTGAGCACGAGGCGGATGGACAGAAAGAAAGAGATACAGGTTTTGTGTATCCAGAAAAGTTAGGGACGGAGGGCAGGTTACGCAATGCAAACGAGACAAACGTTCGCTCAGAGGTCCAGATAAAATGTTACCGCATCGGACAGTGTAGGCCGAGAATTCAGGAAGAGGGTATTACGTCGATTAACATGGTCGGGTGTGCTGAAAGGAGCCAAGTTTACCAGGAACTTGTGGTCAAGCCTGGTAGAACATTAGTTAAAGTCGACGAAGGATCGAACTTAGACCATTCTCACACTCATCCACATCATCATGACCATACTCAGTAAATGACATATCAAACAGCAGGTGGCATATTTATTA
Organism: Ariolimax columbianus; assembly: GCA_036924085.1. Lineage (NCBI taxonomy): Eukaryota > Metazoa > Mollusca > Gastropoda > Stylommatophora > Arionidae > Ariolimax > Ariolimax columbianus. The sequence goes on from JAVGWX010000003.1 coordinate 1,067,842, forward strand.
TATCATACTCATATCATAGAATGAGTAGAGAAATTACAAACACAATATAATACATATCTTAACTAAACATTCAACTAAAACGGGAATTGTAAGCATTAGCTATTGATGGAATTCCCAACTATATAAAAAAAAACAGTTCTATTACCTTGCAATGACATCACACACACATCGCCTTAACTGCGTCTTCAACACACCTTATCAAATACTCTTCCTCACTGAAATCCCCTCAGGCGGGCGATCTCGACATAACTCGTTCACAATGTGTCCTTGCTTACAAACACACGTTCAGATTATCTATTAATGCAAAACTTACTCACCAATCTGAGCGATCCTGTTCTATCACTAAACATTCGTCCAACCGTCTATCAATCGCTCCTCAATCTAAGTCGGTGAGTTAAACATACTATCTACATTCAGTCTCTCTCTCTCTCTTCTCCATACAGCCTCTCACTCTCCATCTCTCCTCCAGCCTGTCTTGCTAAACTTTGTCTCGAGTTATATATCCTCAAGCAAGGCCAGAGCTTGACCAATCGATCTCAGGTATGGTCATCTTCAATCCCAATTGGAACGAAACACTTTGCACACCTGTCACTTATTCTCTCGCAGCAAGCCCCGTTGCCAATTTCGTCTGTCAATCAATCTCCCTCTACCAAAATCAGAAGGCCAGGGGTCAGTTTCTACCTGTCCACATTCCTTAACCCAACTCTGTTCTCCTTTGCTGAGACGGTGAGTGACCTTGACATGCATTCAGGTAGCTTTAAGCTTTAACATGTTCAGGCATCCTAAACTCCCCTTGCGCCGGCGGGAACTGTTACAGTTGCTAAACCTGGGACAGTATGAACCAGCACCAGACGGAGAGAATACTTTAGTGAGTTGCTAAACCTGGGACAGTATGAACCAGCACCAGACGGAGAGAATACTTTAGTGAGTTGCTAAACCTGGGACAGTATGAACCAGCACAGCACCAGGTGGAGAATGAAACAAGCACAGCTTAGAAATATGGAAATCAGAAGTGGAGGCGGCCCTGCAAGACAGCAAGAAAAGTAAGGAATAAGGCATAGATGGTATCAGAACAGAAAGACAACTGCAGTGGGCTGGCTGACCAGAATATTTAATGTGGCCTGGACATCACGGAAGGTACCGACAGACTGGCTGACCAGAATATTTAATGTAGCCTGGACATCACGGAAGGTACCGACAGACTGGCTGACCAGAATATTTAATGTAGCCTGGACATCACGGAAGGTACCCACAGACTGGCTGACCAGAATATTTAATGTAGCCTGGACATCACGGAAGGTACCGACAGACTGGCAACGAGCAATCATTGTTCCTATTTAGAAAATAAAAACAACAAGCGAGAGTGAGAAACGTTTAGGGGAATCTCTCTTCTAAGCCACATAGTCAAGATATATGGAGAGATACTAGAAAGAAGAGCAAGACCGATACTGGACCACCCCAACTAGGAAATAATCAGTTTAACAGAAATAAATTATGGGAGATCCTGGCAGATTATGGACTGCAAGGTCCTCTCCTAAGTAACATCAGCGCCCTATCTCAGGACAGACACAGTACAGTTAGAACAACAGAAGGTATGTCGAAGTGTTTGTCCTGTTCATCAGGCTTCAGACAGGGATGCATTCTCTCACCGCTCCTCTTTGTCACTTATATAAATAAAATCAGCCAGGAGACAGATACAGAACAGGAAAGTCCCAACGAGCTGCTCCTTACAGACGACCAATGTTTGATCAACTACAATGAACAGAACCTACAACGCTATATTGACTCACTCTACTTGAACTGCCAAATGTGCAATCAACACATCAAGAACAGAGACAATGAATGTAGGTAGAAGCCACACCACACTTGATATTCATGTGGATGAAACGAAAATAAAAAAGGTATAAGAATGTAGGTATTTGAGAGCTGTTGTTACTGAGTACGGCAGCCTCAACAGAGAGATAGAGACGAGAGAGCAGAGGGCAAACACTGTCACATACCAGCTGTCTCCACTACTAAGACATCCTAAGATTTTCCTCCAACCAAAGAAACAGATGATAAATAGTATCTTCATCCCGACCCTGTGCTACCAGTGCCAGACATGGACATTGAAGAAGGCTCAGGAACGAAAGTTAGCTACCTGCGAAGTGTCATGCCTACGAAAGGTCACCAACACCAAAAGAAACAGAATCACAAATACGGGAGAAGGCTGGAACAATTGCCTGCCTGCAGTACATTGAGCAACAGAGAATGAATTGGGTTGACTGCATTTGGAGGATACAACCAGACCACATTTGGAGGATACATCCAGACCACATTTGGAGGATACATCCAGACCACATTTGGAGGATACATCCAGACCACATTTGGAGGATACAACCAGACCACATTTGGAGGATACATCCAGACCACATTTGGAGGATACAACCAGACCACATTTGGAGGATACAACCAGACCACATTTGGAGGATACATCCAGACCACATTTGGAGGATACAACCAGACCACATTTGGAGGATACATCCAGACCACATTTGGAGGATACAACCAGACCACATTTGGAGGATACAACCAGACCACATTTGGAGGATACAACCAGACCACATTTGGAGGATACATCCAGACCACATTTGGAGGATACATCCAGACCACATTTGGAGGATACATCCAGACCACATTTGGAGGATACATCCAGACCACATTTGGAGGATACATCCAGACCACATTTGGAGGATACATCCAGACCACATTTGGAGGATACAACCAGGTAGGGAGTGAGATGACATACCACGACACAACCAGGTAGGGAGTGAGATGACATACCACGACACAACCAGGTAGGGAGTGAGATGACATACCACGACACAACCAGGTAGGGAGTGAGATGACATACCACGACACAACCAGGTAGGGAGTGAGATGACATACCACGACACAACCAGGTAGGGAGTGAGATGACAAAAGGAGAAGGAGAAAGTGTTTAATCATGGCAGACTGACCCAAACGAAGTTTGGACAACATTCACTTGTCCAATTATTAGCAGGGGAGGGAGGGTGGAGACTGGTGAGAAATTGGAAGTTGCAGAGAGGATGGAGGTTGAGGGAGGGTGGAGAGAGAGGCTGGAGGTTGGAGAGGGAGAGTGGAGGTTGGAGAGAGAGAGGGTGGAGGTTGGAGAGGGAGAGTGGAGGTTGGAGAGAGAGAGGGTGGAGGTTGGAGAGAGAGAGGGTGGAGGTTGGAGAGCGAGGGTGGAGGTTTGAGAGAGAGGGTGGAGGTTGGAGAGAGAGGGTGGAGGTTGAGGGAGGGTGGAGAGAGAGGGTGGAGGTTGGAGAGAGAGGGTGGAGGTTGGAGAGAGAGGGTGGAGGTTGGAGAGAGAGGGTGGAGGTTGGAGAGAGAGGGTGGAGGTTGGAGAGAGAGGGTAGAGGTTGGAGAGAGAGGGTGGAGGTTGGAGAGAGAGGGTGGAGGTTGAGGGAGGGTGGAGGTTGGAGAGGGAGGGTGGACGTTGGAGAAAGAGAGGGTGGAGGTTGGAGAGGAAGAGTGGAGGTTGGAGAGAGAGAGGGTGGAGGTTGGAGAGGGAGAGGGTGGAGGTTGGAGAGGGAGAGTGGAGGTTGGAGAGGGAGGGTGGAGGTTGGATAGGGAGAGGGTGGAGGTTGGAGAGTGGAGGTTGGAGAGGGAGAGTGGAGGTTGGAGAGGGAGGGTGGAGGTTGGAGAGGGAGAGTGGGTGGAGGTTGGAGAGTGGAGACTGGTTACACATGGAGATTGGAGAGGGAGAGTGGAGACTGGTGGGAGGGTGGAGGTTGAGGAGAGAGAGGGTGGAGGTTGAGGAGAGAGAGGGTGGAGGTTGAGGAGAGAGTGTAGAAGTTGTGAAGGGAGAGTGGAGAGTGTGTGGAATATGAACTGAGGAGGTAAGGAAACACTCACTGGATGGGAACCAACAAAGTGTGTTTACCGACATAATTAATGTGTCACGAACACAGATTGTACCAATCATACATACCTAGTGTACCAATCATACATACCTAGTGTACCAATCATACATACCTAGTGTACCAATCTTACATACCTAGTGTACCAATCTTACATACCTAGTGTACCAATCTTACATACCTAGTGTACCAATCTTACATACCTAGTGTACCAATCTTACATACCTAGTGTACCACTCATACATACCTAGTGTACCAATCTTACATACCTAGTGTACCAATCATACATACCCAGTGTACCAATCTTACATACCTAGTGTACCAATCATACATACCTAGTGTACCAATCATACATACCCAGTGTACCAATCTTATATACCTAGTGTACCAATCATACATACCTAGTGTACCAATCATACATACCTAGTGTACCAATCATACATACCTAGTGTACCAATCTTACATACCTAGTGTACCAATCTTACATACCTAGTGTACCAATCTTACATACCTAGTGTACCAATCTTACATACCTAGTGTACCAATCTTACATACCTAGTGTACCAATCTTACATACCTAGTGTACCAATCATACATACCTAGTGTACCAATCTTACATACCTAGTGTACCAATCTTACATACCTAGTGTACCAATCTTACATACCTAATGTACCAATCTTACATACCTAGTGTACCAATCATACATACCTAGTGTACCAATCATACATACCCAGTGTACCAATCTTACATACCTAGTGTACCAATCATACATACCTAGTGTACCAATCATACATACCCAGTGTACCAATCTTATATACCTAGTGTACCAATCATACATACCTAGTGTACCAATCATACATACCTAGTGTACCAATCATACATACCTAGTGTACCAATCTTACATACCTAGTGTACCAATCATACATACCTAGTGTACCAATCATACATACCTAGTGTACCAATCTTACATACCTAGTGTACCAATCTTACATACCTAGTGTACCAATCTTACATACCTAGTGTACCAATTATACATACCTAGTGTACCAATCTTACATACCTAGTGTACCAATCTTACATACCTAGTGTACCAATCTTACATACCTAGTGTACCAATCTTACATACCTAGTGTACCAATCTTACATACCTAGTGTACCAATCTTACATACCTAGTGGACCAATCATACATACCTAGTGGACCAATCATACATACCTAGTGTACCAATCTTACATACCTAGTGGACCAATCATACATACCTAGACGGCCGTAATCCCCCTCACCCCAGGTGTAGAGCTCCCCATCCACAGTGACTGCAGCACTGTGCCTATAGCCAGCAGACATAGACTTGACCACCTGTCACAGACGACACGTTATCAGACGATGAGATTCCAGCACTGCTTGTTACGGCATATCTAGTCTTTTCTTATTAGCACCGCACCTTCTAGTATTGTCCTTGTGGACTCTCAGATTTCTCACCCGTGGCTTGGACAAGTGCTCCCTCGTGTTCTATGGTACACCTTACTGATAAGCTCTCGGAATGTGTTCCTTGGTGCCCAGGATACACCTTACCTTTGATCATGGGGCTGTGACAGTTTGTCAGGGGGCTGTGACAGTTTGTCAGGGGGCTGTGAGTTTGTCAGGGGGGTGTGACAGTTTGTCAAGGGGCTGTGACAGTCTGTCAGGGGGCTGTGACAGTCTGTCAGGGGGCTGTGCCAGTCTGTCAGGGGGCTGTGACAGTTTGTCAAGGGGCTGTGACAGTGATAACTTTTTCTATACTGTCACGAGAACTAAATTAACCTATCAAATGACAGAATTCCAGATACCTATCTCTCTTACACTCCCACCTATTCTGTGACGTATAGTGGCCTATCTCTCTAACACTCCCACCTTCTCTGTGACGTATAGTGGCCTATCTCTCTAACACTCCCACCTTCTCTGTGACGTATAGTGGCCTATCTCTCTTACACTCCCACCTTCTCTGTGACGTATAGTGGCCTATCTCTCTAACACTCCCACCTTCTCTGTGACGTATAGTGGCCTATCTCTCTAACACTCCCACCTTCTCTGTGACGTATAGTGGCCTATCTCTCTTACACTCCCACCTTCTCTGTGACGTATAGTGGCCTATCTCTCTAACACTCCCACCTTCTCTGTGACGTATAGTGGCCTATCTCTCTAACACTCCCACCTTCTCTGTGACGTATAGTGGCCTATCTCTCTTACACTCCCACCTTCTCTGTGACGTATAGTGGCCTATCTCTCTAACACTCCCACCTTCTCTGTGACGTATAGTGGCCAATCCCTCTAACACTCCCACCTTCTCTGTGACGTATAGTGGCCTAACACTCCCACCTTCTCTGTGACGTATAGTGGCCTATCCCTCTAACACTCCCACCTTCTCTGTGACGTATAGTGGCCTATCCCTCTAACACTCCCACCTTCTCTGTGACGTATAGTGGCCTATCCCTCTAACACTCCCACCTTCTTTGTGACGTATAGTGGCCTATCTCTCTAACACTCCCACCTTCTCTGTGACGTATAGTGGCCTATCCCTCTAACACTCCCACCTTCTCTGTGACGTATAGTGGCCTATCCCTCTAACACTCCCACCTTCTCTGTGACGTATAGTGGCCTATCCCTCTAACACTCCCACCTTCTCTGTGACGTATAGTGGCCTATCTCACTAACACTCCCACCTTCTCTGTGACGTATAGTGGCCTATCTCTCTAACACTCCCACCTTCTCTGTGACGTATAGTGGCCTATCTCTCTAACACTCCCACCTTCTCTGTGACGTATAGTGGCCTATCTCTCTAACACTCCCACCTTCTCTGTGACGTATAGTGGCCTATCTCTCTAACACTCCCACCTTCTCTGTGACGTATAGTGGCCTATCTCTCTAACACTCCCACCTTCTCTGTGACGTATAGTGGCCTATCTCTCTAACACTCCCACCTTCTCTGTGACGTATAGTGGCCTATCTCTCTAACACTCCCAGTTACTCTTCATTCATAACGACAACATAGAAATCACACAAACTGATGTAAATAATAGAATAGCAGATAACTGGTTGATTACTTCAATCTTTCAAAGGTTGTCATCTGGAGACTCAGGATCTATCACTCAGTTCTATTATCTTCCTTCTTCTTTTATTATCTAACAATTTCACTGAAACTTTCTAGTCTCATCTCGTCATGCTCTTCTTCGTCCACTGGTGGTGTGACTTCACTGACTGGTTTATCACAGTCTGCAAACCTCTGGTTTCTGACAGTCTGCAAACCTCTGGTTTCTGACAGTCTACAAACCTCTGGTTTCTGACAGTCTGCAAACCTCTGGTTCGGCAGAACTGCGCTGTGGAACAAAAGGACTCCCAAACTCTGGGAATGTGCCCCTCTGGTGCCCGTGGTACACCCGTTCTGAGAGGGGGTGTCACAAATTTCGCTCCAACAGAAATATTTACGAACTGTCTGAACTGAACCAAGTCAGTTTGTTGTCATTCTCAGCAAGCCCAAGAACTGAACCTATCAGAGCTACACCTACCTTGTCCCGTTGCTACCACTAAACCTGCAAGAGCTACACCTAGCTTGTCCCCTTCCTACCCCTAAACCTGCCAGAGCTACACCTACCTTGTCCCCTTCCTACCACTAAACCTACCAGAGCTACACCTACCTTGTCCCCTTCCTACCCCTAAACCTGCCAGAGCTACACCTACCTTGTCCCGTTCCTACCCCTAAACCTGCCAGAGCTACACCTAGCTTGTCCCCTTCCTACCAGTGTACCAACTCAGACCAAGAAATAAGATCACAGTTAACAATGATATTGCTCTGTTACTGACCTCTGATATAATGATTTATAACGATAGGACAAGTTGTTTGATTATATATATTCTTAGTCTGAATCGTAGAGGACCTGTACTTCTACTGGGACAGACGCTCCTGTGCTGGTCCCACTTAGAGGACCTGTACTTCTACTGGGACAGACGCTCCTGTGCTGGTCCCACTTAGAGGACCTGTACTTCTACTGGGACAGACGCTCCTGTGCTGGTCCCACTTAGAGGACCTGTACTTCTACTGGGACAGACGCTCCTGTGCTGGTCCCACTTAGAGGACCTGTACTTCTACTGGGACAGACGCTCCTGTGCTGGTCCCACTTAGAGGACCTGTACTTCTACTGGGACAGACGCTCCTGTGCTGGTCCCACTTAGAGGACCTGTACTTCTACAAGGACAGACGCTCCTGTGCTGGTCCCACTTAGAGGACCTGTACTTCTACAAGGACAGACGCTCCTGTGCTGGTCCCACTTAGAGGACCTGTACTTCTACAGGGACAGACGCTCATGTGCTGGTCCCAGCTCTTGTGTGGATGTATCCAGGATGAGAATCATCTAGAACAGCTTATTACTCCATCGTTTTGGGACAAGATCCGCAGGGAGTGGTTAACGATGTGCGAGTCCATATTATTAGACTCAAACACTAGAGCAAAGGAGACCTGCAGCCTGTTAGGCGCCATCTATGCTGCTGTTAACAAACCACCTAACCATGGCTGGTGTTATGCCATGTTACAATCACCTCTTATTACATGCTCTCCGTGGGGCAGTCAGGCTAGTCTTGTCCTTGTCACACACAAAGAGCCTCGTCGGACCACTCTGCCATATATATAAACTATTCATTGTTTTTGCTGCAATCCTAAGAATTGTTACAGTGTTGCACCTAAAGCCATAAGTAAGTAGGAGAATGATAGAAGAAAGAGTAGAATGAGAGAAAGAAAGTAGAAAAAACACTAGGACATTAGAGATAAAGAAAAAAAAGGAATATTTCAAATAGTAAATATGGCCAAGATAACCTGTTACGTATCTAATATCAACCTTTCAGGCCGATATTTAATTATATTGACCTTTTGAGTTTTGTTTAATTATAATCACCTTTTGAGTTGTTGTTTAATTATAATCACCTTTTGAGTTGTTGTTTAATTATAATCCCCTTTTGAGTTGTTGTTTAATTATAATCACCTTTTGAGTTGTTGTTTAATTATAATCACCTTTTGAGTTATTGTTTAATTATAATCACCTTTTGAGTTGTTGTTTAATTATAATCACCTTTTGAGTTGTTGTTTAATTATAATCACCTTTTGAGTTGTTGTTTAATTATAATCCCCTTTTGAGTTGTTGTTTAATTATAATCACCTTTTGAGTTGTTGTTTAATTATAATCCCCTTTTGAGTTGTTGTTTAATTATAATCACCTTTTGAGTTGTTGTTTAATTATAATCACCTTTCGAGCCAATGATCCCTGAATAATCTTGGGGAACTTCTGAGTGTGGTTTCCTCCCAATCCAAGCTTCCCGTAATCTCCTGCAAGATAAGATGACACCCACAGTAAACATGTGCACTGGGACTGGTAATTGGCATGGCCATCTCAGCCACCCATTTTCTGGGCAATATCTCAGGTCACATACAAGAGTTAGATAATATCTCAGGTCACATACAAGAGTTAGATAATATCTCAGGTCACATACAAGAGTTAGATAATATCTCAGGTCACATACAAGAGTTAGATAATATCTCAGGTCACATACAAGAGTTAGATAATATCTCAGGTCACATACAAGAGTTAGATAATATCTCAGGTCACATACAAGAGTTAGATAATATCCCAGGTCACATACAAGAGTTAGATAATATCTCAGGTCACATACAAGAGTTAGATAATATCCCAGGTCACATACAAGAGTTAGATAATATCTCAGGTCACATACAAGAGTTAGATAATATCTCAGGTCACATACAAGAGTTAGATAATATCTCAGGTCACATACAAGAGTTAGATAATATCTCAGGTCACATACAAGAGTTAGATAATATCTCAGGTCACATACAAGAGTTAGATAATATCTCAGGTCACATACAAGAGTTGGATAATATCTCAGGTCACATACAAGAGTTGGATAATATCACAGGTCACAAACAAGAGTTGGATAATATCTCAGGTCACATACAAGAGTTGGATAATATCTCAGGTCACATACAAGAGTTGGATAATATCTCAGGTCACATACAAGATCTTGCAGTAGAATCTAAAACGGACATGCAGGTTTCATGTGCTCAAACAACATACAATCCGAAAGAAAATAAGCGTGCCGTGGTCGTGTGAACCGGCATGTATCATCCACAGAGTCACACACAAACAATCCCTTACCATCTCCCCAACTGAAGAGCTCTCCGTCCACTGTCAGGGCCAGTGTGTGACCATCTGAACCTTTCGATGATGACATTTTCTTAATGACTTTGTGTGGGTCAAAGGTCAGCTTTCTTGGCGTGGTCTGGTTGTTAGAGTCTCCCAAACCAAGGCGGCCATAGCTGCCCTTCCCACAGGCACTCACACTTCCATCAAGGTGCAGAAGGAATGAACAGAACTGACCAGCCTCAACCTGTCGACACAGACAATAAACTCTCAAGCTAGGTAACATGAGCCTTGAACATTGACTGTCGTCCACTCACTAACAGCCATCAGAGAATCAATCTAGCCTTCAACATTGACTGTCGTCCACTCACTCACAGCCATCAGAGAATCAATCTAGCCTTCAACATTGACTGTCGTCCACTCACTCACAGCCATCAGAGAATCAATCTAGCCTTCAACATTGACTGTCGTCCACTCACTCACTACCATCAGAGAATCAATCTAGCCTTCAACATTGACTGTCGTCCACTCACTCACTACCATCAGAGAATCAATCTAGCCTTCAACATTGACTGTCGTCCACTCACTAACAGCCATCAGAGAATCAATCTAGCCTTCAACATGGACTGTCGTCCAGCCACTACCATCAGAGAATCAATCTAGCCTTCAACATTGACTGTCGTCCACTCACTAACAGCCATCAGAGAATCAATCTAGCCTTCAACATTGACTGTCGTCCAGCCACTACCATCAGAGAATCAATCTAGCCTTCAACATTGACTGTCGTCCAGCCACTACCATCAGAGAATCAATCTAGCCTTCAACATTGACTGTCGTCCAGCCACTACCATCAGAGAATCAATCTAGCCTTCAACATTGACTGTCGTCCAGCCACAGCCATCAGAGAATCAATCTAGCCTTCAACATTGACTGTCGTCCACTCACTCACAGCCATCAGAGAATCAATCTAGCCTTCAACATTGACTGTCGTCCACTCACTCACTACCATCAGAGAATCAATCTAGCCTTCAACATTGACTGTCGTCCACTCACTCACAGCCATCAGAGAATCAATCTAGCCTTCAACATTGACTGTCGTCCACTCACTCACTACCATCAGAGAATCAATCTAGCCTTCAACATTGACTGTCGTCCACTCACTCACAGCCATCAGAGAATCAATCTAGCCTTCAACATTGACTGTCGTCCAGTCACTCACTACCATCAGAGAATCAATCTAGCCTTCAACATTGACTGTCGTCCAGTCACTCACTACCATCAGATAATCAATCTAGCCTTCAACATTGACTGTCGTTCAGTCACTCACAGCCATCAGAGAATCAATCTAGCCTTCAACATTGACTGTCGTCCACTCACTACCATCAGAGAATCAATCTAGCCTTCAACATTGACTGTCGTCCACTCACTACCATCAGAGAATCAATCTAGCCTTCAACATTGACTGTCGTCCACTCACTCACAGCCATCAGAGAATCAATCTAGCCTTCAACATTGACTGTCGTCCACTCACTACCATCAGAGAATCAATCTAGCCTTCAACATTGACTGTCGTCCACTCACTCACAGCCATCAGAGAATCAATCTAGCCTTCAACATTGACTGTCGTCCACTCACTCACTACCATCAGAGAATCAATCTAGCCTTCAACATTGACTGTCGTCCACTCACTCACAGCCATCAGATAATCAATCTAGCCTTCAACATTGACTGTCGTCCACTCACTACCATCAGAGAATCAATCTAGCCTTCAACATTGACTGTCGTTCAGTCACTCACAGCCATCAGAGAATCAATCTAGCCTTCAACATTGACTGTCGTCCACTCACTACCATCAGAGAATCAATCTAGCCTTCAACATTGACTGTCGTTCAGTCACTCACAGCCATCAGAGAATCAATCTAGCCTTCAACATTGACTGTCGTCCACTCACTACCATCAGAGAATCAATCTAGCCTTCAACATTGACTGTCGTCCACTCACTACCATCAGAGAATCAATCTAGCCCGACAAAGAGACAAGTCAGATCAGCTGACAGAGAGAGACTAGATGGCAGCCAGAACACACATAAACTCATCTACAGCTGTGCTCTCTCTCTCTCTCTTTCACTCGCTCTCCTGTGCTCTCTCTCTCTCGCTCTCCTGTGCTCTCTCTCTCTCTCTCTCTCACTCACTCTCCTGTGCTGCTATAACTGCTGCATCCATCCATCAACTGACCTGTTGGCAGTCTGCAAACACCGACGTCAGTTTTGGTGTTAGGATCTTCTCTTGGCTGCCCTCTGCCAGCTGATGACTGCTGTTGCTGCCCCATACAAAGACATCAATGCGCTGGTTCTGGCTCAATTGAGTACCGCTGACAGTCATGGTGCAACCTTCCTCACTCCCGGTGTTGGAGTACTCATCAGCTGCACAATGTAGCTGTCAGATGATCACACTCTCCTGTTAGCTCACTCCATCATGTCAATTCATTCAAATCAACTCACTCACTCAAGTCAATTCAATCACTCAAGTCAACTCACTCACTCAACTCACTCACTCAAGTCAACTCACTCAAGTCAACTCATGCACTCAAGTCAACTAACTCACTCAAGTCAACTCACTCACTCAAGTCAACTGACTCACTCAAGTCAACTCACTCACTCAAGTCAACTCACTAACTCAAGTCTACTCACTCATTCAAGTCAACTCACTCACTTAAGTCAATTCATTCAAGCTAACTCACTCAAGTCAAATCACTCACTCAAGTCAACTTATTCAAGTCAACTCTCACTTAAGTCAACTCATTCAAGTCAACTCACTCAAGTCAATTCATTCAAGCTAACTCACTCAAGCCAACTCACTCAAGTCAACTCACTCACTCAAGTCAACTCACTCAAGTCAACTCACTCACTCGTCAACTCATTCAAGTCAACTCAATCACTCAAGTCAACTCACTCACTCATCAACTCATTCAAGCCAACTCACTCAAGTCAACTCACTCACTCAAGTCAACTAACTCACTCAAGTCAACTCACTCACTCAAGTCAACTCACTCACTCAAGTCAACTCACTCACTCAAATCAATTCATTCAAGCTAACTCATTTAAGCCAACTCACTCAAGTCAACTCACTCACTCAAGTCAACTCACTCACTATGTCAACTGACTCACTCAAGTCAACTCACTCACTCAAGTCAACTCACTCCATCAAGTCTACTCACTCATTCAAGTCAACTCACTCACTAAAGTCAATTCATTCAAGCTAACTCACTCAAGCCAACTCACTCAAGTCAACTCACTCACTCAAGTCAACTCACTAGAGTCAACTCACTCAAGTCAATTCATTCAAGCTAACTCACTCAAGTCAATCACTCATTCAAGTCAACTCACTCAAGTCAACACACTCACTTAAGTCAACTCATTCAAGTCAACTCACTCAAGTCAACTCACTCAAGTCAATTCATTCAAGCTCACTCACTCAAGCCAACTCACTCAAGTCAACTCACTCACTCAAGTCAATTCATTCAAACTAACTCACTCAAGCCAACTCACTAACTCACTCAAGTCAACTCACTCACTCGTCAACTCATTCAAGTCTACTTATTCAAGTCAACTCACTCAAGTTAACTCACTCACTCAAGTCAACTCACTCACTCATCAACTCATTCAAGCTAACTCACTCAAGTCAACTCACTCACTCAAGTCAACTCACTCACTATGTCAACTCACTCACTCAAGTCAACTCACTCAAGTCAACTTATGCACTCAAGTCAACTAACTCACTCAAGTCAACTCACTCACTCAAGTCAACTCACTCACTCAAGTCAATTCATTCAAGCTAACTCACTCAAGTCAACTCACTCACTCAAGTCAACTCACTCACTTATGTCAACTCACTCACTCAAGTCAACTCACTCACTCATGTCAACTCACTCACTCAAGTCAACTCACTCACTCAAGTCAACTCACTCACTCAAGTCAACTCACTCACTCAAGTCAACTCACTCACTCAAGTCAATTTATTCAAGCTAACTCACTCAAGTCAACTCATTCAAGTCATTTCACTCAAGTCAACTCACTCAAATTAACTCACTCAAATTAACTCACTCAAGCAAACTCACCCAAGTCAACTCACTCAAGTTAACTCATTCCTGTCAACTCACTCAAGTTAACTCACTCAAGTCAATTCATTCATATCAACTCACTCAAACAAACTCACTCAAGTCAACTCATTCATGTCAACTCACTCAAGCTAACTTAATCAAGCAAACTCACTCAAGTCAACTCACTCAAGTCAATTCATTCAAGCTAACTCACTCAAGCCAACTCACTCAAGTCAACTCACTCACTCAAGTCAACTCACTCATTCAAGTCAACTCACTAGAGTCAACTCACTCAAATCAATTCATTCAGGCTAACTCACTCAAGTCAAATCACTCACTCAAGTCAACTCACTCAAGTCAACTCACTCAAGTCAATTCATTCAAGCTCACTCACTCAAGCCAACTCACTCAAGTCAACTCACTCACTCAAGTCAATTCATTCAAACTAACTCACTCAAGCCAACTCACTAACTCACTCAAGTCAACTCACTCACTCGTCAACTCATTCAAGTCTACTTATTCAAGTCAACTCACTCAAGTTAACTCACTCACTCAAGTCAACTCACTCACTCATCAACTCATTCAAGCTAACTCACTCAAGTCAACTCACTCACTCAAGTCAACTCACTCACTATGTCAACTCACTCACTCAAGTCAACTCACTCAAGTCAACTTATGCACTCAAGTCAACTAACTCACTCAAGTCAACTCACTCACTCAAGTCAACTCACTCACTCAAGTCAATTCATTCAAGCTAACTCACTCAAGTCAACTCACTCACTCAAGTCAACTCATTCACTCATGTCAACTCACTCACTCAAGTCAACTCACTCACTCATGTCAACTCACTCACTCAAGTCAACTCACTCACTCAAGTCAACTCACTCACTCAAGTCAACTCACTCACTCAAGTCAACTCACTCACTCAAGTCAACTCACTCATTCAAGCCAACTCACTAGAGTCAACTCACTCAAGTCAATTCATTCAAGCTAACTCACTCAAGTCAATCACTCATTCAAGTCAACTCACTCAAGTCAACACACTCACTTAAGTCAACTCATTCAAGTCAACTCACTCAAGTCAACTCACTCAAGTCAATTCATTCAAGCTCACTCACTCAAGCCAACTCACTCAAGTCAACTCACTCACTCAAGTCAATTCATTCAAACTAACTCACTCAAGCCAACTCACTAACTCACTCAAGTCAACTCACTCACTCGTCAACTCATTCAAGTCTACTTATTCAAGTCAACTCACTCAAGTTAACTCACTCACTCAAGTCAACTCACTCACTCATCAACTCATTCAAGCTAACTCACTCAAGTCAACTCACTCACTCAAGTCAACTCACTCACTATGTCAACTCACTCACTCAAGTCAACTCACTCAAGTCAACTTATGCACTCAAGTCAACTAACTCACTCAAGTCAACTCACTCACTCAAGTCAACTCACTCACTCAAGTCAATTCATTCAAGCTAACTCACTCAAGTCAACTCACTCACTCAAGTCAACTCACTCACTCATGTCAACTCACTCACTCATGTCAACTCACTCACTCAAGTCAACTCACTCACTCATGTCAACTCACTCACTCAAGTCAACTCACTCACTTAAGTCAACTCACTCACTCAAGTCAACTCACTCACTCAAGTCAACTCACTCACTCAAGTCAATTTATTCAAGCTAACTCACTCAAGTCAACTCACTCAAGTCAACTCATTCAAGTCATTTCACTCAAGTCAACTCACTCAAATTAACTCACTCAAATTAACTCACTCAAGCAAACTCACCCAAGTCAACTCACTCAAGTTAACTCATTCCTGTCAACTCACTCAAGTTAACTCACTCAAGTCAATTCATTCATATCAACTCACTCAAACAAACTCACTCAAGTCAACTCACTCATGTCAACTCACTCAAGCTAACTTAATCAAGCAAACTCACTCAAGTCAACTCACTCAAGTCAATTCATTCAAGCTAACTCACTCAAGCCAACTCACTCAAGTCAACTCACTCACTCAAGTCAACTCACTCATTCAAGTCAACTCACTAGAGTCAACTCACTCAAATCAATTCATTCAGGCTAACTCACTCAAGTCAAATCACTCACTCAAGTCAACTCATTCAAGTCAACTCACTCACTTAAGTCAACTCACTCAAGTCAACTCACTCAAGTCAATTCATTCAAGCTCACTCACTCAAGCCAACTCACTCAAGTCAACTCACTCACTCAAGTCAATTCATTCAAACTAACTCACTCAAGCCAACTCACTAACTCACTCAAGTCAACTCACTCACTCAAGTCAACTTATTCAAGTCTACTTATTCAAGTCAACTCACTCAAGTTAACTCACTCACTCAAGTCAACTCACTCACTCATCAACTCATTCAAGCTAACTCACTCAAGTCAACTCACTCACTCAAGTCAACTCACTCACTATGTCAACTCACTCACTCAAGTCAACTCACTCAAGTCAACTTATGCACTCAAGTCAACTAACTCACTCAAGTCAACTCACTCACTCGTCAACTCATTCAAGTCTACTTATTCAAGTCAACTCACTCAAGTTAACTCACTCACTCAAGTCAACTCACTCACTCATCAACTCATTCAAGCTAACTCACTCAAGTCAACTCACTCACTCAAGTCAACTCACTCACTATGTCAACTCACTCACTCAAGTCAACTCACTCAAGTCAACTTATGCACTCAAGTCAACTAACTCACTCAAGTCAACTCACTCACTCAAGTCAACTCACTCACTCAAGTCAACTCACTCAAGTCAACTCATTCAAGTCATTTCACTCAAGTCAACTTACTCAAATTAACTCACTCAAATTAACTCACTCAAGCAAACTCACCCAAGTCAACTCACTCAAGTCAACTCACTCACTATGTCAACTCACTCACTCAAGTCAACTCACTCAAGTCAACTTATGCACTCAAGTCAACTAACTCACTCAAGTCAACTCACTCACTCAAGTCAACTCACTCACTCAAGTCAATTCATTCAAGCTAACTCACTCAAGTCAACTCACTCACTCAAGTCAACTCACTCACTCATGTCAACTCACTCACTCAAGTCAACTCACTCACTCATGTCAACTCACTCACTCAAGTCAACTCACTCACTCAAGTCAATTTATTCAAGCTAACTCACTCAAGTCAACTCACTCAAGTCAACTCATTCAAGTCATTTCACTCAAGTCAACTCACTCAAATTAACTCACTCAAATTAACTCACTCAAGCAAACTCACCCAAGTCAACTCACTCAAGTTAACTCACTCACTCAAGTCAACTCACTCACTCATCAACTCATTCAAGCTAACTCACTCAAGTCAACTCACTCACTCAAGTCAACTCACTCACTATGTCAACTCACTCACTCATCAACTCATTCAAGCTACTCACTCATCAACTCATTCAAGCTAACTCACTCGTCAACTCACTCACTCAAGTCAACTCACTCACTATGTCAACTCACTCACTCAAGTCAACTCACTCAAGTCAACTTATGCACTCAAGTCAACTAACTCACTCAAGTCAACTCACTCACTCAAGTCAACTCACTCACTCAAGTCAATTCATTCAAGCTAACTCACTCAAGTCAACTCACTCACTCAAGTCAACTCACTCACTCATGTCAACTCACTCACTCAAGTCAACTCACTCACTCATGTCAACTCACTCACTCAAGTCAACTCACTCACTCAAGTCAATTTATTCAAGCTAACTCACTCAAGTCAACTCACTCAAGTCAACTCATTCAAGTCATTTCACTCAAGTCAACTCACTCAAATTAACTCACTCAAATTAACTCACTCAAGCAAACTCACCCAAGTCAACTCACTCAAGTTAACTCATTCCTGTCAACTCACTCAAGTTAACTCACTCAAGTCAATTCATTCATATCAACTCACTCAAACAAACTCACTCAAGTCAACTCATTCATGTCAACTCACTCAAGCTAACTTAATCAAGCAAACTCACTCAAGTCAATTCATTCAAGCTAACTCACTCAAGCCAACTCACTCAAGTCAACTCACTCACTCAAGTCAACTCACTCATTCAAGTCAACTCACTAGAGTCAACTCACTCAAATCAATTCATTCAGGCTAACTCACTCAAGTCAACTCACTCACTCAAGTCAACTCACTCACTATGTCAACTCACTCACTCAAGTCAACTCACTCAAGTCAACTTATGCACTCAAGTCAACTAACTCACTCAAGTCAACTCACTCACTCAAGTCAACTCACTCACTCAAGTCAATTCATTCAAGCTAACTCACTCAAGTCAACTCACTCACTCAAGTCAACTCACTCACTATGTCAACTCACTCACTCAAGTCAACTCACTCAAGTCAACTTATGCACTCAAGTCAACTCACTCAAGTCAACTCACTCACTCAAGTCAACTCACTCACTCAAGTCAATTCATTCAAGCTAACTCACTCAAGTCAACTCACTCACTCAAGTCAACTCACTCACTCATGTCAACTCACTCACTCAAGTCAACTCACTCACTCATGTCAACTCACTCACTCAAGTCAACTCACTCACTCAAGTCAACTCACTCACTCAAGTCAACTCACTCACTCAAGTCAACTCACTCACTCAAGTCAATTTATTCAAGCTAACTCACTCAAGTCAACTCACTCAAGTCAACTCATTCAAGTCATTTCACTCAAGTCAACTCACTCAAATTAACTCACTCAAATTAACTCACTCAAGCAAACTCACCCAAGTCAACTCACTCAAGTTAACTCATTCCTGTCAACTCACTCAAGTTAACTCACTCAAGTCAATTCATTCATATCAACTCACTCAAACAAACTCACTCAAGTCAACTCATTCATGTCAACTCACTCAAGCTAACTTAATCAAGCAAACTCACTCAAGTCAACTCACTCAAGTCAATTCATTCAAGCTAACTCACTCAAGCCAACTCACTCAAGTCAACTCACTCACTCAAGTCAACTCACTCATTCAAGTCAACTCACTAGAGTCAACTCACTCAAATCAATTCATTCAGGCTAACTCACTCAAGTCAAATCACTCACTCAAGTCAACTCATTCAAGTCAACTCACTCACTTAAGTCAACTCACTCAAGTCAACTCACTCAAGTCAATTCATTCAAGCTCACTCACTCAAGCCAACTCACTCAAGTCAACTCACTCACTCAAGTCAATTCATTCAAACTAACTCACTCAAGCCAACTCACTAACTCACTCAAGTCAACTCACTCACTCGTCAACTCATTCAAGTCTACTTATTCAAGTCAACTCACTCAAGTTAACTCACTCACTCAAGTCAACTCACTCACTCATCAACTCATTCAAGCTAACTCACTCAAGTCAACTCACTCACTCAAGTCAACTCACTCACTATGTCAACTCACTCACTCAAGTCAACTCACTCAAGTCAACTTATGCACTCAAGTCAACTAACTCACTCAAGTCAACTCACTCACTCAAGTCAACTCACTCACTCAAGTCAATTCATTCAAGCTAACTCACTCAAGTCAACTCACTCACTCAAGTCAACTCATTCACTCATGTCAACTCACTCACTCAAGTCAACTCACTCACTCATGTCAACTCACTCACTCAAGTCAACTCACTCACTCAAGTCAACTCACTCACTCAAGTCAACTCACTCACTCAAGTCAACTCACTCACTCAAGTCAACTCACTCATTCAAGTCAACTCACTAGAGTCAACTCACTCAAGTCAATTCATTCAAGCTAACTCACTCAAGTCAATCACTCATTCAAGTCAACTCACTCAAGTCAACACACTCACTTAAGTCAACTCATTCAAGTCAACTCACTCAAGTCAACTCACTCAAGTCAATTCATTCAAGCTCACTCACTCAAGCCAACTCACTCAAGTCAACTCACTCACTCAAGTCAATTCATTCAAACTAACTCACTCAAGCCAACTCACTAACTCACTCAAGTCAACTCACTCACTCGTCAACTCATTCAAGTCTACTTATTCAAGTCAACTCACTCAAGTTAACTCACTCACTCAAGTCAACTCACTCACTCATCAACTCATTCAAGCTAACTCACTCAAGTCAACTCACTCACTCAAGTCAACTCACTCACTATGTCAACTCACTCACTCAAGTCAACTCACTCAAGTCAACTTATGCACTCAAGTCAACTAACTCACTCAAGTCAACTCACTCACTCAAGTCAACTCACTCACTCAAGTCAATTCATTCAAGCTAACTCACTCAAGTCAACTCACTCACTCAAGTCAACTCACTCACTCATGTCAACTCACTCACTCATGTCAACTCACTCACTCAAGTATACTCACTCACTCATGTCAACTCACTCACTCAAGTCAACTCACTAACTTAAGTCAACTCACTCACTCAAGTCAACTCACTCACTCAAGTCAACTCACTCACTCAAGTCAATTTATTCAAGCTAACTCACTCAAGTCAACTCACTCAAGTCAACTCATTCAAGTCATTTCACTCAAGTCAACTCACTCAAATTAACTCACTCAAATTAACTCACTCAAGCAAACTCACCCAAGTTAACTCACTCAAGTTAACTCATTCCTGTCAACTCACTCAAGTTAACTCACTCAAGTCAATTCATTCATATCAACTCACTCAAACAAACTCACTCAAGTCAACTCACTCATGTCAACTCACTCAAGCTAACTTAATCAAGCAAACTCACTCAAGTCAACTCACTCAAGTCAATTCATTCAAGCTAACTCACTCAAGCCAACTCACTCAAGTCAACTCACTCACTCAAGTCAACTCACTCATTCAAGTCAACTCACTAGAGTCAACTCACTCAAATCAATTCATTCAGGCTAACTCACTCAAGTCAAATCACTCACTCAAGTCAACTCATTCAAGTCAACTCACTCACTTAAGTCAACTCACTCAAGTCAACTCACTCAAGTCAATTCATTCAAGCTCACTCACTCAAGCCAACTCACTCAAGTCAACTCACTCACTCAAGTCAATTCATTCAAACTAACTCACTCAAGCCAACTCACTAACTCACTCAAGTCAACTCACTCACTCATCAACTCATTCAAGCTAACTCACTCAAGTCAACTCACTCACTCAAGTCAACTCACTCACTATGTCAACTCACTCACTCATCAACTCATTCAAGCTACTCACTCATCAACTCATTCAAGCTAACTCACTCAAGTCAACTCACTCACTCAAGTCAACTCACTCACTATGTCAACTCACTCACTCAAGTCAACTCACTCAAGTCAACTTATGCACTCAAGTCAACTAACTCACTCAAGTCAACTCACTCAAGTTAACTCACTCACTCAAGTCAACTCACTCACTCATCAACTCATTCAAGCTAACTCACTCAAGTCAACTCACTCACTCAAGTCAACTCACTCACTATGTCAACTCACTCACTCATCAACTCATTAAAGCTACTCACTCATCAACTCATTCAAGCTAACTCACTCAAGTCAACTCACTCACTCAAGTCAACTCACTCACTATGTCAACTCACTCACTCAAGTCAACTCACTCAAGTCAACTTATGCACTCAAGTCAACTAACTCACTCAAGTCAACTCACTCACTCAAGTCAACTCACTCACTCAAGTCAATTCATTCAAGCTAACTCACTCAAGTCAACTCACTCACTCAAGTCAACTCACTCACTCATGTCAACTCACTCACTCAAGTCAACTCACTCACTCATGTCAACTCACTCACTCAAGTCAACTCACTCACTCAAGTCAATTTATTCAAGCTAACTCACTCAAGTCAACTCACTCAAGTCAACTCATTCAAGTCATTTCACTCAAGTCAACTCACTCAAATTAACTCACTCAAATTAACTCACTCAAGCAAACTCACCCAAGTCAACTCACTCAAGTTAACTCACTCACTCAAGTCAACTCACTCACTCATCAACTCATTCAAGCTAACTCACTCAAGTCAACTCACTCACTCAAGTCAACTCACTCACTATGTCAACTCACTCACTCATCAACTCATTCAAGCTACTCACTCATCAACTCATTCAAGCTAACTCACTCAAGTCAACTCACTCACTCAAGTCAACTCACTCACTATGTCAACTCACTCACTCAAGTCAACTCACTCAAGTCAACTTATGCACTCAAGTCAACTAACTCACTCAAGTCAACTCACTCACTCAAGTCAACTCACTCACTCAAGTCAATTCATTCAAGCTAACTCACTCAAGTCAACTCACTCACTCAAGTCAACTCACTCACTCATGTCAACTCACTCACTCAAGTCAACTCACTCACTCATGTCAACTCACTCACTCAAGTCAACTCACTCACTCAAGTCAATTTATTCAAGCTAACTCACTCAAGTCAACTCACTCAAGTCAACTCATTCAAGTCATTTCACTCAAGTCAACTCACTCAAATTAACTCACTCAAATTAACTCACTCAAGCAAACTCACCCAAGTCAACTCACTCAAGTTAACTCATTCCTGTCAACTCACTCAAGTTAACTCACTCAAGTCAATTCATTCATATCAACTCACTCAAACAAACTCACTCAAGTCAACTCATTCATGTCAACTCACTCAAGCTAACTTAATCAAGCAAACTCACTCAAGTCAACTCACTCAAGTCAATTCATTCAAGCTAACTCACTCAAGCCAACTCACTCAAGTCAACTCACTCACTCAAGTCAACTCACTCATTCAAGTCAACTCACTAGAGTCAACTCACTCAAATCAATTCATTCAGGCTAACTCACTCAAGTCAAATCACTCACTCAAGGGGACGGCGTGGCCTAGTGGATAAGTGGCACGGCTCACAATCCGAAGGTGCTGGGTTCGATCCCCATCACAGCACCTGCCGTTACCCCGGGGAAGCAAACCCTTAGAAAATGCAGGAGGAAGCAGACCCTTACATAAAATGCATGCTGAAGTCGGATGCATTGGGCCGACAGGCGCAAAAATAAAAACCACAGTGCAACGCACACCGCCTTGGGGATTAGAGAAATAAGGCGAACGCAAAAAAAAAAAAAAAAAAAAAATCACTCACTCAAGTCAACTCATTCAAGTCAACTCACTCACTTAAGTCAACTCACTCAAGTCAACTCACTCAAGTCAATTCATTCAAGCTCACTCACTCAAGCCAACTCACTCAAGTCAACTCACTCACTCAAGTCAATTCATTCAAACTAACTCACTCAAGCCAACTCACTAACTCACTCAAGTCAACTCACTCACTCGTCAACTCATTCAAGTCTACTTATTCAAGTCAACTCACTCAAGTTAACTCACTCACTCAAGTCAACTCACTCACTCATCAACTCATTCAAGCTAACTCACTCAAGTCAACTCACTCACTCAAGTCAACTCACTCACTATGTCAACTCACTCACTCAAGTCAACTCACTCAAGTCAACTTATGCACTCAAGTCAACTAACTCACTCAAGTCAACTCACTCACTCAAGTCAACTCACTCACTCAAGTCAATTCATTCAAGCTAACTCACTCAAGTCAACTCACTCACTCAAGTCAACTCATTCACTCATGTCAACTCACTCACTCAAGTCAACTCACTCACTCATGTCAACTCACTCACTCAAGTCAACTCACTCACTCAAGTCAACTCACTCACTCAAGTCAACTCACTCACTCAAGTCAACTCACTCACTCAAGTCAATTTATTCAAGCTAACTCACTCAAGTCAACTCACTCAAGTCAACTCATTCAAGTCATTTCACTCAAGTCAACTCACTCAAATTAACTCACTCAAATTAACTCACTCAAGCAAACTCACCCAAGTCAACTCACTCAAGTTAACTCATTCCTGTCAACTCACTCAAGTTAACTCACTCAAGTCAATTCATTCATATCAACTCACTCAAACAAACTCACTCAAGTCAACTCACTCAAGTTAACTCATTCATGTCAACTCACTCAAGCTAACTTAATCAAGCAAACTCACTCAAGTCAACTCACTCAAGTCAATTCATTCAAGCTAACTCACTCAAGCCAACTCACTCAAGTCAACTCACTCACTCAAGTCAACTCACTCATTCAAGTCAACTCACTAGAGTCAACTCACTCAAATCAATTCATTCAGGCTAACTCACTCAAGTCAAATCACTCACTCAAGTCAACTCATTCAAGTCAACTCACTCACTTAAGTCAACTCACTCAAGTCAACTCACTCAAGTCAATTCATTCAAGCTCACTCACTCAAGCCAACTCACTCAAGTCAACTCACTCACTCAAGTCAATTCATTCAAACTAACTCACTCAAGCCAACTCACTAACTCACTCAAGTCAACTCACTCACTCAAGTCAACTTATTCAAGTCTACTTATTCAAGTCAACTCACTCAAGTTAACTCACTCACTCAAGTCAACTCACTCACTCATCAACTCATTCAAGCTAACTCACTCAAGTCAACTCACTCACTCAAGTCAACTCACTCACTATGTCAACTCACTCACTCATCAACTCATTCAAGCTACTCACTCATCAACTCATTCAAGCTAACTCACTCAAGTCAACTCACTCACTCAAGTCAACTCACTCACTATGTCAACTCACTCACTCAAGTCAACTCACTCAAGTCAACTTATGCACTCAAGTCAACAAACTCACTCAAGTCAACTCACTCACTCAAGTCAACTCACTCACTCAAGTCAATTCATTCAAGCTAACTCACTCAAGTCAACTCACTCACTCAAGTCAACTCACTCACTCATGTCAACTCACTCACTCAAGTCAACTCACTCACTCATGTCAACTCACTCACTCAAGTCAACTCACTCACTCAAGTCAATTTATTCAAGCTAACTCACTCAAGTCAACACACTTAAGTCAACTCATTCAAGTCATTTCACTCAAGTCAACTCACTCAAATTAACTCACTCAAATTAACTCACTCAAGCAAACTCACCCAAGTCAACTCACTCAAGTTAACTCACTCACTCAAGTCAACTCACTCACTCATCAACTCATTCAAGCTAACTCACTCAAGTCAACTCACTCACTCAAGTCAACTCACTCACTATGTCAACTCACTCACTCATCAACTCATTCAAGCTACTCACTCATCAACTCATTCAAGCTAACTCACTCAAGTCAACTCACTCACTCAAGTCAACTCACTCACTATGTCAACTCACTCACTCAAGTCAACTCACTCAAGTCAACTTATGCACTCAAGTCAACTAACTCACTCAAGTCAACTCACTCACTCAAGTCAACTCACTCACTCAAGTCAATTCATTCAAGCTAACTCACTCAAGTCAACTCACTCACTCAAGTCAACTCACTCACTCATGTCAACTCACTCACTCAAGTCAACTCACTCACTCATGTCAACTCACTCACTCAAGTCAATTTATTCAAGCTAACTCACTCAAGTCAACTCACTCAAGTCAACTCATTCAAGTCATTTCACTCAAGTCAACTCACTCAAATTAACTCACTCAAATTAACTCACTCAAGCAAACTCACCCAAGTCAACTCACTCAAGTTAACTCATTCCTGTCAACTCACTCAAGTTAACTCACTCAAGTCAATTCATTCATATCAACTCACTCAAACAAACTCACTCAAGTCAACTCATTCATGTCAACTCACTCAAGCTAACTTAATCAAGCAAACTCACTCAAGTCAACTCACTCAAGTCAATTCATTCAAGCTAACTCACTCAAGCCAACTCACTCAAGTCAACTCACTCACTCAAGTCAACTCACTCATTCAAATCAACTCACTAGAGTCAACTCACTCAAATCAATTCATTCAGGCTAACTCACTCAAGCCAAATCACTCACTCAAGTCAACTCATTCAAGTCAACTCACTCACGTCAACTCACTCAAGTCAATTCATTCAAGCTCACTCACTCAAGCCAACTCACTCAAGTCAACTCACTCACTCAAGTCAATTCATTCAAACTAACTCACTCAAGCCAACTCACTAACTCACTCAAGTCAACTCACTCACTCAAGTCAACTTATTCAAGTCTACTTATTCAAGTCAACTCACTCAAGTTAACTCACTCACTCAAGTCAACTCACTCACTCATCAACTCATTCAAGCTAACTCACTCAAGTCAACTCACTCACTCAAGTCAACTCACTCACTATGTCAACTCACTCACTCATCAACTCATTCAAGCTACTCACTCATCAACTCATTCAAGCTAACTCACTCAAGTCAACTCACTCACTCAAGTCAACTCACTCACTATGTCAACTCACTCACTCAAGTCAACTCACTCACTCAAGTCAACTCACTCAAGTCAACTCATGCACTCAAGTCAACTCACTCACTCAAGTCAATTCATTCAAGCTAACTCACTCAAGTCAACTCACTCACTCAAGTCAACTCACTCACTCATGTCAACTCACTCACTCAAGTCAACTCACTCACTCATGTCAACTCACTCACTCAAGTCAACTCACTCACTCAAGTCAACTCACTCACTCAAGTCAACTCACTCACTCAAGTCAATTTATTCAAGCTAACTCACTCAAGCCAACTCACTCAAGTCAACTCACTCAAGTCAACTCCCTCAAGTCAACTCATTCAAGTCATTTCACTCAAGTCAACTCACTCAAATTAACTCACTCAAGCAAACTCACCCAAGTCAACTCACTCAAGTTAACTCATTCCTGTCAACTCACTCAAGTTAACTCACTCAAGTCAATTCATTCATATCAACTCACTCAAGTTAACTCACTCAAACAAACTCACTCAAGTCAACTCACTCAAGTTAACTCATTCATGTCAACTCACTCAAGCTAACTTACTCAAGCAAACTCACTCAAGTCAACTCACTCAAGTTAACTCATTCATGTCAACTCACTCAAGTTAACTCACTTATATCAACTCAAGTTAACTCACTCAAGCTAACTTACTCAAGCAAACTCACTCAAGTTAACTCATTCATGTCAACTCACTCAAGTTAACTCACTTATATCAACTCAAGTTAACTCACTCAAGCTAACTTACTCAAGCAAACTCACTCAAGTCAACTCACTCAAGTTAACTCATTCATGTCAACTCACTCAAGTTAACTCACTTATATCAACTCAAGTTAACTCACTCAAGCTAACTTACTCAAGCAAACTCACTCAAGTCAACTCACTCAAGTTAACTCATTTGTGTCAACTCACTCAAGTTAACTGGTTGCATACTATAAGCCGCTCCTAGCGCCAGAACACTTCTTCATCCGTGGCCATAAGCTGCTGTTAACATCAATGTTTGTTTCATAGTAAAACGAGTTATAAATTTATAGTCTTCCTTTCCTTTTCGGTACGAGATTTTAATTTACCAACAGGAAGTTGATTCACGAAGCACATGTTAGCAAGAGAAGTTGTGAAAAATTGTATTCTTGTCATAATTATCATATTTTCAAGCTAGTTACCAAACTAAAAAATTGTTTACCATGGCAACAAGCGATAAGGTCACCAAAAGCACTCGTACGGCTCATCTAACTGCTGAACAGGCTAGAAACTTGTTTCAACAGATGAATGATACATATAGTCTATTGAACAGGCTAGAAACTTGTTTCAACAGATGAATGATACATCTGGTCTATTGAACAGGCTAGAAACTTGTTTCAACAGATGAATGATACATCTGGTCTATTGAACAGGCTAGAAACTTGTATCAACAGATGAATGATACATCTGGTCTATTGAACAGGCTAGAAACTTGTATCAACAGATGAATGATACATCTGGTCTATTGAACAGGCTAGAAACTTGTTTCAACAGATGGATGATACGTCTAGTGAAGACGAGGTAAGTGAAACTGATGTCGATAATAATAATTCACGGATTTTGATGAAAACGAAAACAATAGTCCTGACAGCGCAAGTAGTGATAGCGAAGATGATGCCCGTTCTGGAGTATCAAAAGTCCCTAAATATAGTCCTGACAGCGCAAGTAGTGATAGCGAACATGATGCCCGTTCTGGAGTATCAAAAGTCCCTAAAAATAGTCCTGACAGCGCAAGTAGTGATAGCGAAGATGATGCCCATTCTGGACCATCAAAAGTCCCTAAAAATAGTCCTGACAGCGCAAGTAGTGATAGCGAAGATGATGCCCATTCTGGACCATCAAAAGTCCCTAAAAACGCTAAGACGGCTGCTAGATTTACAAATAGTAAAAAATGGAGCTCAAGAAAGAGAACAGTGGCACCAAGTAACTGAAGGTGAAACAACAGGCAGTATTCCCTTTGTTCCAACTCGTGAACCAGGTATGCATGCAAAACTAGATGCATCTTCCTCTGAACTAGATTGTTGGTTTGCCTTGATAACACCAGATGTGTTAGATTCATTGGTATCAATGATCAATGAATATGCAGAATTAAAGAAATCCAAGCAAGTTGCTTGACAAAAGTCTACACTTGCAAGTTGGAAGCCTATCACTGAATATGATTAGTCATGTTGTGGTATTGGTAGGAACAGATAATGTAAAGAAAGACGGTACCGAAATAATTAAGAATAAATATAAAAGTCTTATGGGAACACTTAAGGAAAACAAAGTTTAGAAAGCTCACAATGATGGGCATTTTAGATAAAGCAGATGGGTCAGACTATCTAGATAGTAAGATAATAGGTATCAACCTTAGGTTACAGGTAATGTGTGCAGACATGGGAATTTAATTTATTGATGTGAAAGTAGACAAAAGTAAAATGTTAGACAGCAGAGGTTTACATCTAAATGAGATAGGACAGCATGTTGTAGCAAAGTATATGTTTAATCATTGTGTTAGAAATTTAAACTAGTAAGGCCTATGAAGTATGAGACTAAAGATAGGCCTACAATAGGGTGCTATAGAGGATGTAGTCAAAGGGGAGAGTTGGGGTCAGGGAAGTGTGAAATAAGTAATGGAAAAGCAAACACTAAAATGATAAAGCAAAAGCAGAAAGTGGAAAACCAACAACATTACAAACTAAAATGTTTTTATGCAAATGTGAGAAGTATAGTAAATAAAAGAGAAGAATTGGAACTGTATGTAGAAGAAGAGAAACCAGATATAATAGGGTTAACAGAATCATGGACATATGAGGAGATTGCAGATAGTGAACTTGACATAGAGGGATATACAATGTTAAGGAAAGATAGGGTAGTTGGAGACAAGACTAAGGGAGGTGGCGTTTTATTATACTGTATAAATTTTGTTAATATAACGATCAAAGATTATTTATCATATGGTAAACAAAATGAAAGTGTATGGGGAGAAATAGAAAGTGGGAGTGAAAAAACAGTGATTGGAGTGTGCTATAGATGTCCATCAAGTCACAAAGAGGAAGATGAGGAGCTGATTAGTAGCATAGCAAAGGCAAGTGAAGGGAAATTATTATTAATGGGAGATTTCAACTATCCAGAAATAAAATGGGATATGGCAGAAGCACTTGTAGAGTCAAAATCTTTTGTTAAGTGCATAACTGACAATTTTTTAATTCAACATGTAGAAGCAGCCACCAGAGGCCAAAACATACTCGACCTAGTTTTTAATACAGAGGAAAATATGATTGAAAACGTTACCGTTGGGGAACTGTTTGGCTCAAGTGACCATAAAATCATCGGCTGGGATCTTATTGCAGGGAAAGAAGTAAACATAAACACGTGAACATACGACTACTCTTAGGCAGATGTTAAGAGGATGGAAGAGGCAGCGAACCACATAATCTGGAAAGATATTGTCGTAGGAACAGATGTTGAACAGGAGTGGGAGAGTTTTAAAACAATTCTAGAAACGCTAAAAGAGGAATGTGTTCCATGTAGGGAGGTAAACCCCAAGCGTAAAAAGTGGATAACTAGATTTGTAGTGAAATGTAGAAGAGCAAAAAATAAAGCATTGAAAAATTAATAAAGACAGGTAAATCAAAAGTAAAATATTTGGACAAGTAGAACATATCTCAGAAAGTGAATAAAACAGCAAAAATAGACTTCGAAAAAAAAACTTGCTCAGAGGATCAAGACTGACAGTAAAAGCTTCTTTTCTTATGTTAGAAATAAACAAAGAACGAAAGACAAAGTAGGCCCTCTCATAGACAGTACAGGGAAAATAATAAGTGAGAATAGGGAGGCAGCTAATCTACTCAATCAGTACTTTGGCACAGTCTACACAAAAGAGGACTGCTTCAAGATCCCAGAGCCTATAGATATTTTTCAAAGAGACATGGATACACCGGCATTAAGATCAATCTGTATTACAGAGGAAATGGTTTTTAAAAAATTGGAGGGGTTGAAAGTGAATAAATGTCCAGGTCAAGATGGTATTCATCCAAAATTGCTGTTTGAAATTAGAGACCAACTAGCAAAACCATTGGCTATATTACGTTCTCAATCACTCACAAAAGGGATTGTTCCACGGGATTGGAAAGATGCAGGAGTGATCCCCTTATTCAAAAAAGGCAAAAAATCGAATTATAGACCGATGACTTTAACGAGCATAGTCTGTAAATTGTTAGATGTTAAATTGTTAAATGATCAGAGGAATGGATAAATTAGACTATAACAATTTTTTTTTAATACAGCCACCCACAATAACAAGAGGGCATAGCTACAAGCTGACTAAAGAGAGGTCCAGGTTAGATATTAGGAAATATTTTTTTAGTCAGAGAGTGGTGTCTGCTTGGAATGCATTGCCAGGGGAGGTAGTGGAGGCAGGGACAGTTAATGCATTTAAGAATAAACTGGATGAGCATAGCTTTTAGAGCAAGGTGATGTAAATGTAACTGGTTGTATACAGACTCTGCAGGGTCTTCTAAACCAGTATAAAGATGTTAAGTTATGAGCTGTTAACATTTTTGGCCATGATTATCGCAATAGGTTTAGGTAAAAAAAAAGCATTGGTGAAGGATTATTGGGCACACAAACCGCACAACTGCAACCCATGGTACAGTTAGCTACAACCCATGGTACAGTCAGATGTTTCCCAGATTGAGATTTGAAATCATTGACCACACCATGTTGCATGTTGGAGATGCTGAATCTGTAGGGAAGGACAAAATAGAGCCATTCTTGAATTCACTAATAGCAGAGTTCCAGGTTGCATTTTATCCATTTCACGATCTGGCCATTGATAAAATGGTAATAGGCTATAACGGAGGCTGGAAGCACAAGCAGTACAATGCCTCCAAGCCAAGCAAGTATCACATCAAGACTTTTGGCTTGTGTGATTCTACTACAGGGTATGTCTACTCTGTATTGACATACTTCGGACAAAACACATGTCCTTGCCAATGACCGTACAAGTCAGGCCGTGAAGGTGTTTGATTACCTACTGCAAGGAATTGGAAAAGGCCACCATATATTTGCGGATAGATACTACACTGTAGACACCGTGATTACATATCTGTTGAGTAGGGGTACTGATTACATATCTGTTGAGTTAGGGGTAGTGATTACATATCTGTTGAGTTAGGGGTAGTGATTACATATCTGTTGAGTGATAGGTAGTGATTACATATCTGTTGAGTTAGGGGTATTGATTATACTGGCACACTCAACATCAACAGGAACAATGTTCCGCTTCAGTTGAAGACCATTTCTCTACAGCTCCGAGAAGCTAGGTGGTACAGAAATAATGATGGATCCCAGATATGTGTTGCTTGGCGAGATAAGAAAGCCAAAAAGCCGTGTATTGTTGTCTCCACCAAGACTACAGTTCAGATGGAGCAGGTTACAACTAGACGAGGCAACACAGTTGAAAAACCCAAAGTAGTACAGCGATACAACATGTGTATGAATGGATGTGACCATAGCGACCAGATGGTATCATACTATGGCAGCTTCCAAAGAAAAACAAGAAAATGGTGGAAAAAAATATTTTATCGGATCATTGAGGTTTCACAGGTAAATGCTCATATTATATACACGCTCTGTCAAAGAAAATTTGATCCATCAGCTGACTGAGAAGGCTGCATCCATCATCCCGCAAGAGGTAGTAACAACAAACAGCAATAAAGTTGGGAGAAAATTCAAAGAAGGAAAAAAAATTAAAAGACATGAGGGTGCTGTGCATCTTGTGGATCACTCAGACAAAGACAGGAACTGCATTGTATGCTCAACTCCTGCAAAGAGAGCCCGCACACATTTTTATTGCACTGGTTGCCCAGAAAAGCCACATCTCCATCCGAAGAACTGTTTTAGAGCGTATCATACACATGATCCTGCATATGGTGCTCACTAAAGACATTCATGTACTGCAAATAAATTGTAGATATATTTTTTTTCAAATGTTTATTTTTTGACATTTTTAAATTTTTTCTGATCTGGTGTAGATGTGGCTACATTAGCTATTAGAAGTGTAAATATTATCCAATTTCTGTGTTCTTGGATTTGTTTTTCTTATCGTTGGATATACTTTATGATAACCACCAAGTAAATGACATTAAATGTTTCGGACATTCAAAAATAGAAGGCGAGTTGGCACTTTTTTATTATGCTTTTCTCTTGTAAATAATAATTTACCATTTGCAAATTTCCTACTAAAAAATAACACACAATTGTTTCAGATCTATCTTAGAGAAAATTCATTTACCTACAAAATGGTATATCATTCATAAAAATTTGTTCATAATTCAGAAAACTACAGCGAAATTTGTACATACACGTACACCTGCAAATGGGGAAATGGGACCTAAATCTTATTCTGCCATAGCCTGTTTCTCAATTCAGTAGCTAATCAGTCATCTAACTCAAGTTAACTCACTCAAGTCAACTCACTCAAATAAACTCACTCAAGTCAACTCACTCAAGTCAACTCACTCAAATTAACTCACTCAAGTTAACTCACTAATATCAACTCACTCAAGTCAACTCCCTAATATCAACTCACTCAAGCCAACTCACTCAAGTTAACTTACTCAAGCCAACTCACTCAAGTCAACTCCCTCAATTCACTCAAGCCAACTCACTCAAGTTAACTCACTCAAGCCAACTCACTCAAGTTAACTCACTGAAGTCAACTCCCTAATATCAACTCACTCAAGTTAACTCACTCAAGCCAACTCACTCAAGTTAACTCACTCAAACCAACTCACTCAAGTTAACTCACTCAAGTTAACTCACTAATATCAACTCACTCAAGTTAACTCACTAATATCAACTCACTCAAGTCAACTCCCTAATATCAACTCACTCAAGTCAACTCACTCAAGTTAACTCACTAATATCAACTCACTCAAGTCAACTCCCTAATATCAACTCACTCAAGTCAACTCACTCAAGTTAACTCACTCAAATGAACTCACTCAAGGTAACTCACTAATATCACCTCACTCAAGTCAACTGCCTAATATCAACTCACTCAAGCCAACTCACTCAAGTCAACTCACTAATATCAACTCACTCAAGTTAGCTCACTGATATCAACGCACTATTATCAACGCACTATTATCAACTCACTCAAGTCAACTCACTCAAGTCATCTCACTCAAGTTAACTCACTAATATCAACTCACTAAATTCAACTCACTAATAACTCACTCAAATCAACTCACAAAAGTCAACTCACTCAAGTTAACTCACTAAAGCCAACTCACTCAAGTCAACTCCCTCAATTCACTCAAGCCAACTCACTCAAGCCAACTCACTCAAGTTAACTCACTAATATCAACTCACTCAAGTCAACTCCCTAATATCAACTCACTCAAGTTAACTCACTCAAGTTAACTCACTAATATCAACTCACTCAAGTCAACTGCCTAATATCAACTCACTCAAGCCAACTCACTCAAGTTAACTCACTCAAGCCAACTCACTCAAGTTAACTCACTAAAGTTAACTCACTAATATCAACTCACTAATATCAACTCACTCAAGCCAACTCACTCAAGTTAACTCACTCAAGCCAACTCACTCAAGTTAACTCACTAAAGTTAACTCACTAATATCAACTCACTAATATCAACTCGCTCAAGTCAATTCACTAATATCAACTCACTAATATCAACTCACTGAAGTCAACTCACTCATCAACTCACTCAAGCCAACTCACTCAAGTCAACTCACTCAAATTAACTCACTAAAGTTAACTCACTCAAGTCAACTCCCCCAACTCACTCAACCCAACTCACTCAAGTTAACTCACTCAAGCCAACTCACTCAAATCAACTCCCTCAATTCACTCAAGCCAACTCACTCAAGTTAACTCACTCAAGCCAACTCACTCAAGTTAACTCACTCAAGTCAACTCCCTAATATCAACTCACTGAAGTTAACTCACTCAAGCCAACTCACTCAAATTAACTCACTCAAGTTAACTCACTAATATCAACTCACTCAAGTCAACTCACTCAAGTCAACTCATTAATATCAACTCACTAATATCAACTCACTAATATAAACTCACTAATATCAACTCACTCAAGTCAATTCACTAATATCAACTCACTCAAGTTAACTCACTCAAGTTAGCTCACTAATATCAACGCACTAATATCAACTCACTCAAGTTAACTCACTCAAGACAACTCACTAATATCAACTCACTAATATCAACTCACTAATATCAACTCAGTAATATCAACTCACTGCAGTCAACTCACTAATATCAACTCACTAATATCAACTCACTAATATCAACTCAGTAATATCAACTCACTGCAGTCAACTCACTCAAGTCAACTCACTAATATCAACTCAGTAATATCAACTCACTAATATCAACTCACTCAAGTTAACTCACTCAAGTTAACTCACTAATATTAACTCACTCACGCCAACTCACTCAAGCCAACTCACTCAAGTTAACTCACTCAAGTTAACTCACTCAAGCCAATTCACTAAAGTCAACTCATTAATATCCACTCACTAATATCAACTCACTCAAGTCAACTCACTAATATCAACTCACTCAAGTTAACTCACTAATATCAACTCAAGTCAACTCACTAATATCGACTCATTCAAGTAAACTCACTCAAGTCAACTCACTAATATCAACTCACTCAAGTCAACTCACTAATATCAACTCACTCAAGTCAACTCACTAATATCAACTCACTCAAGTTAACTCACTAATATCAACTCACTCAAGTCATCTCACTAATATCAACTCACTCAAGTTAACTCACTAATATCAACTCACTCAAGTTAACTCACTAATATCAACTCACTCGTCAACTCACTAATATCAACTCACTCAAGTTAAATCACTAATATCAACTCACTCAAGTTAACTCACTAATATCAACTCAAGTCAACTCACTAATATCGACTCATTCAAGTAAACTCACTCAAGTCAACTCACTAATATCAACTCTCTCAAGCCAACTCACTAATATCAACTCTCTCAAGCCAACTCACTCAAACTATCTCACTCAAACTAACTCACTCAAACTAACTCACTCACGCCAACTCACTCAAGTTAACTCACTCAAGTTAACTCACTCAAGTTAACTCACTCAAGCCAATTCACTAAAGTCAACTCATTAATATCCACTCACTAATATCAACTCACTCAAGTCAACTCACTAATATCAACTCTCTCAAGCCAACTCACTCAAACTATCTCACTCAAACTAACTCACTCAAACTAACTCACTCACGCCAACTCACTCAAGCCAACTCACTCAAGTTAACTCACTCAAGTTAACTCACTCAAGTTAACTCACTCAAGCCAATTCACTAAAGTCAACTCATTAATATCCACTCACTAATATCAACTCACTCAAGTCAACTCACTAATATCAACTCACTCAAGTTAACTCACTAATATCAACTCAAGTCAACTCACTAATATCGACTCATTCAAGTAAACTCACTCAAGTCAACTCACTAATATCAACTCACTCAAGTCAACTCACTAATATCAACTCACTCAAGTCAACTCACTAATATCAACTCACTCAAGTTAACTCACTAATATCAACTCACTCAAGTCATCTCACTAATATCAACTCACTCAAGTTAACTCACTAATATCAACTCACTCAAGTTAACTCACTAATATCAACTCACTCGTCAACTCACTAATATCAACTCACTCAAGTTAACTCACTAATATCAACTCACTCAAGTTAACTCACTAATATCAACTCAAGTCAACTCACTAATATCGACTCATTCAAGTAAACTCACTCAAGTCAACTCACTAATATCAACTCTCTCAAGCCAACTCACTAATATCAACTCTCTCAAGCCAACTCACTCAAACTATCTCACTCAAACTAACTCACTCAAACTAACTCACTCAAACCAACTCACTCAAACTAACTCACTCAAGCCAACTCACTCAAACTAACTCACGCAAACAAACTCACTCAAGCTAACTCACTCAAACTCACTCAAGTGAACTTCTTCAAACTAACTCACTTAAACTCACTCAAACTAACTCACTCAAGCTAACTCACTCAAACTAACTCACTCAAGTTAACTTCTTCAAACTAACTCACTCAAACTAACTCACTCAAACTAACTCACTCAATCTAATTCACTCAAGCTAACTCACTCAAGCTAACTCACTTGTGTGTCGGTTTGAGTGTGTAACATGATGTGAGATTGTATGGTATGAGTCTATTTCAAGACTGCATCATGGCATGTCTAGGGAGGTCACACAGAAAATGTCTATGTCTTTAATAACTATGTCAGATAGATGGCCAAGATACACCAATAGACACTGTAACAGGCTCATGTGTCAGGGAGCACAGGGGTCAGAGCCAGCAGCTTATTCTCTGGAGATCAAATTAGTTCAGACAGGGATATCATATTTCACTGTCAAGTGAACAGTTCAATTAGATTTCAACCTCTCATCATCTCAGGGTTAGCCAGACTGGTGTGTCTAGAGGAATCCTCAACTAAAAATGGTATAGATTCTAGGCCAGCCCATTGTGTTGTATTATCTGATGTTCAGAGGGGGGGTAGAGGGGTTATGTAACATATAATCTGACGTCAGGTTGTCACATTTAGAATGGATTCCAAGGGGAAGTAGCTGGATAAGATTGACTGCTGACCAGTCAATGGGGAAGGACCAGAGTACTTTGTGACCACCATCTTTGTTTAATCTGCCTAAAGAGGCAATAAAAGTTGGGAACTGAAGACAGAGAACAGAGAGTTTAACAGGACGTTATCCCACTATGCATCATCAATTGCACTACTGGCCATTGGTGGGAATGGTGGACTTCCTGCAATAAGCAAGACGAGAAGGAAATCTGATCACTTTGAGTGAGAAGGTTTGTCTGTATGAAAAAGGGTCTGGTAAACCCAATGTCTGAGTCGAAAGGGGTCTGGTGAACCCAATGTCTGAGTCGAAAGGGGTCTGGTGAACCCAATGTCTGAGTCGAAAGGGGTCTGGTGAACCCTGGAATACTATCCGTCTAGTTCGGAAAAAGGGAGGAGAACCCTAAGAATCCTCAGGGAACACATTCTCTCAGAATGTATGTAACACGGGCACCAGAGGGACATGTTCTCAGTGTTTAAGAATCATTGTGGTCCAAGAGTGAGTTATACCCCCTTCAGGAACTCATTCTAACCGGCGTGACAAGATTTTGTTTAACAGCTTAATTCAGCCAACTACAGAGCGACAGATTCATGACAACACCGACGGTCTGGACGAACGTCAGAGACAACCAGTTAGCTAGTCAGCCAATGAAATTGTAATACAAGATTTGTATTGATCAAGTTGAGTGAATTGTGTAGTGGATATGGAAGAGTGAGAACACGGGTCAATTAGTTCCATCATCTCCTGTGTTAGATAGTGTTTGATAATCTCCTGTGTTAGATAGTGTTTGATCATCTCCTGTGTTAGATAGTGTTTGATCATCTCCTGTGTTAGATAGTGTTTGATCATCTCCTGTGTTAGATAGTGTTTGATCATCTCCTGTGTTAGATAGTGTTTGATCATCTCCTGTGTTAGATAGTGTTTGATCATCTCCTGTGTTAGATAGTGTTTGATCATCTCCTGTGTTAGATAGTGTTTGATCATCTCCTGTGTTAGATAGTGTTTGATCATCTCCTGTGTTAGATAGTGTTTGATCATCTCCTGTGTTAGATAGTGTTTGATCATCTCCTGTGTTAGATAGTGTTTGATCATCTCCTGTGTTAGATAGTGTTTGATCATCTCCTGTGTTAGATAGTGTTTGATCATCTCCTGTGTTAGATAGTGTTTGATCATCTCCTGTGTTAGATAGTGTTTGATATGATCATATAAGTTAGTTTCTTGTTCATATTGTTGTAACAAGAGTTTCGGTAATAAATGAATTGCCTTCTGTTTTATATTGAATCAAGTTTGATAGTTTGATATGTTTGAGACTTTATGACAAAGTATTCAAGGTTTTCATGTTCAACATACAGTCAGGAATCCTAGTTCTGTTACAACACACAGAGAAACACTGACACTACACACAGAGAAACACTGACACTACACACAGAGAAACACTGACACTACACACAGAGAAACACTGACACTACACACACAGAAACACTGACACTACACACAGATAAACACTGACACTACACACAGAGATACACTGACACTATACACAGAGAAACACTGACACTACACACAGAAACACTGACACTATACACAGAGAAACACTGACACTACACACAGAGAAACACTGACACTATACACAGAGAAACACTGACACTACACACAGAGATACACTGACACTATACACAGAGAAACACTGACACTACACACAGAAACACTGACACTATACACAGAGAAACACTGACACTACACACAGAAACACTGACACTATACAGAGAAACACTGACACTACACACAGAGAAACACTGACACTACACACACAGAGAAACACTGACACTACACACAGAGAAACACTGACACTACACACACAGAGAAACACTGACACTATACACAGAGAAACACTGACACTACACACACAGAAACACTGACACTACACAGAGAAACATTGACGTTACATCCTTTACCTCCTCCAGGAGAAACATGGCTGCCTCAAACATGGGTGTCATGCCATCTTGATCCACAGAAAGGGATGTTCTTACCACTCGTTCAGCCCCACCCTGAGAATATGTCCTTTAGTTATTCAATGTCTCACAACAACCACAGCCAAATCTCACCAACCACAGGCAAAACCTCACCACCCACAGACAAATCCTCACCAACCACAGACAAAACCTCACTAACCACAAACCTCACCAACCCCAGATAAACCTCACCAACCACAGACAAAACCTCACTAACCACAAACCTCACCAACCCCAGATAAACCTCACCAACCACAAACCTCACCAACCACAAACCTCACCACCCACAGACAAAACCTCACCAACCACAGACAAAACCTCACCAACCACTAAACCTCACCAACCACAAACCTCACCAACCCCAGACAAACTTCACCAACCCCAGACAAACCTCACCAACCACAAACCTCACCAACCACAAACCTCACCAACCCCAGACAAACTTTATTAGTACCTTCTAGACTACATTCCCTAGTCTTCTTCTGTTCTATGTACTTGTTTTCTAGATGTTATCTGGATTATAACACTGACTTGTTACTGTTATCTGGATTATAACACTGACTTGTTACTGTTATCTGGATTATAACACTGACTTGTTACTGTTATCTGGATTATAACACTGACTTGTTACTGTTATCTGGATTATAACACTGACTTGTTACTGTTATCTGGATTATAACACTGACTTGTTACTGTTATCTGGACTATAATACTGACTTGTTACTGTTATCTGGATTATAATACTGACTTGTTACTGTTATCTGGATTATAACACTGACTTGTTACTGTTATCTGGATTATAATACTGACTTGTTACTGTTATCTGGATTATAACACTGACTTGTTACTGTTATCTGGATTATAACACTGACTTGTTACTGTTATCTGGATTATAACACTGACTTGTTACTGTTATATGGATTATAACACTGACTTGTTACTGTTATCTGGATTATAATACTGACTTGTTACTGTTATCTGGATTATAACACTGACTTGTTACTGTTATCTGGATTATAACACTGACTTGTTACTGTTATATGGATTATAACACTGACTTGTTACTGTTATATGGATTATAACACTGACTTGTTACTGTTATCTGGATTATAATACTGACTTGTTACTGTTATCTGGATTATAACACTGACTTGTTACTGTTATCTGGATTATAACACTGACTTGTTACTGTTATCTGGATTATAACACTGACTTGTTACTGTTATCTGGATTATAACACTGACTTGTTACTGTTATCTGGATTATAATACTGACTTGTTACTGTTATCTGGATTATAACACTGACTTGTTACTGTTATCTGGATTATAACACTGACTTGTTACTGTTATCTGGATTATAACACTGACTTGTTACTGTTATATGGATTATAACACTGACTTGTTACTGTTAAATCTATTATAACACTGACTTGTTACTGTTAAATCTATTATAACACTGACTTGTTTCTGTTAAATCTATTATAACACTGACTTGTTACTGTTAAATCTATTATAACACTGACTTATTACTGTTAAATCTATTATAACACTGACTTGTTACTGTTAAATCTATTATAACACTGACTTGTTTCTGTTAAATCTATTATAACACTGACTTGTTACTGTTAAATCTATTATAACACTGACTTGTTACTGTTAAATCTATTATAACACTGACTTGTTACTGTTAAATCTATTATAACAATGACTTGTTACTGTTAAATCTATTATAACACTGACTTGTTACTGTTATCTGGATTATAACACTGACTTGTTACTGTTATCTGGATTATAACACTGACTTGTTACTGTTAAATCTATTATAACACTGACTTGTTACTGTTATCTGGATTATAACACTGACTTGTTACTGTTAAATCTATTATAACACTGACTTGTTACTGTTATCTGGATTATAACACTGACTTGTTACTGTTATCTGGATTATAACACTGACTTGTTACTGTTATCTGGATTATAACACTGACTTGTTACTGTTCTCTGGATTATAACACTGACTTGTTACTGTTATCTGGATTATAACACTGACTTGTTACTGTTATCTGGATTATAACACTGACTTGTTACTGTTAAATCTATTATAACACTGACTTGTTACTGTTATCTGGATTATAACACTGACTTGTTACTGTTATCTGGATTATAACACTGACTTGTTACTGTTATCTGGATTATAACACTGACTTGTTACTGTTAAATCTATTATAACACTGACTTGTTACTGTTAAATCTATTATAACACTGACTTGTTACTGTTATCTGGATTATAACACTGACTTGTTACTGTTATCTGGATTATAACACTGACTTGTTACTGTTATCTGGATTATAACACTGACTTGTTACTGTTATCTGGATTATAACACTGAATTGTTACTGTTATCTGGATTATAACACTGACTTGTTACTGTTAAATCTATTATAACACTGACTTGTTACTGTTAAATCTATTATAACACTGACTTGTTACTGTTATCTGGATTATAACACTGACTTGTTACTGTTATCTGGATTATAACACTGACTTGTTACTGTTATCTGGATTATAACACTGACTTGTTACTGTTATCTGGATTATAACACTGAATTGTTACTGTTATCTGGATTATAACACTGACTTGTTACTGTTAAATCTATTATAACAATGACTTGTTACTGTTAAATCTATTATAACACTGACTTGTTACTGTTATCTGGATTATAACACTGACTTGTTACTGTTATCTGGATTATAACACTGACTTGTTACTGTTATCTGGATTATAACACTGACTTGCTACTGTTATCTGGATTATAACACTGACTTGTTACTGTTATCTGGATTATAACACTGACTTGTTACTGTTATCTGGATTATAACACTGACTTGTTACTGTTATCTGGATTATAACACTGACTTGTTACTGTTAAATCTATTATAACACTGACTTGTTACTGTTATCTGGATTATAACACTGACTTGTTTCTGTTAAATCTATTATAACACTGACTTGTTACTGTTATCTGGATTATAACACTGACTTGTTACTGTTATCTGGATTATAACACTGACTTGTTACTGTTATCTGGATTATAACACTGACTTGTTACTGTTAAATCTATTATAACACTGACTTGTTACTGTTATCTGGATTATAACACTGACTTGTTTCTGTTAAATCTATTATAACACTGACTTGTTTCTGTTAAATCTATTATAACACTGACTTGTTACTGTTATCTGGATTATAACACTGACTTGTTACTGTTATCTGGATTATAACACTGACTTGCTACTGTTATCTGGATTATAACACTGACTTGTTACTGTTATCTGGATTATAACACTGACTTGTTACTGTTAAATCTATTATAACACTGACTTGTTACTGTTAAATCTATTATAACACTGACTTGTTACTGTTATCTGGATTATAACACTGACTTGCTACTGTTATCTGGATTATAACACTGACTTGTTTCTGTTAAATCTATTATAACACTGACTTGTTACTGTTAAATCTATTATAACAATGACTTGTTACTGTTAAATCTATTATAACACTGAATTGTTACTGTTATCTGGATTATAACACTGACTTGCTACTGTTATCTGGATTATAACACTGACTTGTTACTGTTAAATCTATTATAACACTGACTTGTTACTGTTAAATCTATTATAACAATGACTTGTTACTGTTAAATCTATTATAACACTGAATTGTTACTGTTATCTGGATTATAACACTGACTTGTTACTGTTAAATCTATTATAACAATGACTTGTTACTGTTAAATCTATTATAACAATGACTTGTTACTGTTAAATCTATTATAACAATGACTTGTTACTGTTAAATCTATTATAACAATGACTTGTTACTGTTAAATCTATTATAACACTGACTTGTTACGGTTATCTGGATTATAACACTGACTTGTTACTGTTAAATCTATTATAACACTGAATTGTTACTGTTAAATCTATTATAACACTGACTTGTTACTGTTAAATCTATTATAACACTGACTTGTTACCTTTATCTGGATTATAACACTGACTTGTTACTGTTAAATCTATTATAACACTGACTTGCTACTGTTATCTGGATTATAACACTGACTTGTTTCTGTTAAATCTATTATAACACTGACTTGTTACTGTTAAATCTATTATAACACTGACTTGTTACGGTTATCTGGATTATAACACTGACTTGTTACTGTTATCTGGATTATAACACTGACTTGTTACTGTTATCTGGATTATAACACTGACTTGTTACTGTTAAATCTATTATAACACTGAATTGTTACTGTTATCTGGATTATAACACTGACTTGCTACTGTTATCTGGATTATAACACTGACTTGTTACGGCCCCCCACTCGGTGTACGATGGCACTGTAACCTGCCCACATCATAGTGTGATGTGAGAGAGACAACCATTCGTGGACTTACTGTTTTGTCAATCATCTGTGCCAAGATGGCCTTGAAGAAGGTCACGTTGATTCTGCCATAATGAGCGTTGACTCCTTTTTTGGCCTGACTGTGAGCACCGGTGGAGACCTGTAAGGCTAAACTTATCCAGTCCAGCAGGTGATGGAGCAAACCTCTCTGCATGGCAATGGCTAGCAGCAGCTGTGATGCCAACTGCTGCCCCTGGAGATCAGCCCCAGATTGAGGAGTGGCAGCCAGCTGAAGAAACTTGCTGACCGAGTCCAACGACTCTGTTCCTACCAACCAC
Organism: Ariolimax columbianus; assembly: GCA_036924085.1. Taxonomy (NCBI): domain Eukaryota; kingdom Metazoa; phylum Mollusca; class Gastropoda; order Stylommatophora; family Arionidae; genus Ariolimax; species Ariolimax columbianus. The sequence continues at coordinate 1,111,745 of JAVGWX010000003.1, forward strand.
AACAAATACACCAGTCAAAGTTAATCTTACCAGTCAAAGTCAATCTTACCAGTCAAAGTCAATCTTACCAGTCAAAGTCAATCTTACCAGTCAAAGTCAACCTTACCAGTCAAAGTCAACCTTACCAGTCAAAGTCAATCTTACCAGTCAAAGTCAACCTTACCAGTCAAAGTCAATCTTACCAGTCAAAGTCAATCTTACCAGTCAAAGTCAATCTTACCAGTCAAAGTCAACCTTACCAGTCAAAGTCAATCTTACCAGTCAAAGTCAATCTTACCAGTCAAAGTCAATCTTACCAGTCAAAGTCAACCTTACCAGTCAAAGTCAATCTTACCAGTCAAAGTCAATCTTACCAGTCAAAGTCAATCTTACCAGTCAAAGTCAATCTTACCAGTCAAAGTCAATCTTACCAGTTAAAGTCAATCTTACCAGTCAAAGTCAATCTTACCAGTCAAAGTCAACCTTAGCAGTCAAAGTCAATCTTACCAGTTAAAGTCAATCTTACCAGTCAGTCAATCTTACCAGTCAAAGTCAATCTTACCAGTCAAAGTCAATCTTACCAGTCAGTCAATCTTACCAGTCAAAGTCAATCTTACCAGTCAAAGTCAATCTTACCAGTCAGTCAATCTTACCAGTCAGTCAATCTTACCAGTCAGTCAATTATACCAGTCAGTCAATCTTAACCTTTAAAGTCAATCTTTCAAGTCAAAGTCAATCTTTCAAGTCAAAGTCAATCTTACCAGTCAGTCAATCTTACCAGTCAGTAAATCTTACCAGTCAGTCAATCTTTAAACTCAAAGTCAATGTTACCAGTCAAAGTCAATCTTACCAGTCAGTCAATTATACCAGTCAGTCAATCTTAACATTCAAAGTCAATCTTTCAAGTCAAAGTCAATCTTACCAGTCAGTCAATCTTACCAGTCAGTCAATATTTAAAGTCAAAGTCAATGTTACCAGTCAAAGTCAATCTTACCAGTCAAAGTCAATCTTACCAGTCAGTCAATCTTACCAGTCAGTCAATCTTACCAGTCAGTCAATTTTACCAGTCAAAGTCAATCTTACCAGTCAGTCAATCTTACCAGTCAGTCAATTATACCAGTCAGTCAATCTTAACCTTTAAAGTCAATCTTTCAAATCAAAGTCAATCTTTCAAGTCAAAGTCAATCTTACCATGTCAGTCAATCTTACCAGTCAGTCAATCTTTAAAGTCAAAGTCAATGTTACCAGTCAAAGTCAATCTTACCAGTCGAAGTCAATCTTACCAGTCGAAGTCAATCTTACCAGTCAGTCAATCTTACCAGTCAGTCAATCTTACCAGTCAAAGTCAATCTTACCAGTCAGAAAATCTTACCAGTCAGTCAATCTTACCAGTCAGTCAATCTTACCAGTCAAAGTCAATCTTACCAGTCAGTCAATCTTACCAGTCAGTCAATCTTACCAGTCAAATTCAATCTTACCAGTCAGTCAATCTTACCAGTCAGTCAATCTTTCAAGTCAAAGTCAACCTTACCAGTCAAAATCAATCTTACCAGTAAGTCAAACTTACCAGTCAGTCAATCTTTCAAGTCAGTCAATCTTTCAAGTCAAAGTCAATTTTACCAGTCAGTCAATCTTACCAGTCAAAGTCAATCTTACCATTAAAACTATCAATAATAGGAAGAATGGTAAACAACTTGACTGTCAGCAGTCAACTTATCTATAAGTCAACTTGTAACAGATTTCCAACCCATGAATTTCAGGACCCAGAAGTTTCAGAACCGCGACCAAGGCATTGGACACTAAGATCAGTTTCAGGACCGCGACCAAGGCATTGGGCACAAGATCAGTTTCAGGACCGCGACCAAGGCATTGGGCACAAGATCAGTTTCAGGACCGCGACCAAGGCATTGGGCACAAGATCAGTTTCAGGACCGCGACCAAGGCATTGGGCACAAGATCAGTTTCAGGACCGCGACCAAGGCATTGGGCACAAGATCAGTTTGAGAACCCTTGCAATTAAAAGCTGATAATTTGATGTAAGAATGCCAGGGGCCTGACTATACTAAACAAGGCAGGTCCAGCTAGGTAGTGTGTAACAGTCAGTGCTGTTGGGAGAACACCACAATCACACAGCTATACTAAACATGAAGCTAAAGAAGATAACTAGCGGATGTTCAGCTGCTCTGAGTGAAGTGAGACTATCTTTTGTCTCAGATGGTGAGTATGATAATACCGGAAAGGTCCAGAAAATGAATTCTTAGTCAAGAAGTTAACGAGAGCGGACGCCTCCTAGGAACAAGGCAGACATACAGATTGTCAAAACTTTAGTCAAGTAAGCTCTGAGGAAGGAAAGAGACGCAGGTAAATACTAAGAGTTCTTTGTGCAGTTCAACTGTGAAACCAATAACCTTCAATAGTCAGTGATTTCCATTAGCACATCTAGCAGGAGACAGCCATTCCTCTATGACTCAAAGTTAAACGAACATCTCAGCAGGACAGGCAGTCTGCAATTATTTCTCAGCTCAACGAGAGGAAGAGAGAGTGTCTTCACTGTCATCAAAGTTCAACAGCTAATATCACCAGGACAAAGAGTCAGCAATTCGCATTAAAACAAAGTTCAACAACTAATATCACCAGGACAAAGAGTCAGCAATTCGCATTAAAACAAAGTTCAACAACTAATATCACCAGGACAAAGAGTCAGCAATTCGCATTAAAACAAAGTTCAACAACTAATATCACCAGGACAAAGAGTCAGCAATTCGCATTAAAACAAAGTTCAACAACTAATATCACCAGGACAAAGAGTCAGCAATTCGCATTAAAACTCAACGGAAATGATAGAAAGCCAATCGTTCCTATTGCCTCTCATGGCCGTACAGAAACACTACAGGATCTTTGAGCTAAGAAGTAACAATGTGCACCTCTATTACAGGTGATTATTAAAAGTGACGTGACCTATATTTCACACATAGAAAATTTGGAACAGTAGGTGTGTTATTGTGTAATAGTAACTTGAGTCTAGGTCTGTTACACGATAGAATGAATGGTCCCAGTGACCTAAGCTAGAGAAGAATGGTCCCAGTGACCTAAGCTAGAGAAGAATGGTCCCAGTGACCAGGCTATATAAGCTAGAGAAGAATGCCCAGAACAGTGAACAACTCTATTACAAACTTTCTAGTTAACTCAAACCAAGATGTGAATGTATGACTCACCTAGAGACGTCAGTTTGTTCTCATTGGCCAGGGACAATGGTGGCAGTGAGTACACAACATCAAGAGCTGTCGTAAGGATGTCATTACATGATGACACCTGTCCGCTGCTGGCGGACAGCATCCAGTTTTGATGAAACAGTGAGAAGAGCATGCTGAGCCCAGTCTTGACACCAATCCTGATGAGGGCATCACTGCCCAAGGAGGGCGATGTGTCCATGAGCTCAACACTCTTACCTTTGTCGTTGTCAAGTGAGGACACAAACGGAATGGCTGGATTATCTACAATCGCATGATATTTCTGTGATATGGCACTGTAGATACGCTGCAGAACAAGCACCCTTTTCATGAGAGCCTGAAACACACAAGTCAGGTCAGACGAATGTACAACACAAAAACATGTGATACTATCGGGGGGGGGGACATCAAATGTTAACCTTAACAGTGGAAACCCTGCCTTTGTATTTGAACTCGTTAATATAGTTGCTATGGATGTCAGGAGTGTCCTGCATGTGCCATCACGGTGCCCTGCATGTGCCATCACGGTGCAGACAAACAACATGACATAATAATTGCAGCTAAAAGATGGCCGCACCATGCACCCAGAGAGAAGCAGTGTTCTGTTATCCGTTGTTTGAGCACAGAAGGGGTTAAACCTATAGAAACTCATCGGCCAATGAAGGTCTAGTGATCATTGCCTTTCACTCCAGCAAGTGTTTGACAGGCATCAACATGTTGTTGTTTCAATTCTGGAGTATGCAGCCGTTTTTATTTGAAGCCCCCGCGTAACTTCTTGTCCGACCAATCTGAAGGGAAGACAATACATTAAAATACTAGGGCCCGTAGCGTCGAATGACCATGTACATGTGCATCGCAGGTGGCCTGCAGTTCCGTTGGGGAGGTGGCGATCTATTTTAGCCAAGTTTTGCAAGGGCGACCCCGAGGACGTCTCCAGGATCAGCATGGCTTCTTCCCGTCACTCGCCCCCACAGCCTGACTGGGCATCTCGTGGGCTGGGGCTTCCCTGGAAAGGCGAGCAACGTGACCGAAGAGGGAGAGACGCCGGCGATCAATCATTGAGACTGTGTGCAAGCTGAATACGTTGAACTACTTCACTGTTGGAAATCATGTCATGTCATGTCATGTCATGTCATGTCATGACCTGTAATTGTCGCATTCCAGACGGGAGCCCTTTTCCTTGTACAATGAAATTATTCCATCGCGCTATGTCGCGGGCACGTGGCCAGTTTTTACACACCATTGCGAAGAGTTGGTGCAGGGTTGCGGTAGTCGTTCGGGGTGGTCATCATCGGGTCCAGGGTGGTGGTGGTCATCAGGTCCAGGGTGGTGGTCAACAGGTCCAGGGTGCTGGTCATCAGGTCCAGGGTGGTGATTATTGGGTCTAGGGTGGTGGTCATCAGATCCAGGGTGGTGGTCATCAGGTCCTGGGTGGTGGTCATCAGGTCCTGGGTGGTGATTATTGGGTCCTGGGTGGTGATTATTGGGTCCTGGGTGGTGGTCATCAGGTCCTGGGTGGTGGTCATCAGGTCCAGGGTGGTGGTCATCAGGTCCTGGGTGGTGGTCATCAGGTCCTGGGTGGTGGTCATCAGGTCCAGGGTGGTGGTCATCAGGTCCTGGGTGGTGGTCATCAGGTCCAGGGTGGTGGTCATCAGGTCCTGGGTGGTGGTCATCAGGTCCAGGGTGGTGGTCATCAGGTCCTGGGTGGTGATTATTAGGTCCTGGGTGGTGGTGGTCATCAGGTCCATGGTGGTGATTATTGGGTCTAGGGTGGTGGTCATCAGATCCAGGGTGGGGGTCATCAGGTCCTGGGTGGTGGTCATCAGGTCCTGGGTGGTGATAATTGGGTCCAGAGTGGTGGTCATCAGGTCCAGGATGGCAGTCATCTGGTCGTGGGTGGTCATCTGGCCGTGGGTGGTGGTCATCTGGCCGTGGGTGGTGGTCATCAGGTCCTGGGTGGTGATTATTGGGTCCTGGGTGGTGGTCATCAGGTCCTGGGTGGTGGTCATCAGGTCCTGGGTGGTGGTCATCAGGTCCTGGGTGGTGGTCATCAGGTCCAGGGTGGTGGTCATCAGGTCCAGGGTGGTGGTCATCAGGTCCTGGGTGGTGGTCATCAGGTCCTGGTTGGTGGTCATCAGGTCCTGGGTGGTGGTCATCAGGTCCAGGGTGGTGATTATTGGGTCCAGAGTTGTGGTCATCATGTCCAGGATGGCAGTCATCTGGTCGTGGGTAGTCATCTGGTCGTGGGTGGTGGTCATCTTTTCGTGGGTGGTGGTCATCAGGTCCATGGTGGTGGTGGTCATCGGGTCTAGGGTGGTGGTCATTGGGTCCATGGTGGTGGTCATCAGGTCCATGGTGGTGGTGGTCATCGGGTCTAGGGTGGTGGTCATCGGGTCAAGGGCATACTTTCAAAGCTCAGGGGGAATATTGTCGGGGCCCATGGCTCTGCCGTGTTTCAGTTTTTCTATTGCTGTCTTAACCTCAGCAATGGTTGGGGCATCAGGGCTGGTGTCAGTGTCAGGGCTGGTGTCAGCGTCAGGGCTGGTGTCAGTGTCAGGGCTGGTGTCAGCGTCAATGCTGGTGTCAGCATCAGGAGCCATGGTAGCAGTGTCAGGGCTGGTGTCAGGGTCAGGGCTGGTGTCAGCGTCAGGGCTGGTGTCAGCGTCAGGGCTGGTGTCAGCATCAGGGCTGGTGTCAGCGTCAGGGCTGGTGTCAGCATCAAGGCTGGTGTCAGCATCCGGGCTGGTGTCAATGTCAGGGCTGGTGTCAGCGTCAGGACTGGTGGCAGCATCAGGAGCCATGGTAGCGGCATCAGGGCTGGTGTCAGCATTAGGACTGGTCTAGGGTGGTGGTCATCAGATCCAGGGTGGTGGTCATCAGGTCCTGGGTGGTGGTCATCAGGTCCTGGGTGGTGGTCATCAGGTCCTGGGTGGTGGTCATCAGGTCCTGGGTGGTGATTATTGGGTCCTGGGTGGTGGTCATCAGGTCCTGGGTGGTGGTCATCAGGTCCAGGGTGGTGGTCATCAGGTCCAGGGTGGTGGTCATCAGGTCCTGGGTGGTGGTCATCAGGTCCTGGGTGGTGGTCATCAGGTCCAGGGTGGTGGTCATCAGGTCCTGGGTGGTGATTATTAGGTCCTGGGTGGTGGTGGTCATCAGGTCCATGGTGGTGATTATTGGGTCTAGGGTGGTGGTCATCAGATCCAGGGTGGTGGTCATCAGGTCCTGGGTGGTGATTATTAGGTCCTGGGTGGTGGTGGTCATCAGGTCCATGGTGGTGATTATTGGGTCTAGGGTGGTGGTCATCAGATCCAGGGTGGTGGTCATCAGGTCCTGGGTGGTGATTATTGGGTCCTGGGTGGTTGTCATCAGGTCCATGGTGGTGGTCATCAGGTCCATGGTGGTGGTCATCAGGTCCATGGTGGTGGTGGTCTTCGGGTCTAGGGTGGTGGTCATTGGGTCCATGGTGGTGGTCATCAGGTCCATGGTGGTGGTGGTCATCGGGTCTAGGGTGGTGGTCATCTGGTCTAGGGTGGTGGTCATCTGGTCGTGGGTGGTGGTCATCAGGTCCATGGTGGTGGTGGTCATCGGGTCTAGGGTGGTGGTCATTGGGTCCATGGTGGTGGTCATCAGGTCCATGGTGGTGGTGGTCATCGGGTCTAGGGTGGTGGTCATCGGGTCAAGGGCATACTTTCAAAGCTCAGGGGGAATATTGTCGGGGCCCATGGCTCTGCCGTGTTTCAGTTTTTCTATTGCTGTCTTAACCTCAGCAATGGTTGGGGCGTCAGGGCTGGTGTCAGTGTCAGGGCTGGTGTCAGCGTCAATGCTGGTGTCAGCATCAGGAGCCATGGTAGCAGTGTCAGGGCTGGTGTCAGGGTCAGGGCTGGTGTCAGCGTCAGGGCTGGTGTCAGCATCAGGGCTGGTGTCAGCGTCAGGGCTGGTGTCAGCATCAAGGCTGGTGTCAACGTCAGGGCTGGTGTCAGCGTCAGGACTGGTGGCAGCATCAGGAGCCATGGTAGCGGCATCAGGGCTGGTGTCAGCATTAGGACTGGTGTCAACATCAGGAGCCATGGTAGCGGCATCAGGGCTGGTGTCAGTGTCAGGAGTTACTGTGAGAGACTCATGGATTAGATCTGGCAAGGGGGTGGCGGGAGGGTGATTCAAAACTACGTTGTAATGTTCCACCCACCTGCTAGCTATTTCCTCTTCTGAGATGCAGGGGGATCCATCAAACGTATTCAGGCATTGGATGGTGGTTGGGGGGTGGAGGTGAGTCAGAGGGGCGTTTGGAGGGATCGGAGCTGAGAGCCTTTATTGTGCGGTATGTCGCTCTCATGTCGTTGCGCACCAGACCGTCCCCTGCTCTGTCGGCTATGGAGTTGTAAAGGCACTCAAAGCCCCTTCTGGCGGCATCCTGGAATTTGGTCGCCTCAGGCCCTTGCTAAACTCTTTTCCTCTAAGATTGCTAGGGTGGACACTGTCAGCCAAGTTTTCAAATGTTCTTTCTATGACCCAGAACTGTGTGGGCAACTGCGTGGACGGCCTGGACAAACATGGGCCAGGCAGATTTAGGGTCATCAGAAAGGGTACCCAGAGCGGCAAATTTGCTGTCCATAGATGCGGCATACTGTGCTGCCGGATTAGGGTTGTTACACAGGGATTCCATGTCGTATCTGGCAAATGATGCAGTCTTTTTGTGGTATCTTGGCAAGACAGTCACACTAGCCACGACCAATCTGAGTAGATGACGTTTCCCATCAAATTTTCAGACGAATCTGATATCTTGACAGTTCGTAACTTAACTTAATGCCTTTATACTGGTTTAGAAGACTCTGCAGTCTGTATACAACCAGTTTCATTTACATCATTTCCTTACTCTAAAAACTATGCACATCCAATCTATTCGTTAATGCATTAATTGTCCCTGCCTCCACTGCTTCCTGTGGCAATGCATTCCAAGCATTTACCACTCTCTGACTAAAAAATATTTCCTAATATCTAATCTGGACCTTTCTTTAGTTAATTTGTAGCTATGATCTCTTGTTGTTGTGGGTGGTTTGTATTTTAAAAAACTTGTTATAGTCAAATTTATCCATTCCTCTGATCATCTTATAAACCTGTAATAAGTCACCTCGAATTCTTCTCTCTTCTAAACATTGGAGGCTGATTTTTCTGAGTCTTTCCTCATAACTGTAATTCTGGAATCCCACTATCAGCTTTGTCGCTTTTTTTTATGCTTTCCAGCTTGTTTATATCTCCTCTATTATAAGGAAACATCTCTACACAATACTCCAATCTAGGTCTAACTAATGTTTTATACAGTTTGACTTCCTTACTCATATGTTTAATATTTCTTTTTATCATACCTAACATTGCATTTGCCTTTTTCACATTACCTGAGCAAACGCTGTTGCTGATAACATGACATTACCCGAGCAAACACTGTGTTACTGCTAACAGCAGATGACATTACCTGAGCAAACGCTGTGTTACTGCTAACCACCTCGGCCAAGAAGAGCTGATTAGACAGCAGGGAGTTGAGTAAATGCTCCTGCTCGTCTAGGCTGTACGTTTCTGAACTGCTGCTAAAATCTGGGAGTGTTGGTCCTTTCAGGAAGATGGCCTGAGGAGGGACACAGACCATTTCCTTGTTGTTGATGAGTCGCTGATAGAGGGCTTCTAGGTCATCCTTCAGTATGAGGCTGCCGCAGTCTTCCTCCACCCACAGAGAGTTGAAGTGATCAATCCATTTAAATTTGAAGTTGTGCAGTGCCATTGTTTGTGTGTCAGAGATCTGCAACCATGGAGACATACTTTCATTGGATCTTCACAAGCATATATCACTCAAAGTGCTAGAGTGGTTAGACTACCTGCATCTCATTATAGAACTGACTGGCACATGCACTAGTTGCTCCAGATTATCCAGTTTGGCTTTACAGTACACACTATATCTATTGTACACACTGACACACACTATATCTATTGTACACACTGACACACACTATTTCTATTGTACACACTGAAACACACTATATTTATTGTACACACTGACACACACTATATCTATTGTACACACTGACACACACTATATCTATTGTACACACTGACACACACTATTATCTTAGTCAACTTATCAAGTTGTCTGAGCAATGTCCAGACTGATTATCTGTCTAAGCCTGAAAGGATCAATCTTTGAAAGTATATCTAATGTGTCAAAACATCAGAGAGTGTACAAAAAGTGTCAAAACATTAGATGATGTACAAGAAGTGTCAAAACAGATGATGTACAACAAGTGGCAAAACATTAGATGATGTACAAGAAGGTGGCAAAACATTAGGTGATGTACAAGAATAAATGTATTCATCAAACTCAGTGACTCCTGGTTTCTTTTACAATATCATCATTATGGATTTGAGTAGACGATGTACCAGCCATTATAGATTTGAGTAGACGATGTACCAGCCATTATAGATTTGAGTAGACGATGTACCAGCCATTATAGATTTGAGTAGACGATGTACCAGCCATTATAGATTTGAGTAGACGATGTACCAGCCATTATAGATTTGAGTAGACGATGTACCAGCCATTATAGATTTGAGTAGGCGATGTACCAGCCATTATAGATTTGAGTAGGCGATGTACCAGCCATTATAGATTTGAGTAGGCGATGTACCAGCCATTATAGATTTGAGTAGGCGATGTACCAGCCATTATGGATTTATTGATTGTTGGCCAAGACCAAGGTACACTGCAATATGGTTGGTCAATTCTTGTTTATTGGTCACAGACACAGCTCTGACCACTGTATGCACGATGGATTAATTCTTCGTTACTGATGACAGACAGAGCTCTGAAGATTGTATGCATGAGGGCATGGGTCAGTTGTTGTATGTGTGCCACACATTTGGTCTGACAGTGTGTATCAACTGTTGAGACGACAAACAGGAAACAGATTGGCAAAGGACAAGTACAGCATTCCAGTTTGCTTGAGGCTAGCAAGCTGACCATGTAAAACAAATGACTTGAGACATAAACTCTGCAAGAGTACACAAACTGCTACGGGGCAGGCCTCCTAAAGAAGGCTAACTGTAGTGATAGCCCTCAACTACAACTGGAGAGGCAACAAGACTATTCCAGTTTGCCAATACATCAGTTTGAAGACCAGCCTGAAGGTCTACAGTGCTTTTACACATGTCAGAGTTACACTACATAACTTAACGTCTTTATAGTGGTTTCGAAGACTGCAGCGGTTGTATACAACCAGTTTCTTTTACTTCGCTTGATCTAAAAACTCTGCAAATCCCATTTATTCTTGAATGGATTAATTGACCCTGCCTCCACTATTTCCTATAGCAATGCATTCCAAGGATTCAAAATTCTCTCATTTAAAAAAATATTTCCTAATATCACCTAATCTGGACCTATCTTTAATTAATTTGTAGATACGCATTCTTGTTCTTGTAGGTGGTTGCATTTTGAAAAATTTGTATAGTCAAATTTATCCCTTCTGTTTTATCTCATAACCCTGTGTAATAAATCATCTTGAAATTCTTCTCTTTTCTACATTGTGTGCTGGATTTTCTCTTTCCTCATAACTGTAATTCTGGAATCCCACTATATGTTTTGTCACTCTTCTTTGTATCCTGTCGAGCATGTTTAGATATTCCCCACTACGATAAGGACTCCACACCTGTACACAGTACTCCAATCTAGGTCTAACTAAAGCTTTATACAGTTTGACGATCACTTCCTTGCTCCTATGTTTAATATTTCTTTTTATCATACCTAACATTGCATTTGCCTTTGTCACTGCTACCTTAACTTGCTCACTCACCTTTCCTGTATGATCTATTATAACCCCTAGGTCCCTTTCCTTATCTATCTTTCTAATATTGTTCTCTCCCATTCTGTAATTATGTTCCATATTGGATCTACCCATGTGGATGACTGTACATTTATCTACATTAAACTCCATTTGCCAGCTTACAGACCATTCTCAAATTGTATCTAAATCCGACCTCAAGATATCCACTTCCGCTTTAGATGAGACACTACTGCATAGTTTTGTGTCATCAGCAAATTTTGCAATCATGGATCTCATATCAATGTCCAAATCATTTATATATATCAAGAACAAAATTGGTCCCAAAACCGAGCCCTGTGGCACTCCACTTTTTACTTCACACCACTCAGAGTACTCCTTATTTATGCCCACCCTCTGCCTTCTTCCTGTTAACCAATTTTCAATCCATTTGGCAACTTCCCCACCTATTCCATGTTTTTACCTTGGATGAGGTACTCTATCAAAGGCCTTTGCAAAATCTAAATAAATAACATCTACTGGCTCCCCTTTATCTATCATTTTCGATACCTCCTCCACGAATTCTAATAGATTTGTTAAGCATGATCTCCCTCTAGTAAACCCATGCTGACTATTTCTGATTAGATTAAACTTGTCTAAATGCATTACAATATTTTCTTTGATTATTGACTCTAACAATTTACAGACTGTGCTCGTTAAACTCATTGGTCTATAATTCGGTGGATCTGATTTTTTGCCTTTTTTGAATAAAGGGATCACTCCTGCATCTTTCCAATCCCCTGGAGCAATCACTTTCGCAAGTGTTTGAGAACATAATATAACCAATCTATGAGAGGGCCTAGTTTTGCTAACAAGTGTAGCAGGTCTATACGTTACTTTTCATTATTCTAGGTCACGGTATCATTTAATATATTATATAACAGGGTTAACGTATTCTCTATTCTATCTTCCTTACCCCTATCACTCCTTACCACTATCTCCCTTATTCTATCACTCCTTACCACTATCTTCCTTACCACTATCACTCCTTACCACTATCACTCCTTATCCTATCTTCCTTACCACTATCACTCCTTAACTCTCTAAATTAAATACCAACAATTCTTTCAACACAGGTAAAACACAGAATGTATTTTTCACACAAGTAAAACAAATGCACATCTAATCAAATCACTAGGCTCATTGATCACATTATCAGTTCAGTTCAGTTCATCCCGTAACCCATCACACATGAAGACATGAAAATCCCACGCCAGCTCTCTCTGTCTGTCGCCGCCTGACGTATCTCACCGTGACGCAGGCCTGACCACTCAGCGATGTTGTCCACCCATCTCTTCCTTGGACGTCCTCTCCCTCTCTGTCCCGGTACGGATCCAAAGAGTATCGAGTTGAGAATTTTGTTGGACCTCGCGACGTGCCCGCACCAGGCCATCTTTCGTCTTTTGATAGTTGTGAACAGATCTTCAAAAGGACCAATAGCGTCTTCAACTCTCTGACGGATGTCTACGTTCGTGACACGATCCTTATATGCAACATTTAGGAGTTTTCTATAGCACCGCATTTCCATTGCACGTATTCTGCCCTGGATATCTGCTGTAATGGTCCAGGTCTCGCAGGCATACAGAAATATTGACAGCAACAAAGAGCGCAGTAGTCTGACTTTTATGCCGAGGGCGAGGCGCTTGTCTCGTCAAATAGGTTGCAGCCTAGTCAGCGCCGCTGTTGTTTGTGCTATTCTGGCAATTACCTCTGGCTTCAAACCCTCTTCGCTGATCAACGATCCAAGATATTTTAAACGTTTCACCACCTCAAGTACCTGCCCATTTGCCTCTATGATCACATTATACTGTTCATCAATTATTAATAAATTCTAATGTCTCTCAAAAGGTTGGTTATTATCACTTCTCTAACTGACTAAGATTACTTCTAAAGGTTCGTGCAAGTAGCACAGGTCTTACTCTAGTACTAAACTTGACCCAGGGTTCTCATCACGTGGTCAGAATCTAGCAATTGTTCTATTCACTATCTCTATGCGTTGATATAAAATATGTATATCTACGATTTCTCCATCCTCATCTATCTGTCCTCTCAGCTTACACAAAAATGGATGTCAACTGGTGTCTCGTCTCACGTAAGACAGATGTCTATTGGACCTCTTGTCTCGTCTCACGTAAGGCAGTCGGTGACTGCATCTGTGCTCTGTCTGCAGCTGTGCTCGTGTCTGCGGCTGTGCTCGTGTCTATGACAGACGACAGTGGTTGTGTTACTGTGGTTGTCAGACGAGGAAACCCACAAATCACAACGGTCGTCTTAGGACGACAACTTAGTGTTGCAGCAACACGTCCCCGTCTGACGAGAATGAAGTCAGGTCACTCGAGCAAGATGTTAGCGACGACGACTTGAACAGAACATCACACACAGACAGATTCTTACAAATGTGTGGTCTCTCGTTGCCTTTCCGTGTTGGTCTGTTTCGGTGGCTTCTAACTCTACTATTTTCACTCACTGGCTAAGTTCTGTAGTTTTTAACTATCTACTTGTTCTAGACTAAGTGCTACTCACTATACTATCTAGTAGGACACCCTGTCTCTACTGCTTCTGATCTCTCCTCTATTCTGTCTCACTCCAGCTTATATGCTAAGTTTCCCCCGCTTTAGATAATGACTTCTACTTTCTTGAGTTCATTTCCCACCAACTTTATTTGAACTCGTGTGTCTAAAAGAAAGGCTCCCTTATTTTCCCCAACACTGACTGACCGCTTGTTGACGGCGATTCCCAGTTCAAACCGTGAGAACAGAATGGTCGGCCAGCCCCAACTTGCATTGTTTGATAGTTGAGGACCATGCCTCGTTCAATGAACTGAAACTCTCGGGCGGGGTTATCAAGTTATGTTTGGGTACCACGAATGGTATTTTCAGGGCTTCCCTGGCTTTGGCTCATTGTACCCCTGTAACTGTTACACAAGTCTCTAATTTCAAACAAGCAATTTTGGATAAACACCATCTTGACCCGGATATTTATCTACTTAACCAATTCCTCCGTAATATAGACTGATCTTAATCCCTCTGTATACATGCCTTTTTGAAAAATAAATATGAGCTTTGGGATCTTGGAGCAGTCCTCTTTTGTGTAGACTGTGCTTAAGAACCGATTGAGTAGATTAGCAGCCTCCCTATTCTCACTTATTATTTTCCCTGTACTGTCTATGAGAGGGCCTACTTTGTTTTTCTTTCTTTGTTTATTTCTAACATAAGAATAAAAGCTTTTACTATCAGTCTTGATCTTCTGAGCATGTTTTTTTTTTTTGCTGCTTTATTCATTTTCTGAACTATGTTTTGCTGGTCTAAATATTTTAACTATGTCTTTTGATTTACCTGCCTCTATATATTTTTTTCCATGCTTTATTTTCAGCTCTTCTACATTTAACCACAAATCTAATTATCCACTTTTTACGCTTGGGGTTTACCTCCCTACATGGAACACATTCCTCTTTTAGATTATCTAAAATTGAAATTCTCCCATTGTTCTTCTGAAATTGTTCCACTGACAATATCTTTCCAGATTATGTGGCTCACTGCTTCTCTCGTCGTCTATACTAGACATAACTTAACGTCTTTATACTGGTTTAGGAGACTCTGCAGTCTGTATACAACCAGTTTCATTTACATTTCCTTGCTCTAAAAGCTATGTGCATCCAATCTATTATTGATTGCATTAATAGGCCCTGCCTCCACTACATCCTGTGGCAATACATTTCAAGCATTCGCCACTCTCTGACTAAAAAAATATTTCCTAATTTATAATCTAATCTGATTCTTTAGTTAATTTGTAGCTATGCCCCCTTGCTCTTGTAAGTGGTTGTATTTTGTAAAACTTGTTATAGTCTAATTTATCCATGACAGGATGTTAAATTGCTTCCACAGAACTTGTTTGCAACGCCTACTCCACATTTGCTGGTAGGACCAGAAATATAAGAGGTACTGTCAAGGGCATGTATGAATATTATTGTCCATTCAATGATCGAGAAACCACAGCTAGGATGGACTAGACATATTATTGATTTGAGAAACAAAAGGAAGCTCCTGTTCTGTGAGATGATAGAAGGTGCTAGAACAGCAAGGCAACCCAAGCTGTGCTTGCCCTGAAGTGGCCACTGAAGAGCCTTGTATTCAATTGAATGTACAGTTGATATCCTTGTAATATAAGCTATTTGAATTAGTTGACTGTGGAGCTAAAGATAGTCATACATTTACCAACAATAATATATGACTAAGGACGACACAAAGTGTCTGTGATTGAAATCAATGTTCAATGAATTCACATTTAGTTGCTGGTTTTTATATTATAATATTATATGCATGTATTAAGTAGTATGTTTGTTGCAAATATTTCCTGTATTCTGTCACTGTCGTAATGTTTACATTTGAAATTCATCTGTACTTATAACTTGGTTAAGAAACACTGAAAGCAATGAAAGCTGAGAATACATTCCGTCCTAGCCATAGGAATGATTGTTGTCCTGGTTGTGGAGGTACCCGGTATTTTGACTATTGACAGACTTAACATGATAGCACTGTCACTGTTGTACGACCCAACAGAATGACATTCGTGGGTTTTATGATATCAGTACGATTTAAATGTCACAGAAACACACAAAGACAACCATTGAACAACAGCAACTACTCGTGAAATCACATTTGATGATCTATGATGATAATGTCAATGACTAGACGATCAGGAGAAACAATAATGTTATTGATTTTGTCGGTCAGTGTCTAGCTCTGCATCAGTCATGCTCTTACCTGCACACTTGCTAGGTTAATATCTATCCATTGTACACAAAACAAAACAGAGAACTTTGAAATGTAAAAGAAAAACCACTTGAATGATGGTATGTTATGTATAAGAAACAATAGCTGGAGACAGGATCTGTCGGACAGGAGGAGTCGGCACAAGACGGACAGACATGGAGCGGTTTCCAGGTCTGTTAGTGGCACTTCCGGTGGAGGCATGGCCTTGGCCTTGACCACGACTGGTTGCCATATTGGCCACACACTCTATCTTCCTCTTCCTCTCTCTCTCTCTCTCTCTCTCTCTCTTCCTTTCTCCCTCTCTCTATCTCTCTCTCCCTCTTTATCTTTGTCTCTTTCTCTCTCTCTCTTTCTCTCTCTCTTCCTCTCTCTTTCTCTCTCTCTCTTACTCTCTCTATCTCTCTCTTACTCTCTCTATCTCTCTCGTCCTCTCTTCCTCTCTCTATATATCTCTCTCTCTTCATCGACCGCTCGCTCTCTATCTTTTTTCTCTCTCAGCACTCCCTCTATCTCGCTCTCTTTTAACTCTCTAATATCTCTCTCTCCTTCTTACTCGCTCCTCATCTACTCCCTAAAGCGTTCTGTTTCTGAGAATCGACGTCACTGCATTCCAGGCATAGCCATAGGTGCTCAGTCTCTCTCTCATCAAATGGCGTAAGGTATGGATGCTGATGGTCCCTGTAGCTCGCTGGTTGTACACACTCCTGCGCCGTCCTCTCGTGCGCCCCACTCCGCTTGAACCTCGTTTAATGTCGAAACTTTGCAGTCTGTGGATTGCTGCTTCATCTATTGCGGTGTCCTCATCCAGCAGGCGGTCATTGATTGATTTCAAAATGCCACTTCTGTCCATCATCAATGTGCCCATGATTGGGAGCCCGTGAAGCCAAGATGTCAGCTCTTTCATTGCCCTGAACCCCGGCATGAAGTAGATAGTAGATCCATGTCAGCGCCTGGAGGTTTAAGGCCTCAACAGCAGCTATCAACTCGTACCTAAACCATCCCTTCTGTACCTTCTGAAGTACGGTTTGCGCGTCTGTCACGATGACTGCCCTTGTTATAGAAGTCTCAGATATCCATTTCAGTGCTGAGATCACTGCTTCCGTCTCCATTCTCATACTGGAGGTTGTTGACTCAGCAACGACCTCTCCTCTCACTCTAGCCAAGAAGCCCCAGCCTGATGTCCCAGCACTGATCCGTCGGTGTATATGACGGCGTCACTCCCCTGCATGTTCTCAGTTATCAACTGATTCACCTCGTGCTCTGCTCTCTCGTTGCTCCGTTCTCCGAATTCCTTGCCTAAGGTTATGATGACTCTCTGGTACTCTATCATTCTATAACTCGTGTGAACCCATTCTTCCCCCTTGGCTATCGTCTCAACTGGGGTAATGTGTCCGATTGTTGTCTCAGCTTTTGCCATCCATGACGCCCCTCTCTTGATTCTTGATCCCTTGATGTCTGAGATACTACTGTACAGAGGGTGTCGCGTGTCTGTGGTGACACGCATATAGGCTTGATAGTGTGAGGATGCCTATGTAATCGATAACAGACAACACGACCTGACGAAATAGGATGAACAGGAGGCGTTGTTCCAAGTCGGCAGCAGCCATGGTCTTGAGTGCTCAAAAGTGATGCCCGGGAGTTCAGCCTTTACTATAGAATTATTAAAAGAGCACCACATCATGCAGGCCTTGTTCGGGTTGATCTTGGTGCTTGAGTCGCTGCACCACTGCAAGATTCCTTGCAAGGTTTCCTGGAGGTCTTTGACCAACTCTTGCCTGTCTGAGCCAGTCCTGTACGTTAGGATGTCATCGGCAAATGTCAACGTTCGCCCTGTCCCTGTGGGTTGAATATTGGTCACTTTTACTGTGTAGATGTTGAACAGCACCGGTGAGAGCGGAGACCCTTGAGACAGTCCTGGACATATTCGTCTCGGTTCTGATGTCCACGATCCCACGCGTAGAGCAACTGTTCTTTCCATCAGGGCAGCTGATATCCAACTAACCAGCCACGGGTTTAAACCACACTGCTTCAGACTCGTCATTAAAGT
Source organism: Ariolimax columbianus (assembly GCA_036924085.1). Taxonomy (NCBI): domain Eukaryota; kingdom Metazoa; phylum Mollusca; class Gastropoda; order Stylommatophora; family Arionidae; genus Ariolimax; species Ariolimax columbianus. Next base: position 1,129,635 of record JAVGWX010000003.1, read on the forward strand.
CCCAAAATCGACACGGTTGTAAGCGTATTCCGGGCCGAGAGCTACCTCGAGTGTTTCTTGCTTTGACTGAAAACCCTCATACTCATCATACGCGAAGGTTCCAGCGTTAGCCCAGGTCTCCTTCGCTGTTCTATAGCTGGCCAGCGTATCGGGTAGGATGTGATCCCGTTCTAAGTGGGACATCATTGTCATGGCCCCTATCGTCTCGAGCAATTTGCTATATACATTTTGTAAGGTTATTATTCGATAGCTGCCGAGAAGCCTTACCAGGTTTAGGCAGTGGGCACAGATAGCTATGAAGCCAGTCCTCGGGCATAGATGACTCCTCGATAGTGTGACTGAACTCCTTGACCATATTTCGTATCTCTGTCTCATGCAACTGCTCGATGTGGCAGTCCTGTGCTCCTGTCAGTGTCGTACTTATACCCAGAGGAAAACATGCCAGACACAGGAGAGTCAAACAGGTGTTCAGATATACATAAGAACATGATAATGTATGAACACGCTGGGCCAGACGATCGGACGCAGGACCACTAGATCCCCCTTTGCCCAACTACCCTTGTGGAATCAAGTGGTTGATACGACCTGGGGAGAAAAGGAGGCGACAACGAAGGAGTCGCGGAAAACCAGAAAGGGATCTGGTACTACTGTCGACACGTTGAACGTGAATAAGGAGCTAACACGCAAAGCTGCCACTTACTTTACATCGTTAGCTAGGGAGTCCAACATCGAGCAATGGGAGGAGTTCATTACAGGTGTGGCTAATGATAATACCTCCAGAAGTTCTGGCACATCACAGGTGTGACTAGTGATAATACCCTCCAGAAGTTCTGGCACATCACAGGTGTGACTAGTGATAATACCCTCCAGAAGTTCTGGCACATCACAGGTGTGACTAGTGATAATACCCTCCAGAAGTTCTGGCACATCACAGGTGTGACTAGTGATAATACCCTCCAGAAGTTCTGGCACATCACAGGTGTGACTAGTGATAATACCCTCCAGAAGTTCTGGCACATCACAGGTGTGACTAGTGATAATACCCTCCAGAAGTTCTGGCACATCACAGGTGTGACTAGTGATAATACCCTCCAGAAGTTCTGGCACATCACAGGTGTGACTAGTGATAATACCCTCCAGAAGTTCTGGCACATCACAGGTGTGACTAGTGATAATACCCTCCAGAAGTTCTGGCACATCACAGGTGTGACTAGTGATAATACCCTCCAGAAGTTCTGGCACATCACAGGTGTGACTAGTGATAATACCCTCCAGAAGTTCTGGCACATCACAGGTGTGACTAGTGATAATACCCTCCAGAAGTTCTGGCACATCACAGGTGTGGCTAGTGATAATACCCTCCAGAAGCTCTGGCACATCACAGGTGTGGCTAGTGATAATACCCTCCAGAAGTTCTGGCACATCACAGGTGTGGCTAGTGATAATACCCTCCAGAAGTTCTGGCACATCACAGGTGTGGCTAGTGATAATACCCTCCAGAAGTCCTGGCACATCACAGGTGTGACTAGTGATAATACCCTCCAGAAGTTCTGGCACATCACAGGTGTGGCAAGTGATAATACCCTCCAGAAGTTCTGGCACATCACAGGTGTGGTAATACCCTCCAGAAGTTCTGGCACATGCATCGAAAGGTGAATAAAAAGACCACAAGCCAGCTTATCCCCAACATTCAAGACCCCACAGGAAGGCTCCTGAAGACAGATGAAGAGATATGTTGCCCAGACTGACAAATGCGAAAGAGATATCCTGCAGAAAATTAGAAAACGCATTTTAGACGCAGCCAGCAGGGACGGAGGCTTAGACCTCATCTAGACGCAGGTAGAAACTATGCCTACGTACTAGCAAGAAGACAGCCCGAGGTCCTATAGAGTTTAGGACAACTAAATTGTCAAATACAGACTGGCTAAGTAGAAGCGAACGAAGAGGGAATGCTTACACACTACTCAAAAATGCCTGCTGAAGTCGGATGCGTTGGATCGAAACGTGCAAATATCGCAATCAAAATGTAAACTGCGACACAACGCATTTCGTTCTCTGGACTACACCCTGCTAATTGCAAAGTCCTTTTCAGGGCTTGGTAGCGGGAGATTGAGAACGTCCAGGGCTTGGTAGCGGGAGATTGAGAACGTTCAGGGCTTGGTAGCGGGAGATTGAGAACGTTCAGGGCTTGGTAGCGGGAGATTGAGAACGTTCAGGGCTTGGTAGCGGGAGATTGAGAACGTTCAGGGCTTGGTAGCGGGAGTTTGAGAACGTTCATGGCTTGGTAGCGGGAGTTTGAGAACTTCCAGGACTTGGTAGCGGGAGATTGAGAACGTTCAGGGCTTGGTAGTGGGAGTTTGAGAACGTTCAGGGCTTGGTAGCGGGAGTTTGAGAACGTTCAGGGCTTGGTAGCGGGAGTTTGAGAACGTTCAGGGCTTGGTAGCGGGAATTTGAGAACGTTCAGGGCTTGGTAGCGGGAGTTTGAGAACGTTCAGGGCTTGGTAGCGGGAGTTTGAGAACGTCCAGGGCTTGGTAGAAGGAGATTCATAACGAACGGAGAAGAAGAAAGAAGAAGGAAGGTTTGATTGGCATCCTGTCAGTCTCGAGAGACAATGGACTTCACGCCAGAGAGAAGACTTCGTCAGTTTTCTTTCGCACACGGTTGGGGTCTGCATCATGTCTTCCCATGTCTGCAGAACAACACAGAAAGCCTTCCTAGAGCCGGATCGGTCTTTGGCAATTTCCTCCGAGTTGCAGGTATTCATATCCAACGCCTTCATGTCACGCTTGCAAACATCTTTGTAGCGGAGGAAGGGTATACCCTCGCAACGTTTGCCGTGACCAGCTCTGCGTAGAGGATATTTTTGGGTTTTCGCTCATCCTGCACACGTGACCAAGCCACCGCTAGCGACGCTGGCAGAGGATCACAACCAAACTGGCAATCTTTGCACGGTCCAACGTTGTCCGTCCCTCCATGAAACTCCATGCGCCTCGTGCACGTCGTTGTCCGTCCCTCCATGAAACTCCGTGCGCCTCGTGCACGTCGTTGTCCGTCCCTCCATGAAAATCCGCGCGCCTTGTGCACGTCGTTGTCCGTCACTCCATGAAACTCCGTGCGCCTCGTGCACGTCGTTGTCCGTCCCTCCATGAAACTCCGTGCACCTCGTGCACGTCGTTGTCCGTCCCTGAATGAAACTCCGTGCGCCTCGTGCACGTCGTTGTCCGTCCCTCAATGAAACTCCGTGCGCCTCGTGCACGTCGTTGTCCGTCCCTCCATGAAACTCCGTGCGCCTCGTGCACGTCGTTGTCCGTCCCTCAATGAAACTCCACGCGCCTCGTGCACGTCGTTGTCCGTCCCTCCATGAAACTCCACGCGCCTCGTGCACGTCGTTGTCCGTCCCTCCATGAAACTCCACGCGCCTCGTGCACATCGTTGTCCGTCCCTCCATGAAACTCCACGCGCCTCGTGCACGTCGTTGTCCGTCCCTCCATGAAACTCCACGCGCCTCGTGCACGTCGTTGTTCGTCCCTCCATGAAACTCCACGGGCCTCGTGCACGTCGTTGTCCGTCCCTCCATGAAACTCCACGCGCCACGTGCACGTCGTTGTCCGTCCCTCCATGAAACTCCATGCGCCTCGTGCACGTCGTTGTCCGTCCCTCCATGAAACTCCATGCGCTTCGTGCACGTCGTTGTCCGTCCCTCCATGAAATTCTATGCGTCTCGTGCACGTCGTTGTCCTTCCCTCCATGAAACTCCATGCGCCTCGTGCACATCGTTGTCCGTCCCTCCATGAAACTCCACGCGCCTCGTGCACGTCGTTGTCCGTCCCTCCATGAAACTCCACGCGCCTCGTGCACGTCTTTGTCCGTCCCTCCATGAAACTCCACGCGCCTCGTGCACGTCGTTGTTCGTCCCTCCATGAAACTCCACGCGCCTCGTGCACGTCGTTGTCCGTCCCTCAATGAAACTCCACGCGCCTCGTGCACGTCGTTGTTCGTCCCTCCATGAAACTCCACGCGCCTCGTGCACGTCGTTGTCCGTCCATCCATGAAACTCCACGAGCCTCGTGCACGTCGTTGTCCGTCCCTCCATGAAACTCCACGCGCCTCGTGCACGGGCATTGTCCGTCCCTCCATGAAACTCCGTGCGCCTCGTGCACGTCGTTGTCCGTCACTCCATGAAACTCCGTGCGCCTCGTGCACGTCGTTGTCCGTCCCTCCATGAAACTCCGTGCGCCTCGTGCACGTCGTTGTCCGTCCCTCCATGAAACTCCGTGCGCCTCGTGCACGTCGTTGTCCGTCCCTCCATGAAACTCCGTGCGCCTCGTGCACGTCGTTGTCCGTCCCTCCATGAAACTCCACGCGCCTCGTGCACGGGCATTGTCCGTCCCTCCATGAAACTCAACGCGCCTCGTGCACGTCGTTGTTCGTCCCTCCATGAAACTCCACGCGCCTCGCGCACGTCGTTGTCCGTCCCTCAATGAAACTCCACGAGCCTCGTGCACGTCGTTGTCCGTCCCTCCATGAAACTCCACGCGCCTCGTGCACGGGCATTGTCCGTCCCTCCATGAAACTCCGTGCGCCTCGTGCACGTCGTTGTCCGTCACTCCATGAAACTCCGTGCGCCTCGTGCACGTCGTTGTCCGTCCCTCCATGAAACTACGTGCGCCTCGTGCACGTCGTTGTCCGTCCCTCCATGAAACTCCGTGCGCCTCGTGCAAGTCGTTGTCCGTCCCTCCATGAAACTACGTGCGCCTCGTGCACGTCGTTGTCCGTCCCTCCATGAAACTCCATGCGCCTCGTGCACGTCGTTGTCCGTCCCTCCATGAAACTCTACGCGCCTCGTGCACGTCGTTGTTCGTCCCTCCATGAAACTCCACGCGCCTCGTGCACGTCGTTGTCCGTCCCTCAATGAAACTCCACGAGCCTCGTGCACGTCGTTGTCCGTCCCTCCATGAAACTCCACGCGCCTCGTGCACGTCGTTGTCCGTCCCTCCATGAAACTCCACGCGCTTCGTGCACGTCGTTGTCCGTCCCTCCATGAAACTCCACGCGCCTCGTGCACGTCGTTGTCCGTCCCTCCATGAAACTCCACGCGCCTCGTGCACGTTGTTGTCCGTCCCTCCATGAAACTCCACGCGCCTCGTGCACGTCGTTGTTCGTCCCTCCATGAAACTCCGTGCGCCTCGTGCACGTCGTTGTCCGTCCCTCAATGAAAATCCACGCGCCTCGTGCACGTCGTTTTTCGTCCCTCCATGAAACTCCACGCGCCTCGTGCACGTCGTTGTCCGTCCATCCATGAAACTCCACGAGCCTCGTGCACGTCGTTGTCCGTCCCTCCATGAAACTCCACGCGCCTCGTGCACGGGCATTGTCCGTCCCTCCATGAAATTCCGTGCGCCTCGTGCACGTCGTTGTCCGTCACTCCATGAAACTCCGTGCGCCTCGTGCACGTCGTTGTCTGTCCCTCCATGAAACTCCGTGCGCCTCGTGCACGTCGTTGTCCGTCCCTCCATGAAACTCCGTGCGCCTCGTGCACGTCGTTGTCCTTCCCTCCATGAAACTCCGTGCGCCTCGTGCACGTCGTTGTCCGTCCCTCCATGAAACTCCATGCGCCTTGTGCACGTCGTTGTCCGTCCCTCCATGAAACTCCATGCGCCTCGTGCACGTCGTTGTCCGTCCCTCCATGAAACTCCATGCGCCTCGTGCACGTCGTTGCCCGTCCCTCCATGAAACTCCATGCGTCTCGTGCACGTCGTTGTCCTTCCCTCCATGAAACTCCATGCGCCTCTTGCACGTCATTGTCCGTCCCTCCATGAAACTCCATGCGCCTCGTGCACGTCGTTGTCCGTCCCTCCATGAAGCTCTACGCGCCTCGTGCACGTCGTTGTTCGTCCCTCCATGAAACTCCACGCGCCTCGTGCACGTCGTTGTCCGTCCCTCAATGAAACTCCACGAGCCTCGTGCACGTCGTTGTCCGTCCCTCCATGAAACTCCACGCGCCTCGTGCACGTCGTTGTCCGTCCCTCCATGAAACTCCACGCGCTTCGTGCACGTCGTTGTCCGTCCCTCCATGAAACTCCACGCGCCTCGTGCACGTCGTTGTCCGTCCCTCCATGAAACTCCACGCGCCTCGTGCACGTTGTTGTCCGTCCCTCCATGAAACTCCGTGCGCCTCGTGCACGTCGTTGTTCGTCCCTCCATGAAACTCCGTGCGCCTCGTGCACGTCGTTGTCCGTCCCTCAATGAAACTCCACGCGCCTCGCGCACGTCGTTGTCCGTCCCTCCATGAAACTCCGTGCGCCTCGTGCACGTCGTTTTCCGTCCCTCCATGAAACTCCGTGCGCCTCGTGCACGTCGTTGTCCGTCCCTCAATGAAACTCCGTGCGCCTCGTGCACGTCGTTGTCCGTCCCTCCATGAAACTCCACGCGCCTCGTGCACGTCGTTGTTCGTCCCTCCATGAAACTCCGTGCGCCTCGTGCACGTCGTTGTCCGTCCCTCAATGAAACTCCACGCGCATCGTGCACGTCGTTTTTCGTCCCTCCATGAAACTCCACGCGCCTCGTGCACGTCGTTGTCCGTCCATCCATGAAACTCCACGAGCCTCGTGCACGTCGTTGTCCGTCCCTCCATGAAACTCCACGCGCCTCGTGCACGGGCATTGTCCGTCCCTCCATGAAACTCCGTGCGCCTCGTGCACGTCGTTGTCCGTCACTCCATGAAACTCCGTGCGCCTCGTGCACGTCGTTGTCTGTCCCTCCATGAAACTCCGTGCGCCTCGTGCACGTCGTTGTCCGTCCCTCCATGAAACTCCGTGCGCCTCGTGCACGTCGTTGTCCTTCCCTCCATGAAACTCCGTGCGCCTCGTGCACGTCGTTGTCCGTCCCTCCATGAAACTCCATGCGCCTTGTGCACGTCGTTGTCCGTCCCTCCATGAAACTCCATGCGCCTCGTGCACGTCGTTGTCCGTCCCTCCATGAAACTCCATGCGCCTCGTGCACGTCGTTGCCCGTCCCTCCATGAAACTCCATGCGCCTCGTGCACGTCGTTGTCCTTCCCTCCATGAAACTCCATGCGCCTCTTGCACGTCATTGTCCGTCCCTCCATGAAACTCCATGCGCCTCGTGCATGTCGTTGTTAATCTCTCCATGAAACTCCACGCGCCTCGTGCACGTCGTTCTCCGTCCCTCCATGAAACTCCAAGCGCCTCGTGCACGTCATTGTCCGTCCCTCCATGAAACTCCACGCGCCTCGTGCACGTCGTTGTCCGTCCCTCCATGAAACTCCACGCGCCTCGTGCACGTCGTTGTCCGTCCCTCCATTAAACTCCACGCGCCTCGTGCACGTCATTGTCCGTCCCTCCATGAAACTCCACGCGCCTCGTGCACGTCGTTGTCCGTCCCTCCATGAAACTCCACGCGCCTCGTGCACGTCGTTGTCCGTCCCTCCATGAAACTCCACGCGCCTCGTGCACGTCGTTGTCCGTCCCTCCATGAAACTCCACGCGCCACGTGCACGTCGTTGTCCGTCCCTCCATGAAACTCCACGCGCCTCGTGCACGTCGTTGTCCGTCCCTCCATGAAACTCCACGCGCCTCGTACACGTCGTTGTCCGTCCCTCCATTAAACTCCACGCGCCTCGTGCACGTCATTGTCCGTCCCTCCATGAAACTCAACGCGCCTCGTGCACGTTGTTGTCCGTCCCTCCATGAAACTCCGTGCGCCTCGTGCACGTCGTTGTTCGTCCCTCCATGAAACTCCACGCGCCTCGTGCACGTCGTTGTCCGTCCCTCCATGAAACTCCACGCGCCTCGCGCACGTCGTTGTCCGTCCCTCAATGAAACTCCACGAGCCTCGTGCACGTCGTTGTCCGTCCCTCCATGAAACTCCACGCGCCTCGTGCACGGGCATTGTCCGTCCCTCCATGAAACTCCGTGCGCCTCGGGCACGTCGTTGTCCGTCACTCCATGAAACTCCGTGCGCCTCGTGCACGTCGTTGTCCGTCCCTCCATGAAACTACGTGCGCCTCGTGCACGTCGTTGTCCGTCCCTCCATGAAACTCCACGCGCCTCGTGCACGTCGTTGTCCGTCCCTCCATGAAACTCCACGCGCCTCGTGCACGTTGTTGTCCGTCCCTCCATGAAACTCCGTGCGCCTCGTGCACGTCGTTGTTCGTCCCTCCATGAAACTCCGTGCGCCTCGTGCACGTCGTTGTCCGTCCCTCAATGAAACTCCACGCGCCTCGTGCACGTCGTTTTTCGTCCCTCCATGAAACTCCACGCGCCTCGTGCACGTCGTTGTCCGTCCATCCATGAAACTCCACGAGCCTCGTGCACGTCGTTGTCCGTCCCTCCATGAAACTCTACGCGCCTCGTGCACGTCGTTGTTCGTCCCTCCATGAAACTCCACGCGCCTCGTGCACGTCGTTGTCCGTCCCTCAATGAAACTCCACGAGCCTCGTGAACGTCGTTGTCCGTCCCTCCATGAAACTCCACGCGCCTCGTGCACGTCGTTGTCCGTCCCTCCATGAAACTCCACGCGCTTCGTGCACGTCGTTGTCCGTCCCTCCATGAAACTCCACGCGCCTCGTGCACGTCGTTGTCCGTCCCTCCATGAAACTCCACGCGCCTCGTGCACGTTGTTGTCCGTCCCTCCATGAAACTCCGTGCGCCTCGTGCACGTCGTTGTTCGTCCCTCCATGAAACTCCGTGCGCCTCGTGCACGTCGTTGTCCGTCCCTCAATGAAACTCCACGCGCCTCGCGCACGTCGTTGTCCGTTCCTCCATGAAACGCCGTGCGCCTCGTGCACGTCGTTTTCCGTCCCTCCATGAAACTCCGTGCGCCTCGTGCACGTCGTTGTCCGTCCCTCAATGAAACTCCGTGCGCCTCGTGCACGTCGTTGTCCGTCCCTCCATGAAACTCCACGCGCCTCGTGCACGTCGTTGTTCGTCCCTCCATGAAACTCCGTGCGCCTCGTGCACGTCGTTGTCCGTCCCTCAATGAAACTCCACGCGCATCGTGCACGTCGTTTTTCGTCCCTCCATGAAACTCCACGCGCCTCGTGCACGTCGTTGTCCGTCCATCCATGAAACTCCACGAGCCTCGTGCACGTCGTTGTCCGTCCCTCCATGAAACTCCACGCGCCTCGTGCACGGGCATTGTCCGTCCCTCCATGAAACTCCGTGCGCCTCGTGCACGTCGTTGTCCGTCACTCCATGAAACTCCGTGCGCCTCGTGCACGTCGTTGTCTGTCCCTCCATGAAACTCCGTGCGCCTCGTGCACGTCGTTGTCCGTCCCTCCATGAAACTCCGTGCGCCTCGTGCACGTCGTTGTCCTTCCCTCCATGAAACTCCGTGCGCCTCGTGCACGTCGTTGTCCGTCCCTCCATGAAACTCCATGCGCCTTGTGCACGTCGTTGTCCGTCCCTCCATGAAACTCCATGCGCCTCGTGCACGTCGTTGTCCGTCCCTCCATGAAACTCCATGCGCCTCGTGCACGTCGTTGCCCGTCCCTCCATGAAACTCCATGCGCCTCGTGCACGTCGTTGTCCTTCCCTCCATGAAACTCCATGCGCCTCTTGCACGTCATTGTCCGTCCCTCCATGAAACTCCATGCGCCTCGTGCATGTCGTTGTTAATCTCTCCATGAAACTCCACGCGCCTCGTGCACGTCGTTCTCCGTCCCTCCATGAAACTCCAAGCGCCTCGTGCACGTCATTGTCCGTCCCTCCATGAAACTCCACGCGCCTCGTGCACGTCGTTGTCCGTCCCTCCATGAAACTCCACGCGCCTCGTGCACGTCGTTGTCCGTCCCTCCATGAAACTCCACGCGCCTCGGGCACGTCATTGTCCGTCCCTCCATGAAACTCCACGCGCCTCGTGCACGTCGTTGTCCGTCCCTCCATGAAACTCCACGCGCCACGTGCACGTCGTTGTCCGTCCCTCCATGAAATTCCACGCGCCTCGTGCACGTCGTTGTCCGTCCCTCCATGAAACTCCACGCGCCTCGTGCACGTCGTTGTCCGTCCCTCCATGAAACTCCACGCGCCTCGTGCACGTCATTGTCCGTCCCTCCATGAAACTCCACGCGCCTCGTGCACGTCGTTGTCCGTCCCTCCATGAAACTCCACGCGCCACGTGCACGTCGTTGTCCGTCCCTCCATTAAACTCCACGCGCCTCGTGCACGTCGTTGTCCGTCCCTCCATGAAACTCCACGCGCCTCGTGCACGTCGTTGTCCGTCCCTCCATGAAACTCCACGCGCCTCGTACACGTCGTTGTCCGTCCCTCCATTAAACTCCACGCGCCTCGTGCACGTCATTGTCCGTCCCTCCATGAAACTCAACGCGCCTCGTGCACGTTGTTGTCCGTCCCTCCATGAAACTCCGTGCGCCTCGTGCACGTCGTTGTTCGTCCCTCCATGAAACTCCACGCGCCTCGTGCACGTCGTTGTCCGTCCCTCAATGAAACTCTACGAGCTTCGTGCACGTCGTTGTCCGTCCCTCCTTGAAACTCCACGCGCCTCGTGCACGGGCATTGTCCGTCCCTCCATGAAACTCCACGCGCCTCGTGCACGGGCATTGTCCGTCCCTCCATGAAACTCCGTGCGCCTCGTGCACGTCGTTGTCCGTCACTCCATGAAACTCCGTGCGCCTCGTGCACGTCGTTGTCCGTCCCTCCATGAAACTACGTGCGCCTCGTGCACGTCGTTGTCCGTCCCTCCATGAAACTCCGTGCGCCTCGTGCAAGTCGTTGTCCGTCCCTCCATGAAACTACGTGCGCCTCGTGCACGTCGTTGTCCGTCCCTCCATGAAACTCCATGCGCCTCGTGCACGTCGTTGTCCGTCCCTCCATGAAACTCTACGCGCCTCGTGCACGTCGTTGTTCGTCCCTCCATGAAACTCCACGCGCCTCGTGCACGTCGTTGTCCGTCCCTCAATGAAACTACACGAGCCTCGTGCACGTCGTTGTCCGTCCCTCCATGAAACTCCACGCGCCTCGTGCACGTCGTTGTCCGTCCCTCCATGAAACTCCGTGCGCCTCGTGCACGTCGTTGTCCGTCCCTCCATGAAACTCCGTGCGCCTCGTGCACGTCGTTGTCCGTCCCTCCATGAAACTCCGTGCGCCTCGTGCACGTCGTTCTCCGTCCCTTCATGAAACTCCACGCGCTTCGTGCACGTCGTTGTCCGTCCCTCCATGAAACTCCACGCGCCTCGTGCACGTCGTTGTCCGTCCCTCCATGAAACTCCACGCGCCTCGTGCACGTCGTTGTCCGTCCCTCCATGAAACTCCATGCGCCTCGTGCACGTCGTTGTCCGTCCCTCCATGAAACTCCACGCGCCTCGTGCACGTCGTTGTCCGTCCCTCCATGAAACTCCGTGCGCCTCGTGGACGTCGTTGTCCGTCCCTCCATGAAACTCCATGCGCCTCGTGCACGTCGTTGTCCGTCCCTCCATAAAACTCCATGCGCCTCGTGGACGTCGTTGTCCGTCCCTCCATGAAACTCCATGCGTCTCGTGCACGTCGTTGTCCTTCCCTCCATGAAACTCCACGCGCCACGTGCACGTCGTTGTCCTTCCCTCCATGAAACTCCATGCGCCTCTTGCACGTCATTGTCCGTCCCTCCATGAAACTCCATGCGCCTCGTGCATGTCGTTGTTAATCTCTCCATGAAACTCCACGCGCCTCGTGCACGTCGTTCTCCGTCCCTCCATGAAACTCCACGCGCCTCGTGCACGTCATTGTCCGTCCCTCTATGAAACTACGTGCGCCTCGTGCACGTCGTTGTCCGTCCCTCCATGAAACTCCATGCGCCTCGTGCACGTCGTTGTCCGTCCCTCCATGAAAGTCCACGCGCTTCGTGCACGTCGTTGTCCGTCCCTCCATGAAACTCCACGCGCCTCGTGCACGTCGTTGTTCGTCCCTCCATGAAACTCCATGCGCCTCGTGCACGTCGTTGTCCGTCCCTCCATGAAACTACGTGCGCCTCGGGCACGTCGTTGTCCGTCCCTCCATGAAACTCCGTGCGCCTCGTGCAAGTCGTTGTCCGTCCCTCCATGAAACTACGTGCGCCTCGTGCACGTCGTTGTCCGTCCCTCCATGAAACTCCATGCGCCTCGTGCACGTCGTTGTCCGTCCCTCCGTGAAACTCCACGCGCCTCGTGCACGTCGTTGTTCGTCCCTCCATGAAACTCCACGCGACTCGTGCACGTCGTTGTTCGTCCCTCCATGAAACTCCACGCGCCTCGTGCACGTCGTTGTCCGTCCCTCCATGAAACTCCATGCGCCTCGTGCACGTCGTTGTCCGTCCCTCCATGAAACTCCATGCGCCTCGTGCACGTCGTTGTCCTTCCCTCCATGAAACTCCATGCGCCTCTTGCACGTCATTGTCCGTCCCTCCATGAAACTCCATGCGCCTCTTGCATGTCGTTGTTAATCTCTCCATGAAACTCCACGCGCCTCGTGCACGTCGTTGTCCGTCCCTCCATGAAACTCCACGCGCCTCGTGCCCGTCGTTGTCCGACCCTCCATGAAACTCCACGCGCCTCGTGCACGTCGTTGTCCGTCCCTCCATGAAACTCCACGCGCCACGTGCACGTCGTTGTCCGTCCCTCCATGAAACTCCACGCGCCTCGTGCACGTCGTTGTCCGTCCCTCCATGAAACTCCACGCGCCTCGTGCACGTCGTTGTCCGTCCCTCCATTAAACTCCACGCGCCTCGTGCACGTCATTGTCCGTCCCTCCATGAAACTCCACGCGCCTCGTGCACGTCGTTGTCCGTCCCTCCATGAAACTCCACGCGCCTCGTGCACGTCGTTGTCCGTCCCTCCATGAAACTCCACGCGCCTCGTGCACGTCGTTGTCCGTCCCTCCATGAAACTCCACGCGCCACGTGCACGTCGTTGTCCGTCCCTCCATTAAACTCCACGCGCCTCGTGCACGTCGTTGTCCGTCCCTCCATGAAACTCCACGCGCCTCGTGCACGTCGTTGTCCGTCCCTCCATGAAACTCCACGCGCCTCGTACACGTCGTTGTCCGTCCCTCCATTAAACTCCACGCGCCTCGTGCACGTCATTGTCCGTCCCTCCATGAAACTCCACGCGCCTCGTGCACGTTGTTGTCCGTCCCTCCATGAAACTCCGTGCGCCTTGTGCACGTCGTTGTTCGTCCCTCCATGAAACTCCATGCGCCTCGTGCACGTCGTTGTCCGTCACTCCATGAAACTCCGTGCGCCTCGTGCACGTCGTTGTCCGTCCCTCCATGAAACTACGTGCGCCTCGTGCACGTCGTTGTCCGTCCCTCCATTAAACTCCGTGCGCCTCGTGCAAGTCGTTGTCCGTCCCTCCATGAAACTACGTGCGCCTCGTGCACGTCGTTGTCCGTCCCTCCATGAAACTCCATGCGCCTCGTGCACGTCGTTGTCCGTCCCTCCGTGAAACTCCACGCGCCTCGTGCACGTCGTTGTTCGTCCCTCCATGAAACTCCACGCGCCTCGTGCACGTCGTTGTCCGTCCCTCAATGAAACTCTACGAGCCTCGTGCACGTCGTTGTCCGTCCCTCCATGAAACTCCACGCGCCTCGTGCACGGGCATTGTCCGTCCCTCCATGAAACTCCACGCGCCTCGTGCACGTCGTTGTTCGTCCCTCCATGAAACTCCACGCGCCTCGCGCAGGTCGTTGTCCGTCCCTCAATGAAACTCCACGAGCCTCGTGCACGTCGTTGTCCGTCCCTCCATGAAACTCCACGCGCCTCGTGCACGGGCATTGTCCGTCCCTCCATGAAACTCCGTGCGCCTCGTGCACGTCGTTGTCCGTCACTCCATGAAACTCCGTACGCCTCGTGCACGTCGTTGTCCGTCCCTCCATGAAACTACGTGCGCCTCGTGCACGTCGTTGTCCGTCCCTTAATGAAACTCCGTGCGCCTCGTGCAAGTCGTTGTCCGTCCCTCCATGAAACTACGTGCTTCTCGTGCACGTCGTTGTCCGTCCCTCCATGAAACTCCATGCGCCTCGTGCACGTCGTTGTCCGTCCCTCCATGAAACTCCACGCGCCTCGTGCACGTCGTTGTCCGTCCCTCCATGAAACTCCACGCGCTTCGTGCACGTCGTTGTCCGTCCCTCCATGAAACTCCACGCGCCTCGTGCACGTCGTTGTCCGTCCCTCCATGAAACTCCGTGCGCCTCGTGCAAGTCGTTGTCCGTCCCTCCATGAAACTACGTGCGCCTCGTGCACGTCGTTGTCCGTCCCTCCATGAAACTCCATGCACCTCGTGCACGTCGTTGTCCGTCCCTCCATGAAACTCTACGCGCCTCGTGCACGTCGTTGTTCGTCCCTCCATGAAACTCCACGCGCCTCGTGCACGTCGTTGTCCGTCCCTCAATGAAACTACACGAGCCTCGTGCACGTCGTTGTCCGTCCCTCCATGAAACTCCGTGCGCCTCGTGCACGTCGTTGTCCGTCCCTCCATGAAACTCCATGCGCCTTGTGCACGTCGTTGTCCGTCCCTCCATGAAACTCCATGCGCCTCGTGCACGTCGTTGTCCGTCCCTCCATGAAACTCCATGCGCCTCGTGCACGTCGTTGCCCGTCCCTCCATGAAACTCCATGCGTCTCGTGCACGTCGTTGTCCTTCCCTCCATGAAACTCCATGCGCCTCTTGCACGTCATTGTCCGTCCCTCCATGAAACTCCATGCGCCTCGTGCACGTCGTTGTCCGTCCCTCCATGAAGCTCTACGCGCCTCGTGCACGTCGTTGTTCGTCCCTCCATGAAACTCCACGCGCCTCGTGCACGTCGTTGTCCGTCCCTCAATGAAACTCCACGAGCCTCGTGCACGTCGTTGTCCGTCCCTCCATGAAACTCCACGCGCCTCGTGCACGTCGTTGTCCGTCCCTCCATGAAACTCCACGCGCTTCGTGCACGTCGTTGTCCGTCCCTCCATGAAACTCCACGCGCCTCGTGCACGTCGTTGTCCGTCCCTCCATGAAACTCCACGCGCCTCGTGCACGTTGTTGTCCGTCCCTCCATGAAACTCCGTGCGCCTCGTGCACGTCGTTGTTCGTCCCTCCATGAAACTCCGTGCGCCTCGTGCACGTCGTTGTCCGTCCCTCAATGAAACTCCACGCGCCTCGCGCACGTCGTTGTCCGTCCCTCCATGAAACTCCGTGCGCCTCGTGCACGTCGTTTTCCGTCCCTCCATGAAACTCCGTGCGCCTCGTGCACGTCGTTGTCCGTCCCTCAATGAAACTCCGTGCGCCTCGTGCACGTCGTTGTCCGTCCCTCCATGAAACTCCACGCGCCTCGTGCACGTCGTTGTTCGTCCCTCCATGAAACTCCGTGCGCCTCGTGCACGTCGTTGTCCGTCCCTCAATGAAACTCCACGCGCATCGTGCACGTCGTTTTTCGTCCCTCCATGAAACTCCACGCGCCTCGTGCACGTCGTTGTCCGTCCATCCATGAAACTCCACGAGCCTCGTGCACGTCGTTGTCCGTCCCTCCATGAAACTCCACGCGCCTCGTGCACGGGCATTGTCCGTCCCTCCATGAAACTCCGTGCGCCTCGTGCACGTCGTTGTCCGTCACTCCATGAAACTCCGTGCGCCTCGTGCACGTCGTTGTCTGTCCCTCCATGAAACTCCGTGCGCCTCGTGCACGTCGTTGTCCGTCCCTCCATGAAACTCCGTGCGCCTCGTGCACGTCGTTGTCCTTCCCTCCATGAAACTCCGTGCGCCTCGTGCACGTCGTTGTCCGTCCCTCCATGAAACTCCATGCGCCTTGTGCACGTCGTTGTCCGTCCCTCCATGAAACTCCATGCGCCTCGTGCACGTCGTTGTCCGTCCCTCCATGAAACTCCATGCGCCTCGTGCACGTCGTTGCCCGTCCCTCCATGAAACTCCATGCGCCTCGTGCACGTCGTTGTCCTTCCCTCCATGAAACTCCATGCGCCTCTTGCACGTCATTGTCCGTCCCTCCATGAAACTCCATGCGCCTCGTGCATGTCGTTGTTAATCTCTCCATGAAACTCCACGCGCCTCGTGCACGTCGTTCTCCGTCCCTCCATGAAACTCCAAGCGCCTCGTGCACGTCATTGTCCGTCCCTCCATGAAACTCCACGCGCCTCGTGCACGTCGTTGTCCGTCCCTCCATGAAACTCCACGCGCCTCGTGCACGTCGTTGTCCGTCCCTCCATTAAACTCCACGCGCCTCGTGCACGTCATTGTCCGTCCCTCCATGAAACTCCACGCGCCTCGTGCACGTCGTTGTCCGTCCCTCCATGAAACTCCACGCGCCTCGTGCACGTCGTTGTCCGTCCCTCCATGAAACTCCACGCGCCTCGTGCACGTCGTTGTCCGTCCCTCCATGAAACTCCACGCGCCACGTGCACGTCGTTGTCCGTCCCTCCATGAAACTCCACGCGCCTCGTGCACGTCGTTGTCCGTCCCTCCATGAAACTCCACGCGCCTCGTACACGTCGTTGTCCGTCCCTCCATTAAACTCCACGCGCCTCGTGCACGTCATTGTCCGTCCCTCCATGAAACTCAACGCGCCTCGTGCACGTTGTTGTCCGTCCCTCCATGAAACTCCGTGCGCCTCGTGCACGTCGTTGTTCGTCCCTCCATGAAACTCCACGCGCCTCGTGCACGTCGTTGTCCGTCCCTCCATGAAACTCCACGCGCCTCGCGCACGTCGTTGTCCGTCCCTCAATGAAACTCCACGAGCCTCGTGCACGTCGTTGTCCGTCCCTCCATGAAACTCCACGCGCCTCGTGCACGGGCATTGTCCGTCCCTCCATGAAACTCCGTGCGCCTCGGGCACGTCGTTGTCCGTCACTCCATGAAACTCCGTGCGCCTCGTGCACGTCGTTGTCCGTCCCTCCATGAAACTACGTGCGCCTCGTGCACGTCGTTGTCCGTCCCTCCATGAAACTCCACGCGCCTCGTGCACGTCGTTGTCCGTCCCTCCATGAAACTCCACGCGCCTCGTGCACGTTGTTGTCCGT
The DNA here is from genome assembly GCA_036924085.1 of Ariolimax columbianus. Taxonomy (NCBI): domain Eukaryota; kingdom Metazoa; phylum Mollusca; class Gastropoda; order Stylommatophora; family Arionidae; genus Ariolimax; species Ariolimax columbianus. The sequence goes on from JAVGWX010000003.1 coordinate 1,146,634, forward strand.
CCCTCCATGAAACTCCGTGCGCCTCGTGCACGTCGTTGTTCGTCCCTCCATGAAACTCCGTGCGCCTCGTGCACGTCGTTGTCCGTCCCTCAATGAAACTCCACGCGCCTCGTGCACGTCGTTTTTCGTCCCTCCATGAAACTCCACGCGCCTCGTGCACGTCGTTGTCCGTCCATCCATGAAACTCCACGAGCCTCGTGCACGTCGTTGTCCGTCCCTCCATGAAACTCTACGCGCCTCGTGCACGTCGTTGTTCGTCCCTCCATGAAACTCCACGCGCCTCGTGCACGTCGTTGTCCGTCCCTCAATGAAACTCCACGAGCCTCGTGAACGTCGTTGTCCGTCCCTCCATGAAACTCCACGCGCCTCGTGCACGTCGTTGTCCGTCCCTCCATGAAACTCCACGCGCTTCGTGCACGTCGTTGTCCGTCCCTCCATGAAACTCCACGCGCCTCGTGCACGTCGTTGTCCGTCCCTCCATGAAACTCCACGCGCCTCGTGCACGTTGTTGTCCGTCCCTCCATGAAACTCCGTGCGCCTCGTGCACGTCGTTGTTCGTCCCTCCATGAAACTCCGTGCGCCTCGTGCACGTCGTTGTCCGTCCCTCAATGAAACTCCACGCGCCTCGCGCACGTCGTTGTCCGTTCCTCCATGAAACGCCGTGCGCCTCGTGCACGTCGTTTTCCGTCCCTCCATGAAACTCCGTGCGCCTCGTGCACGTCGTTGTCCGTCCCTCAATGAAACTCCGTGCGCCTCGTGCACGTCGTTGTCCGTCCCTCCATGAAACTCCACGCGCCTCGTGCACGTCGTTGTTCGTCCCTCCATGAAACTCCGTGCGCCTCGTGCACGTCGTTGTCCGTCCCTCAATGAAACTCCACGCGCATCGTGCACGTCGTTTTTCGTCCCTCCATGAAACTCCACGCGCCTCGTGCACGTCGTTGTCCGTCCATCCATGAAACTCCACGAGCCTCGTGCACGTCGTTGTCCGTCCCTCCATGAAACTCCACGCGCCTCGTGCACGGGCATTGTCCGTCCCTCCATGAAACTCCGTGCGCCTCGTGCACGTCGTTGTCCGTCACTCCATGAAACTCCGTGCGCCTCGTGCACGTCGTTGTCTGTCCCTCCATGAAACTCCGTGCGCCTCGTGCACGTCGTTGTCCGTCCCTCCATGAAACTCCGTGCGCCTCGTGCACGTCGTTGTCCTTCCCTCCATGAAACTCCGTGCGCCTCGTGCACGTCGTTGTCCGTCCCTCCATGAAACTCCATGCGCCTTGTGCACGTCGTTGTCCGTCCCTCCATGAAACTCCATGCGCCTCGTGCACGTCGTTGTCCGTCCCTCCATGAAACTCCATGCGCCTCGTGCACGTCGTTGCCCGTCCCTCCATGAAACTCCATGCGCCTCGTGCACGTCGTTGTCCTTCCCTCCATGAAACTCCATGCGCCTCTTGCACGTCATTGTCCGTCCCTCCATGAAACTCCATGCGCCTCGTGCATGTCGTTGTTAATCTCTCCATGAAACTCCACGCGCCTCGTGCACGTCGTTCTCCGTCCCTCCATGAAACTCCAAGCGCCTCGTGCACGTCATTGTCCGTCCCTCCATGAAACTCCACGCGCCTCGTGCACGTCGTTGTCCGTCCCTCCATGAAACTCCACGCGCCTCGTGCACGTCGTTGTCCGTCCCTCCATGAAACTCCACGCGCCTCGGGCACGTCATTGTCCGTCCCTCCATGAAACTCCACGCGCCTCGTGCACGTCGTTGTCCGTCCCTCCATGAAACTCCACGCGCCACGTGCACGTCGTTGTCCGTCCCTCCATGAAATTCCACGCGCCTCGTGCACGTCGTTGTCCGTCCCTCCATGAAACTCCACGCGCCTCGTGCACGTCGTTGTCCGTCCCTCCATGAAACTCCACGCGCCTCGTGCACGTCATTGTCCGTCCCTCCATGAAACTCCACGCGCCTCGTGCACGTCGTTGTCCGTCCCTCCATGAAACTCCACGCGCCACGTGCACGTCGTTGTCCGTCCCTCCATTAAACTCCACGCGCCTCGTGCACGTCATTGTCCGTCCCTCCATGAAACTCAACGCGCCTCGTGCACGTTGTTGTCCGTCCCTCCATGAAACTCCGTGCGCCTCGTGCACGTCGTTGTTCGTCCCTCCATGAAACTCCACGCGCCTCGTGCACGTCGTTGTCCGTCCCTCAATGAAACTCTACGAGCTTCGTGCACGTCGTTGTCCGTCCCTCCTTGAAACTCCACGCGCCTCGTGCACGGGCATTGTCCGTCCCTCCATGAAACTCCACGCGCCTCGTGCACGGGCATTGTCCGTCCCTCCATGAAACTCCGTGCGCCTCGTGCACGTCGTTGTCCGTCACTCCATGAAACTCCGTGCGCCTCGTGCACGTCGTTGTCCGTCCCTCCATGAAACTACGTGCGCCTCGTGCACGTCGTTGTCCGTCCCTCCATGAAACTCCGTGCGCCTCGTGCAAGTCGTTGTCCGTCCCTCCATGAAACTACGTGCGCCTCGTGCACGTCGTTGTCCGTCCCTCCATGAAACTCCATGCGCCTCGTGCACGTCGTTGTCCGTCCCTCCATGAAACTCTACGCGCCTCGTGCACGTCGTTGTTCGTCCCTCCATGAAACTCCACGCGCCTCGTGCACGTCGTTGTCCGTCCCTCAATGAAACTACACGAGCCTCGTGCACGTCGTTGTCCGTCCCTCCATGAAACTCCACGCGCCTCGTGCACGTCGTTGTCCGTCCCTCCATGAAACTCCGTGCGCCTCGTGCACGTCGTTGTCCGTCCCTCCATGAAACTCCGTGCGCCTCGTGCACGTCGTTGTCCGTCCCTCCATGAAACTCCGTGCGCCTCGTGCACGTCGTTCTCCGTCCCTTCATGAAACTCCACGCGCTTCGTGCACGTCGTTGTCCGTCCCTCCATGAAACTCCACGCGCCTCGTGCACGTCGTTGTCCGTCCCTCCATGAAACTCCACGCGCCTCGTGCACGTCGTTGTCCGTCCCTCCATGAAACTCCATGCGCCTCGTGCACGTCGTTGTCCGTCCCTCCATGAAACTCCACGCGCCTCGTGCACGTCGTTGTCCGTCCCTCCATGAAACTCCGTGCGCCTCGTGGACGTCGTTGTCCGTCCCTCCATGAAACTCCATGCGCCTCGTGCACGTCGTTGTCCGTCCCTCCATAAAACTCCATGCGCCTCGTGGACGTCGTTGTCCGTCCCTCCATGAAACTCCATGCGTCTCGTGCACGTCGTTGTCCTTCCCTCCATGAAACTCCACGCGCCACGTGCACGTCGTTGTCCTTCCCTCCATGAAACTCCATGCGCCTCTTGCACGTCATTGTCCGTCCCTCCATGAAACTCCATGCGCCTCGTGCATGTCGTTGTTAATCTCTCCATGAAACTCCACGCGCCTCGTGCACGTCGTTCTCCGTCCCTCCATGAAACTCCACGCGCCTCGTGCACGTCATTGTCCGTCCCTCTATGAAACTACGTGCGCCTCGTGCACGTCGTTGTCCGTCCCTCCATGAAACTCCATGCGCCTCGTGCACGTCGTTGTCCGTCCCTCCATGAAAGTCCACGCGCTTCGTGCACGTCGTTGTCCGTCCCTCCATGAAACTCCACGCGCCTCGTGCACGTCGTTGTTCGTCCCTCCATGAAACTCCATGCGCCTCGTGCACGTCGTTGTCCGTCCCTCCATGAAACTACGTGCGCCTCGGGCACGTCGTTGTCCGTCCCTCCATGAAACTCCGTGCGCCTCGTGCAAGTCGTTGTCCGTCCCTCCATGAAACTACGTGCGCCTCGTGCACGTCGTTGTCCGTCCCTCCATGAAACTCCATGCGCCTCGTGCACGTCGTTGTCCGTCCCTCCGTGAAACTCCACGCGCCTCGTGCACGTCGTTGTTCGTCCCTCCATGAAACTCCACGCGACTCGTGCACGTCGTTGTTCGTCCCTCCATGAAACTCCACGCGCCTCGTGCACGTCGTTGTCCGTCCCTCCATGAAACTCCATGCGCCTCGTGCACGTCGTTGTCCGTCCCTCCATGAAACTCCATGCGCCTCGTGCACGTCGTTGTCCTTCCCTCCATGAAACTCCATGCGCCTCTTGCACGTCATTGTCCGTCCCTCCATGAAACTCCATGCGCCTCTTGCATGTCGTTGTTAATCTCTCCATGAAACTCCACGCGCCTCGTGCACGTCGTTGTCCGTCCCTCCATGAAACTCCACGCGCCTCGTGCCCGTCGTTGTCCGACCCTCCATGAAACTCCACGCGCCTCGTGCACGTCGTTGTCCGTCCCTCCATGAAACTCCACGCGCCACGTGCACGTCGTTGTCCGTCCCTCCATGAAACTCCACGCGCCTCGTGCACGTCGTTGTCCGTCCCTCCATGAAACTCCACGCGCCTCGTGCACGTCGTTGTCCGTCCCTCCATTAAACTCCACGCGCCTCGTGCACGTCATTGTCCGTCCCTCCATGAAACTCCACGCGCCTCGTGCACGTCGTTGTCCGTCCCTCCATGAAACTCCACGCGCCTCGTGCACGTCGTTGTCCGTCCCTCCATGAAACTCCACGCGCCTCGTGCACGTCGTTGTCCGTCCCTCCATGAAACTCCACGCGCCACGTGCACGTCGTTGTCCGTCCCTCCATTAAACTCCACGCGCCTCGTGCACGTCGTTGTCCGTCCCTCCATGAAACTCCACGCGCCTCGTGCACGTCGTTGTCCGTCCCTCCATGAAACTCCACGCGCCTCGTACACGTCGTTGTCCGTCCCTCCATTAAACTCCACGCGCCTCGTGCACGTCATTGTCCGTCCCTCCATGAAACTCCACGCGCCTCGTGCACGTTGTTGTCCGTCCCTCCATGAAACTCCGTGCGCCTTGTGCACGTCGTTGTTCGTCCCTCCATGAAACTCCATGCGCCTCGTGCACGTCGTTGTCCGTCACTCCATGAAACTCCGTGCGCCTCGTGCACGTCGTTGTCCGTCCCTCCATGAAACTACGTGCGCCTCGTGCACGTCGTTGTCCGTCCCTCCATTAAACTCCGTGCGCCTCGTGCAAGTCGTTGTCCGTCCCTCCATGAAACTACGTGCGCCTCGTGCACGTCGTTGTCCGTCCCTCCATGAAACTCCATGCGCCTCGTGCACGTCGTTGTCCGTCCCTCCGTGAAACTCCACGCGCCTCGTGCACGTCGTTGTTCGTCCCTCCATGAAACTCCACGCGCCTCGTGCACGTCGTTGTCCGTCCCTCAATGAAACTCTACGAGCCTCGTGCACGTCGTTGTCCGTCCCTCCATGAAACTCCACGCGCCTCGTGCACGGGCATTGTCCGTCCCTCCATGAAACTCCACGCGCCTCGTGCACGTCGTTGTTCGTCCCTCCATGAAACTCCACGCGCCTCGCGCAGGTCGTTGTCCGTCCCTCAATGAAACTCCACGAGCCTCGTGCACGTCGTTGTCCGTCCCTCCATGAAACTCCACGCGCCTCGTGCACGGGCATTGTCCGTCCCTCCATGAAACTCCGTGCGCCTCGTGCACGTCGTTGTCCGTCACTCCATGAAACTCCGTACGCCTCGTGCACGTCGTTGTCCGTCCCTCCATGAAACTACGTGCGCCTCGTGCACGTCGTTGTCCGTCCCTTAATGAAACTCCGTGCGCCTCGTGCAAGTCGTTGTCCGTCCCTCCATGAAACTACGTGCTTCTCGTGCACGTCGTTGTCCGTCCCTCCATGAAACTCCATGCGCCTCGTGCACGTCGTTGTCCGTCCCTCCATGAAACTCCACGCGCCTCGTGCACGTCGTTGTCCGTCCCTCCATGAAACTCCACGCGCTTCGTGCACGTCGTTGTCCGTCCCTCCATGAAACTCCACGCGCCTCGTGCACGTCGTTGTCCGTCCCTCCATGAAACTCCGTGCGCCTCGTGCAAGTCGTTGTCCGTCCCTCCATGAAACTACGTGCGCCTCGTGCACGTCGTTGTCCGTCCCTCCATGAAACTCCATGCACCTCGTGCACGTCGTTGTCCGTCCCTCCATGAAACTCTACGCGCCTCGTGCACGTCGTTGTTCGTCCCTCCATGAAACTCCACGCGCCTCGTGCACGTCGTTGTCCGTCCCTCAATGAAACTACACGAGCCTCGTGCACGTCGTTGTCCGTCCCTCCATGAAACTCCGTGCGCCTCGTGCACGTCGTTGTCCGTCCCTCCATGAAACTCCGTGCGCCTCGTGCACGTCGTTGTCCGTCCCTCCATGAAACTCCGTGCGCCTCGTGCACGTCGTTGTCCGTCCCTTCATGAAACTCCACGCGCTTCGTGCACGTCGTTGTCCGTCCCTCCATGAAACTCCACGCGCCTCGTGCACGTCGTTGTCCGTCCCTCCATGAAACTCCACGCGCCTCGTGCACGTCGTTGTCCGTCCCTCCATGAAACTCCATGCGCCTCGTGCACGTCGTTGTCCGTCCCTCCATGAAACTCCACGCGCCTCGTGCACGTCGTTGTCCGTCCCTCCATGAAACTCCACGCGCCTCGTGCACGTCGTTGTCCGTCCCTCCATGAAACTCCGTGCGCCTCGTGGACGTCGTTGTCCGTCCCTCCATGAAACTCCATGCGCCTCGTGCACGTCGTTGTCCGTCCCTCCATAAAACTCCATGCGCCTCGTGGACGTCGTTGTCCGTCCCTCCATGAAACTCCATGCGTCTCGTGCACGTCGTTGTCCGTCCCTCCATGAAACTCCATGCGCCTCGTGCACGTCGTTGTCCGTCCCTCCATGAAACTCCATGCGCCTCGTGCACGTCGTTGTCCGTCCCTCCATGAAACTCCATGCGCCTCGTGCACGTCGTTGTCCTTCCCTCCATGAAACTCCATGCGCCTCTTGCACGTCATTGTCCGTCCCTCCATGAAACTCCATGCGCCTCTTGCATGTCGTTGTTAATCTCTCCATGAAACTCCACGCGCCTCGTGCACGTCGTTCTCCGTCCCTCCATGAAACTCCACGCGCCTCGTGCACGTCATTGTCCGTCCCTCCATGAAACTCCACGCGCCTCGTGCACGTCGTTGTCCGTCCCTCCATGAAACTCCACGCGCCTCGTGCACGTCGTTGTCCGTCCCTCCATGAAACTCCACGCGCCTCGTGCACGTCGTTGTCCGTCCCTCCATGAAACTCCACGCGCCACGTGCACGTCGTTGTCCTTCCCTCCATGAAACTCCATGCGCCTCTTGCACGTCATTGTCCGTCCCTCCATGAAACTCCATGCGCCTCGTGCATGTCGTTGTTAATCTCTCCATGAAACTCCACGCGCCTCGTGCACGTCGTTCTCCGTCCCTCCATGAAACTCCACGCGCCTCGTGCACGTCATTGTCCGTACCTCTATGAAACTACGTGCGCCTCGTGCACGTCGTTGTCCGTCCCTCCATGAAACTCCATGCGCCTCGTGCACGTCGTTGTCCGTCCCTCCATGAAACTCCACGCGCTTCGTGCACGTCGTTGTCCGTCCCTCCATGAAACTCCACGCGCCTCGTGCACGTCGTTGTTCGTCCCTCCATGAAACTCCATGCGCCTCGTGCACGTCGTTGTCCGTCACTCCATGAAACTCCGTGCGCCTCGTGCACGTCGTTGTCCGTCCCTCCATGAAACTACGTGCGCCTCGGGCACGTCGTTGTCCGTCCCTCCATGAAACTCCGTGCGCCTCGTGCAAGTCGTTGTCCGTCCCTCCATGAAACTACGTGCGCCTCGTGCACGTCGTTGTCCGTCCCTCCATGAAACTCCATGCGCCTCGTGCACGTCGTTGTCCGTCCCTCCGTGAAACTCCACGCGCCTCGTGCACGTCGTTGTTCGTCCCTCCATGAAACTCCACGCGACTCGTGCACGTCGTTGCTCGTCCCTCCATGAAACTCCACGCGCCTCGTGCACGTCGTTGTCCGTCCCTCCATGAAACTCCATGCGCCTCGTGCACGTCGTTGTCCGTCCCTCCATGAAACTCCATGCGCCTCGTGCACGTCGTTGTCCTTCCCTCCATGAAACTCCATGCGCCTCTTGCACGTCATTGTCCGTCCCTCCATGAAACTACATGCGCCTCTTGCATGTCGTTGTTAATCTCTCCATGAAACTCCACGCGCCTCGTGCACGTCGTTCTCCGTCCCTCCATGAAACTCCACGCGCCTCGTGCACGTCATTGTCCGTCCCTCCATGAAACTCCACGCGCCTCGTGCACGTCGTTGTCCGTCCCTCCATGAAACTCCACGCGCCTCGTGCACGTCGTTGTCCGTCCCTCCATGAAACTCCACGCGCCTCGTGCACGTCGTTGTCCGTCCCTCCATGAAACTCCACGCGCCACGTGCACGTCGTTGTCCTTCCCTCCATGAAACTCCATGCGCCTTTTGCACGTCATTGTCCGTCCCTCCATGAAACTCCATGCGCCTCGTGCATGTCGTTGTTAATCTCTCCATGAAACTCCACGCGCCTCGTGCACGTCATTGTCCGTCCCTCTATGAAACTACGTGCGCCTCGTGCATGTCGTTGTCCGTCCCTCCATGAAACTCCATGCGCCTCGTGCACGTCGTTGTCCGTCCCTCCATGAAACTCCACGCGCTTCGTGCACGTCGTTGTCCGTCCCTCCATGAAACTCCACGCGCCTTGTGCACGTCGTTGTTCGTCCCTCCATGAAACTCCATGCGCCTCGTGCACGTCGTTGTCCGTCACTCCATGAAACTCCGTGCGCCTCGTGCACGTCGTTGTCCGTCCCTCCATGAAACTACGTGCGCCTCGTGCACGTCGTTGTCCGTCCCTCCATGAAACTCCGTGCGCCTCGTGCAAGTCGTTGTCCGTCCCTCCATGAAACTACGTGCGCCTCGTGCACGTCGTTGTCCGTCCCTCCATGAAACTCCATGCGCCTCGTGCACGTCGTTGTCCGTCCCTCCGTGAAACTCCACGCGCCTCGTGCACGTCGTTGTTCGTCCCTCCATGAAACTCCACGCGCCTCGTGCACGTCGTTGTCCGTCCCTCAATGAAACTCTACGAGCCTCGTGCACGTCGTTGTCCGTCCCTCCATGAAACTCCACGCGCCTCGTGCACGGGCATTGTCCGTCCCTCCATGAAACTCCACGCGCCTCGTGCACGTCGTTGTTCGTCCCTCCATGAAACTCCACGCGCCTCGCGCAGGTCGTTGTCCGTCCCTCAATGAAACTCCACGAGCCTCGTGCACGTCGTTGTCCGTCCCTCCATGAAACTCCACGCGCCTCGTGCACGGGCATTGTCCGTCCCTCCATGAAACTCCGTGCGCCTCGTGCACGTCGTTGTCCGTCACTCCATGAAACTCCGTACGCCTCGTGCACGTCGTTGTCCGTCCCTCCATGAAACTACGTGCGCCTCGTGCACGTCGTTGTCCGTCCCTCCATGAAACTCCGTGCGCCTCGTGCAAGTCGTTGTCCGTCCCTCCATGAAACTACGTGCTTCTCGTGCACGTCGTTGTCCGTCCCTCCATGAAACTCCATGCGCCTCGTGCACGTCGTTGTCCGTCCCTCCATGAAACTCCACGCGCCTCGTGCACGTCGTTGTCCGTCCCTCCATGAAACTCCACGCGCTTCGTGCACGTCGTTGTCCGTCCCTCCATGAAACTCCACGCGCCTCGTGCACGTCGTTGTCCGTCCCTCCATGAAACTCCACGCGCCTCGTGCACGTTGTTGTCCGTCCCTCCATGAAACTCTGTGCGCCTCGTGCACGTCGTTGTTTGTCCCTCCATGAAACTCCGTGCGCCTCGTGCACGTCGTTGTCCGTCCCTCAATGAAACTCCACGCGCCTCGCGCACGTCGTTGTCCGTCCCTCCATGAAACTACGTGCGCCTCGTGCACGTCGTTGTCCGTCCCTCCATGAAACTCCATGCGCCTCGTGCACGTCGTTGTCCGTCCCTCCATGAAACTCCACGCGCTTCGTGCACGTCGTTGTCCGTCCCTCCATGAAACTCTACGCGCCTCGTGCACGTCGTTGTCCGTCCCTCCATGAAACTCCACGCGCCTCGTGCACGTTGTTGTCCGTCCCTCCATGAAACTGCGTGCGCCCCGTGCACGTCGTTGTTCGTCCCTCCATGAAACTCCGTGCGCCTCGTGCACGTCGTTGTCCGTCCCTCAATGAAACTCCACGCGCCTCGCGCACGTCGTTGTCCGTCCCTCCATGAAACTCCGTGCGCCTCGTGCACGTCGTTGTCCGTCCCTCCATGAAACTCCGTGGGCCTCGTGCACGTCGTTGTCCGTCCCTCCATGAAACTCCGTGCGCCTCGTGCACGTCGTTGTCCGTCCCTTCATGAAACTCCACGCGCTTCGTGCACGTCGTTGTCCGTCCCTCCATGAAACTCCACGCGCCTCGTGCACGTCGTTGTCCGTCCCTCCATGAAACTCCACGCGCCTCGTGCACGTCGTTGTCCGTCCCTCCATGAAACTCCACGCGCCTCGTGCACGTCGTTGTCCGTCCCTCCATGAAACTCCATGCGCCTCGTGCACGTCGTTGTCCGTCCGTCCATGAAACTCCATGCGCCTCGTTCACGTCGTTGTCCGTCCCTCCATGAAACTCCATGCGCCTCGTGCACGTCGTTGTCCGTCCCTCCATGAAACTCCATGCGCCTCGTGCACGTTGTTGTCCTTCCCTCCATGAAACTCCATGCGCCTCGTGCACGTCGTTGTCCGTCCCTCCATGAAACTCCGTGCGCCTCGTGCACGTCGTTGTCCGTCCCTCCATGAAAATCCATGCGCCTCGTGCACGTCGTTGTCCGTCCCTCCATGAAACTCCGTGCGCCTCGTGCACGTCGTTGTCCGTCCCTCCATGAAACTCCACGCGCCTCGTGCACGTCGTTGTCCGTCCCTCCATGAAACTCCGTGCGCCTCGTGCACGTCGTTGTCCGTCCCTCCATGAAACTCCGTGCGCCTCGTGCAAGTCGTTTTCCGTCCCTCCATGAAACTCCGTGCGCCTCGTGCACGTCGTTGTCCGTCCCTCCATGAAACTCCATTCGCCTCGTGCACGTCGTTGTCCGTCCCTCCATGAAACTCCGTGCGCCTCGTTTTCCGTCCCTCCATGAAACTCCGTGCGCCTCGTGCACGTCGTTGTCCGTCCTCCATGAAACTCCATGCGCCTCGTGCACGTCGTTGTCCGTCCCTCCATGAAACTCCACGCGCCTCGTGCACGTCGTTGTCCGTCCTTCCATGAAACTCCACGCGCCTCGTGCACGTCGTTGTCCGTCCCTCCATGAAACTCCACGCGCCTCGTGCACGTCGTTGTCTGTCCCTCCATGAAACTCCACGCGCCTCGCGCACGTCGTTGTCCGTCCCTCCATGAAACTCCGTGCGCCTCGTGCACGTCGTTGTCCGTCCCTCCATGAAACTCCGTGCGCCTCGTGCACGTCGTTGTCCGTCCCTCCATGAAACTCCGTGCGCCTCGTGCACGTCGTTGTCAGTCCCTTCATGAAACTCCACGCGCTTCGTGCACGTCGTTGTCCGTCCCTTCATGAAACTCCACGCGCTTCGTGCACGTCGTTGTCCGTCCCTCCATGAAACTCCACGCGCCTCGTGCACGTCGTTGTCCGTCCCTCCATGAAACTCCACGCGCCTCGTGCACGTCGTTGTCCGTCCCTCCATGAAACTCCATGCGCCTCGTGCACGTCGTTGTCCGTCCCTCCATGAAACTCCATGCGCCTCGTTCACGTCGTTGTCCGTCCCTCCATGAAACTCCATGCGCCTCGTGCACGTCGTTGTCCGTCCCTCCATGAAACTCCACGCGCCTCGTGCACGGGCATTGTCCGTCCCTCCATGAAACTCCACGCGCCTCGTGCACGTCGTTGTTCGTCCCTCCATGAAACTCCACGCGCCTCGCGCAGGTCGTTGTCCGTCCCTCAATGAAACTCCACGAGCCTCGTGCACGTCGTTGTCCGTCCCTCCATGAAACTCCACGCGCCTCGTGCACGGGCATTGTCCGTCCCTCCATGAAACTCCGTGCGCCTCGTGCACGTCGTTGTCCGTCACTCCATGAAACTCCGTACGCCTCGTGCACGTCGTTGTCCGTCCCTCCATGAAACTACGTGCGCCTCGTGCACGTCGTTGTCCGTCCCTCCATGAAACTCCGTGCGCCTCGTGCAAGTCGTTGTCCGTCCCTCCATGAAACTACGTGCTTCTCGTGCACGTCGTTGTCCGTCCCTCCATGAAACTCCATGCGCCTCGTGCACGTCGTTGTCCGTCCCTCCATGAAACTCCACGCGCCTCGTGCACGTCGTTGTCCGTCCCTCCATGAAACTCCACGCGCTTCGTGCACGTCGTTGTCCGTCCCTCCATGAAACTCCACGCGCCTCGTGCACGTCGTTGTCCGTCCCTCCATGAAACTCCACGCGCCTCGTGCACGTTGTTGTCCGTCCCTCCATGAAACTCTGTGCGCCTCGTGCACGTCGTTGTTTGTCCCTCCATGAAACTCCGTGCGCCTCGTGCACGTCGTTGTCCGTCCCTCAATGAAACTCCACGCGCCTCGCGCACGTCGTTGTCCGTCCCTCCATGAAACTACGTGCGCCTCGTGCACGTCGTTGTCCGTCCCTCCATGAAACTCCATGCGCCTCGTGCACGTCGTTGTCCGTCCCTCCATGAAACTCCACGCGCTTCGTGCACGTCGTTGTCCGTCCCTCCATGAAACTCTACGCGCCTCGTGCACGTCGTTGTCCGTCCCTCCATGAAACTCCACGCGCCTCGTGCACGTTGTTGTCCGTCCCTCCATGAAACTGCGTGCGCCCCGTGCACGTCGTTGTTCGTCCCTCCATGAAACTCCGTGCGCCTCGTGCACGTCGTTGTCCGTCCCTCAATGAAACTCCACGCGCCTCGCGCACGTCGTTGTCCGTCCCTCCATGAAACTCCGTGCGCCTCGTGCACGTCGTTGTCCGTCCCTCCATGAAACTCCGTGGGCCTCGTGCACGTCGTTGTCCGTCCCTCCATGAAACTCCGTGCGCCTCGTGCACGTCGTTGTCCGTCCCTTCATGAAACTCCACGCGCTTCGTGCACGTCGTTGTCCGTCCCTCCATGAAACTCCACGCGCCTCGTGCACGTCGTTGTCCGTCCCTCCATGAAACTCCACGCGCCTCGTGCACGTCGTTGTCCGTCCCTCCATGAAACTCCACGCGCCTCGTGCACGTCGTTGTCCGTCCCTCCATGAAACTCCATGCGCCTCGTGCACGTCGTTGTCCGTCCGTCCATGAAACTCCATGCGCCTCGTTCACGTCGTTGTCCGTCCCTCCATGAAACTCCATGCGCCTCGTGCACGTCGTTGTCCGTCCCTCCATGAAACTCCATGCGCCTCGTGCACGTTGTTGTCCTTCCCTCCATGAAACTCCATGCGCCTCGTGCACGTCGTTGTCCGTCCCTCCATGAAACTCCGTGCGCCTCGTGCACGTCGTTGTCCGTCCCTCCATGAAACTCCATGCGCCTCGTGCACGTCGTTGTCCGTCCCTCCATGAAAATCCGTGCGCCTCGTGCACGTCGTTGTCCGTCCCTCCATAAAACTCCACGCGCCTCGTGCACGTCGTTGTCCGTCCCTCCATGAAACTCCGTGCGCCTCGTGCACGTCGTTGTCCGTCCCTCCATGAAACTCCGTGCGCCTCGTGCACGTCGTTTTCCGTCCCTCCATGAAACTCCGTGCGCCTCGTGCACGTCGTTGTCCGTCCCTCCATGAAACTCCATGCGCCTCGTGCACGTCGTTGTCCGTCCCTCCATGAAACTCCGTGCGCCTCGTTTTCCGTCCCTCCATGAAACTCCGTGCGCCTCGTGCACGTCGTTGTCCGTCCTCCATGAAACTCCATGCGCCTCGTGCACGTCGTTGTCCGTCCCTCCATGAAACTCCACGCGCCTCGTGCACGTCGTTGTCCGTCCTTCCATGAAACTCCACGCGCCTCGTGCACGTCGTTGTCCGTCGCTCCATGAAACTCCACGCGCCTCGTGCACGTCGTTGTCCGTCCCTCCATGAAACTCCACGCGCCTCGTGCACGTCGTTGTCCGTCCCTCCATGAAACTCCACGCGCCTCGTGCACGTCGTTGTCCGTCCCTCCATGAAACTCCGTGCGCCTCGTGCACGTCGTTTTCCGTCCCTCCATGAAACTCCGTGCGCCTCGTGCACGTCGTTGTCCGTCCCTCCATGAAACTCCATGCGCCTCGTGCACGTCGTTGTCCGTCCCTCCATGAAACTCCGTGCGCCTCGTTTTCCGTCCCTCCATGAAACTCCGTGCGCCTCGTGCACGTCGTTGTCCGTCCCTCCATGAAACTCCATGCGCCTCGTGCACGTCGTTGTCCGTCCCTCCATGAAACTCCACGCGCCTCGTGCACGTCGTTGTCCGTCCTTCCATGAAACTCCACGCGCCTCGTGCACGTCGTTGTCCGTCCCTCCATGAAACTCCACGCGCCTCGTGCACGTCGTTGTCCGTCCCTCCATGAAACTCCACGCGCCTCGTGCACGTCGTTGTCCGTCCCTCCATGAAACTCCACGCGCCTCGTGCACGTCGTTGTCCGTCCCTCCATGAAACTCCATGCGCCTCGTGCACGTCGTTGTCCGTCCCTCCATGAAACTCCGTGCGCCTCGTGCACGTCGTTGTCCGTCCCTCCATAAAACTCCGTGCGCTTCGTGCACGTCGTTTTCCGTCCCTCCATGAAACTCCGTGCGCCTCGTGCACGTCGTTGTCCGTCCCTCCATGAAACTCCATGCGCCTCGTGCACGTCGTTGTCCGTCGCTCCATGAAACTCCGTGCGCCTCGTTTTCCGTCCCTCCATGAAACTCCGTGCGCCTCGTGCACGTCGTTGTCCGTCCCTCCATGAAACTCTATGCGCCTCGTGCACGTCGTTGTCCGTCCCTCCATGAAACTCCACGCGCCTCGTGCACGTCGTTGTCCGTCCTTCCATGAAACTCCACGCGCCTCGTCACGTCGTTGTCCGTCCCTCCATGAAACTCCACGCGCCTCGTGCACGTCGTTGTCCGTCCCTCCATGAAACTCCACGCGCCTCGTGCACGTCGTTGTCCGTCCCTCCATGAAACTCCACGCGCCTCGTGCACGTCGTTGTCTGTTCCTCAACCATGACCAAACCTACTACAGTTGGCCATGACTCAACCATGACCTAACCTACTACAGTTGGCCATGACTCAACCATGACCTATCTACTACAGTTGGCCATGACTCAACCATGACCTAACCTACTACAGTTGGCCATGACTCAACCATGACCTATCTACTACAATTGGCCATGACTCAACCATGACCTATCTACTACAGTTGGCCATGACTCAACCATGACCTATCTACTACAATTGGCCATGACTCAACCATGACCTATCTACTACAATTGGCCATGACTCAACCATGACCTATCTACTACAGTTGGCCATGACTCAACCATGACCTATCTACTACAATTGGCCATGACTCAACCATGACCTATCTACTACAATTGGCCATGACTCAACCATGACCTATCTACTACAGTTGGCCATGACTCAACCATGACCTAACTTACTACAGTTGGCCATGACTCAACCATGACCTATCTACTACAATTGGCCATGACTCAACCATGACCTATCTACTACAATTGGCCATGACTCAACCATGACCTATCTACTACAGTTGGCCATGACTCAACCATGACCTATCTACTACAGTTGGCCTTGACTCAACCATGACCTATCTACTACAGTTGGCCTTGACTCAACCATGACCTATCTACTACAGTTGGCCATGACTCAACCATGACCTATCTACTACAGTTGGCCATGACTCAACCATGACCTATCTACTACAGTTGGCCTTGACTCAACCATGACCTATCTACTACAGTTGGCCTTGACTCAACCATGACCTATCTACTACAGTTGGCCTTGACTCAACCATGACCTATCTACTACAGTTGGCCATGACTCAACCATGACCTATCTACTACAGTTGGCCTTGACTCAACACACAGGAAAACTTCATTGAAAGACTGCCGGCTAAATGATGAAACTTGCATGTCTCAAGTATTGTCTGTTTCCCAATGGTTGCCATCATATGCCACCTAATAACAACCCTCACACTGATATGCATGATTTTTTGTATGTGAACTTATCTTTCCAATGCCCCAATGACTTAATAATTTACATTGTGTCAGATAGTGCCATTTTCTTCAAGTGGCCAGGTCTTTTGATATTTGTAAGCAAAGGAATTATTTTGTCCCTGGAGAAAATAACTTACTGTAAATTTTCAGAAAATGGCTTTCTTCAAGCATAAGAGTCTCTCCAATTTGAATGAGATTTTCTACATTAGGTTCCACATAATGTCCTTGTGTAATATAGTTCATGTGTTTTATGAGCTGTGAGAAGTAGCTTCGTTGAAAACGTGTGAAAATGTAAAAGCACACGATATATTGAACATAGAAAATACATACTTCAGGTGGATTGGTTCAGTTCTATAAATAGATGCTGGAACAAACAATCAATAGTTATAATTCAGCTGTGAGATCAATCTTCTAGCTGACTGGGGTGGCCAGTTCTGAGATCAATCTTCTAGCTGACTGGGGTGGCCAGTTCTGAGATCAATCTTCTAGCTGACTGGGGTGGCCAGTTCTGAGATCAATCTTCTAGCTGACTGGGGTGGCCAGTTCTGAGATCAATCTTCTAGCTGACTGGGGTGGCCAGTTCTGAGATCAATCTTCTAGCTGACTGGGGTGGCCAGTTCTGAGATCAATCTTCTAGCTGACTGGGGTGGCCAGTACTGAGATCAATCTTCTAGCTGACTGGGGTGGCCAGTTCTGAGATCAATCTTCTAGCTGACTGGGGTGGCCAGTTCTGAGATCAATCTTCTAGCTGACTGGGGTGGCCAGTTCTGAGATCAATCTTCTAGCTGACTGGGGTGGCCAGTTCTGAGATCAATCTTCTAGCTGACTGGGGTAGCCCCTGAATAGGACCGTTCTGCCAGGTGATGGAAACTTTTATTTCTTGGAAAGCAAACATGTAGGTTAATTTTTTCACTTAATCATAGTCGAATAATTCCAAGACATTGATGACTGCTCTCGGAAGAAAGAACGAGTCCATTTTATTTTTAAAAGATCTCGTCTTCTTTCAAAACGCGGTCCTCACATTTAGCCCCATAATATTTGTCTATATTTAAAAAGCCTGCATACTTTAATCCTTTCATATCACATAGTTTGACAGTTTTATTTTCAACTGCTATTTGCCCAAGCAAGAAGTATTATTTTTAGAATTGTTATAACTTTATTGAAAATTGGTATGTCCATATAATATTTTAACAGGTGCTGTAAAAATCATCACACTCTAACATGATATTATTTATTCTAATGCAGCATTCCGAATGATAATTTAAAATGTAATAAAACATAAAAATACAGACAAATTATGTTAGAAATAAATGGCAAAACTCTGCATGTAATTTCTCCTGTATCTTTGATCATACACACTTCATTTTTTCTTATAATGATGTTCAAGATTATTCTTTCACTATAGCCTACAGCCAAAGCTAAATCTTTTGCAATTGTGTTTTTATGAACATTCAAATAGTTATTCAATTTTGTCAAAAAATGTGATACTCCTAATTATAATAACTCTTACACATTGTAAGATAGCTTGATTTCCATAGTTCACAACTAAGCCATGGTTATCTAGAACATCTGTACAAAGTTGCAGGTCAATTGATTTAAACACAAAAAAAGTTATCACATAAACCGTTTGTACAGTGCGGTTTTTGGCGAAAAGATCAAGACTCTTTTTTTTTTACCTTTTTCTGATGATTAAATACATTAATTCTTATCAATGATCTCCAACCTGGTATATAAACTCTTCAGTAACTGCCTGCAAATCATCCAGTACAAAACCTTTCCTCCTTTTTGCCCTCCTGGCATCATAGGATGCCTTAATAGCTTTTCTCAGAGTTTCTCTTTTTGCGATAAAATGTTCTTGTGCTCACAGGACTCTCTCAGATAACTGCAAGAAGGTCATCCCATTAGTAGGTCATTCCATTAGTAGGTCATTCCTGTCCCGGTCCTCAAATACTGGTTTTATATTAGCCATAACAACAGCAGGTAGGTTACTGGTGTGTTTGTATGAACAGTGTCATCGGCTACAGCTTTCTTATATGGACACCATTTGTTGTGGCTATTTTTCTAATTTGGTAGTGACAAGTTCAAAACTACAGAACATCTGCAGGTCTGCAAGCCCTCCTCCAACACATCTCAATGCTAATGCAGCCCACCTATTTATTGAATTCATACACAAATCACACATACATATTTGATTACATAAAGAAAATGTTGTATATTATAATTGTTTGTGCTACAATGAAACTGAAAGTCACTGCCTAGACCCTTCCTCTTTGTCTCTAGCAATTGTGCATTTGGATAACAGAAGTGACAAACAAGTTCTGTCATAATTTTACAAAAAAATTGAGTATTCAAATGCCAATTATTCTACTGTCTTCCATCCAGCTCTTCATGAACATTGTCATCTTCACTTAACAAATAAATCTGATTCACAAGATCATACAATGTCATCTTCACTTAACAAATAAATCTGATTCACAAGGTCATACAATTTCCACCTCTTTATTTCTGACCGAGTGGGCGTGGTCAGTGAACTTTTACAAGATTCAATGTTGATGTTGTGAAGTTTACCAGAACATAATCACAGGCCTAACATACAGTCCACTAATTAAATTGTCACACAGTTCGACATCTGCTCCTTTGGTAGACCAACCACCATGAACTTATGTTTCTTATTAACTTTCTTCCATATCTTCACGTCACATGATTTTATTTTTCAAAATTCTCACAAAACTGTTTTTCTTTGAAATTTACAATTTGTATAAGTTAACATATCCTGCCATATGCATTAAGTGGGGAGTAAGGCCTTCTGATTATATTTTTTTAATGGAGCTGGAAAACTCTTTATTGTTTGTTGTGATAACTAAATTTTAGGGAAGTAATAATTTGAAACTAAAAGCTGGAAGACATTGTGATTTTTTTTCCTTCATTTTTTAGAACTGACTACACGTCTGTTTGACAGTCGATATCTTAAAAGCTATTTATGCTAGACATAAATTCAAGTTGTATTTTAAAGAAAAGTGTCCCAGCCAGCTGCCAGCAGTGTCCTAGTGTCTCAGCAAGCTACCAGCAGTGTACTAGTGTCTCAGTGTCCCAGCCAGCTGCCAGCAGTGTACCAGTGTCTCAGTGTCTCAGCAAGCTGCCAGCAGTGTCTCAGTGTCCCAAAAAGCTGCCAGCAGTGTCCCAGTATCTGAGCAAGCTGCCAGCAGTGTCTCAGTGTCCCAGCAAGCTGCCAGCAGTGTCCCAGTGTCCCAGCAAGCTGTCAACAGTGTCCCAGTGTCTCAGCAAGCTGCCAGCAGTGTTTCAGTGTCCCAGTATCTCAGAGTCTCATTAAGCTGCCATCAGTGTCTCAGCAAGCTGACAGCAGTGTCCCAGTGTCTCAGCAAGCTGCCAGCAGTGTCTCAGTGTCCCAGTGTCTCAGCAAGCTGCCAGCAGTGTCCCAGTGTCTCAGTAAGCTGCCAGCAGTGTTTCGGTGTCTCAGCAAGCTCACAGCTGTGTCCCAGTGTCTCAGCAAGCTGACAGCAGTGTCCCAGTGTCTCAGAAAGCTGCCAGCAGTGTCTCAGTGTCCCAGTGTCTCAGCAAGCAGCAGTGTCTCAGTGTCCCAGCGTCTCCGCAAACTGCCAGCAGTGTCTCAGTGTCCCAGTGTCTCAGCAAGCTGCCAGCAGTGTCTCAGTGTCTCAGCAAGCTGACAGCAGTGCCTCAGTGTCTCAGTGTCTCAGCAAGCTGACAGCAGTGTCTCAACAAGCTGCCAGCAGTGTCTCAGTGTCTCAGCAAGCTGACAGCAGTGCCTCAGTGTCTCAGTGTCTCAGCAAGCTGACAGCAGTGTTCCAGTGTCTCAGCAAGCTGACAGCAGTGTCCCAGTGTCTCAGCAAGCTGCCAGCAGTGTCTCAGTGTCTCAGCAAGCTGACAGCAGTGTCCCAGTGTCTCAGCAAGCTGACAGCAGTGTCTCAGCAAGCTGCCAGCAGTGTCTCAGTGTCCCAGTGTCTCAGCAAGCTGCCAGCAGTGTCCCAGTGTCTCAGTAAGCTGCCAGCAGTGTTTCGGTGTCTCAGCAAGCTCACAGCTGTGTCCCAGTGTCTCAGCAAGCTGACAGCAGTGTCCCAGTGTCTCAGAAAGCTGCCAGCAGTGTCTCAGTGTCCCAGTGTCTCAGCAAGCAGCAGTGTCTCAGTGTCCCAGTGTCTCCGCAAACTGCCAGCAGTGTCTCAGTGTCCCAGTGTCTCAGCAAGCTGCCAGCAGTGTCTCAGTGTATCAGTGTCTCAGCAAGCTGCCAGCAGTGTCTCAGTGTCTCAGCAAGCTGACAGCAGTGTCTCAACAAGCTGCCAGCAGTGTCTCAGTGTCTCAGCAAGCTGACAGCAGTGCCTCAGTGTCTCAGCAAGCTGCCAGCAGTGTCTCAGTGTCCCAGTGTCTCAGCAAGCTGACAGCAGTGTTCCAGTGTCTCAGCAAGCTGACAGCAGTGTCCCAGTGTCTCAGCAAGCTGCCAGCAGTGTCTCAGTGTCTCAGCAAGCTGACAGCAGTGTCCCAGTGTCTCAGCAAGCTGACAGCAGTGTCTCAGCAAGCTGCCAGCAGTGTCTCAGTGTCCTAGTGTCTCAGCAAGCTTACAGCAGTGTCCAAGTGTCTCAGCAAGCTGCCAGCAGTGTCTCAGTGTCACAGCAAGCTGCCAGCAGTGTCTCAGTGTCCCAGCAAGCTGCCAGCAGTGTCCCAGCAAGCTGACAGCAGTGTCTCAGTGTCCCAGCAAGCTGCCAGCAGTGTCTCAGTGTCCTAGTGTCTCAGCAAGCTTACAGCAGTGTCCAAGTGTCTCAGCAAGCTGCCAGCAGTGTCGCAGTGTCCCAGCAAGCTGCCAGCAGTGTCTCAGTGTCCCAGCAAGCTGCCAGCAGTGTCTCAGTGTCCCAGTATCTCAGCAAGCTGCCAGCAGTGTCCTAGTGTCTCAGCAAGCTGCCAGCAGTGTCTCAGTGTCTCAGCAAGCTGACAGCAGTGTCTCAGTGTCCCAGTATCTCAGCAAGCTGCCAGCAGTGTCTCAGCAAGCTGCCAGCAGTGCCTCAGTGTCTCAGCAAGCTGACAGCAGTGTCTCAGTAAGCTGACTGCAGTGTCCCAGTAAGCTGACAGCAGTGTCTCAGTGTCTCAGCAAGCTGACAGCAGTGTCCCAGTGTCTCAGCAAGCTGACAGCAATGTCTCAGCAAGCTGCCAGCAGTGTCTCAGTGTCCTAGTGTCTCAGCAAGCTGCCAGCAGTGTCCTAGTGTCTCAGCAAGCTGACAGCAGTGTCTCAGTGTCTCAGCAAGCTGCCAGCAGTGTCCCAGTGTCTCAGCAAGCTGCCAGCAGTGTCCCAGTGTCTCAGCAAGCTGACAGCAGTGTCCTAGTGTCTCAGCAAGCTGCCAGCAGTGTCCCAGTGTCTCAGCAAGCTGACAGCAGTGTCCCAGTGTCTCAGCAAGCTGCCAGCAGTGTCTCAGTGTCCCAGTGTCTCAGCAAGCTGCCAGCAGTGTCACAGTGTCTCAGTAAGCTGCCAGCAGTGTTTCGGTGTCTCAGCAAGCTCACAGCTGTGTCCCAGTGTCTCAGCAAGCTGACAGCAGTGTCCCAGTGTCTCAGAAAGCTGCCAGCAGTGTCTCAGTGTCCCAGTGTCTCAGCAAGCAGCAGTGTCTCAGTGTCCCAGTGTCTCCGCAAACTGCCAGCAGTGTCTCAGTGTCTCAGCAAGCTGCCAGCAGTGTCTCAGTGTATCAGTGTCTCAGCAAGCTGCCAGCAGTGTCTCAGTGTCTCAGCAAGCTGACAGCAGTGTCTCAGTGTCTCAGCAAGCTGACAGCAGTGTCTCAACAAGCTGCCAGCAGTGTCTCAGTGTCTCAGCAAGCTGACAGCAGTGCCTCAGTGTCTCAGCAAGCTGCCAGCAGTGTCTCAGTGTCCCAGTGTCTCAGCAAGCTGACAGCAGTGTTCCAGTGTCTCAGCAAGCTGACAGCAGTGTCCCAGTGTCTCAGCAAGCTGCCAGCATTGTCTCAGTGTCTCAGCAAGCTGACAGCAGTGTCCCAGTGTCTCAGCAAGCTGACAGCAGTGTCTCAGCAAGCTGCCAGCAGTGTCTCAGTGTCCTAGTGTCTCAGCAAGCTTACAGCAGTGTCCAAGTGTCTCAGCAAGCTGCCAGCAGTGTCTCAGTGTCCCAGCAAGCTGCCAGCAGTGTCTCAGTGTCCCAGCAAGCTGCCAGCAGTGTCCCAGCAAGCTGACAGCAGTGTCTCAGTGTCCCAGCAAGCTGCCAGCAGTGTCTCAGTGTCCTAGTGTCTCAGCAAGCTTACAGCAGTGTCCAAGTGTCTCAGCAAGCTGCCAGCAGTGTCTCAGTGTCCCAGCAAGCTGCCAGCAGTGTCTCAGTGTCCCAGCAAGCTGCCAGCAGTGTCTCAGCAAGCTGACAGCAGTGTCTCAGCAAGCTGACAGCAGTGTCTCAGTGTCCCAGTATCTCAGCAAGCTGACAGCAGTGTCTCAGTGTTACAGTGTCTCAGCAAGCTGCCAGCAGTGTCTCAGCAAGCTGCCAGCAGTGCCTCAGTGTCCCAGCAAGCTGCCAGCAGTGTCTCAGTGTCCCAGCAAGCTGCCAGCAGTGTCCCAGCAAGCTGACAGCAGTGTCTCAGTGTCCCAGCAAGCTGCCAGCAGTGTCTCAGTGTCCTAGTGTCTCAGCAAGCTTACATCAGTGTCCAAGTGTCTCAGCAAGCTGCCAGCAGTGTCTCAGTGTCCCAGCAAGCTGCCAGCAGTGTCTCAGTGTCCCAGCAAGCTGCCAGCAGTGTCTCAGCAAGCTGACAGCAGTGTCTCAGCAAGCTGACAGCAGTGTCTCAGTGTCCCAGTATCTCAGCAAGCTGACAGCAGTGTCTCAGTGTTACAGTGTCTCAGCAAGCTGCCAGCAGTGTCTCAGCAAGCTGCCAGCAGTGCCTCAGTGTCTCAGCAAGCTGACAGCAGTGTCTCAGTAAGCTGACAGCAGTGTCCCAGTAAGCTGACAACAGTGTCCCAGTGTCTCAGCAAGCTGCCAGCAGTGTCCCAGTTTCTCAGCAAGCTGACAGCAGTGTCCCAGCAAACTGACAACAGTGTCTCAGTGTCCCAGTATCTCAGCAAGCTGACAGCAGTGTCTCAGTGTCTCAGCAAGCTGCCAGCAGTGTCTCAGTGTCCCAGTGTCCCAGCAAGCTGCCAGCAGTGTCTCAGTGTCTCAGTGTACCAGTGTCTCAGCAAGCTGCCAGCAGTGTCTCAGTAAGCTGCCAGCAGTGCCTCAGTGTCTCAGCAAGCTGACAGCAGTGTCCCAGTAAGCTGACAACAGTGTCCCAGTGTCTCAGCAAGCTGCCAGCAGTGTCCCAGTGTCTCAGCAAGCTGACAGCAGTGTCCCAGCAAACTGACAACAGTGTCTCAGTGTCCCAGTGTCTCATCAAGCTGCCAGCAGTGTCTCAGTGTATCAGCAAGCTGCCAGCAGTGTCTCAGCAAGCTGACAGCAGTGTCTCAACAAGCTGCCAGCAGTGTCTCAGTGTCTCAGCAAGCTGACAGCAGTGCCTCAGTGTCTCAGTTAGCTGCCAGCAGTGTCTCGGTGTCTCAGCAAGCTGCCAGCAGTGTTTCGGTGTCCCAGTGTCTTGTATTTGGACGGTACTTGTTATATGGATTCTGGAAGACTGGTGTGTCTGTTGACGGAGCTGGAAGACTGGTGTGTCTGTTGACGGAGCTGGAAGACTGGTGTGTCTGTTGACGGAGCTAGTGTCTCTGCTGGCAAGCTTCAGACATGTTAAGTCATGCTAGTGGCTTTCCCCTTTCACCAAAATCAGCTAGCCAGAGCCATGAATGACGAAACTCCGTCGACAAACAAATTACCATCAAGCAGGGCGAAAACTTGCTCACTGGAAAAAAAGCCGCAAACGCTTTTGTTGAACACTATGCCAGAGCGAACCACATAGATGTCCCTGCAGATAGGCATACGGACATTAATGAAGAGCAAAAGGGGCACGACAACATCAATATGGCACCAGAAGAGCATATGATGGCCAAATTAACAATGAACAAATGGAAGAGGCTATGAGAACATTAAAGAAAAGGAAATCTCCCGAAAAAGACGGGATAATAAACGAAATGCTGATGGGGCTGAGCCAAACAGCAAAGAGGAAACTGTTATCAGTCCTGAACCAAAGCTGGAAAAGGGGTATTGTACCCCAGGCATGGAAAGATGCAGTACTTGTACCAGTACCAAAGAAAGGAAAAGACAAAACAGATCCAAATGGATACAGGCCTATCAGCCTACTGAGCTGTGTCGGCAAACTGATGGAACGTATGATAAACACCAGACTTATGTGGCATCTGGAAGAAAAACACATACTAATTCTACAGCAAGCAGGCTTTAGACAGCACAGACCCACTGAGGATCAGGTCATCCTCATAGCCCAGGAAATAGAAGATGCCTACCAGGAGCAAAAACACACAGTAGCGGTTTGGGTGGACCTGGAAAAGGCATTTGACAAAGTCTGGAAAGAGGGACTTAGAGTCAAGCTAAGAAGAAGTGAAGTTTGTGAGAAAATGTACAAGTGGATCAACCACTACCACAAAAACAGAACGGCCAGAGTTCAAGTACAAGGGCAGATGAGCAAAAAGGTGACACTTGAGCAGGGAGTACCCCAAGGGGGAGTACTGTCACCCACACTCTTCCTGGTGTATATAAACGACATTACAGAGAATATACCAAGAAGAATCCATAGCTCAATGTTTGCAGACGATCTGGCTATGTGGACCTCTGAAAAGAATCTCACCATAGCAAGTAATCGGATGCAGCAGGCCCTAACATCGCTGGAAGAGTGGGCGAACTCATGGCTGGTCAAAATAAACGAGGACAAAACGACATGTACAATATTCTCGCTATCAATCAAACCCCAAAACACCAAATTAAGTCTAAACAGCAAATATCTGCAACCAAACGACAACCCAAACTACCTGGGAGTCACATTTGATCGGCGCATGACATGGAAAAGTCAGATCGAGAGAAACCAAATGAGTGCCAGAGAAAGAATGACAATCATTAGGAAACTTGCTGGCACAAGCTGGGGAGCAGACGAAAGTATACTAAAGAAACTGTACACTGGAAGAGTGAGACCAGTTCTCGAGTATGGCATTGCGGCATGGACAACAGCAGCAAAGGTGAACTTCGATAAAATTAGCAAACTCCAAAACCAAGCCATGAGAGTTATAACAGGAGGCATGAAGTCAACGCCAATTGTAGAACTTGAAAAGATTACAAAACTGCATTCCATGACCGACAGAAGAGACTGCAGAGCCTAGCTGCAATCAGAGAAACTCAGAAGACTGACAGACCATCCAATGCACCAGAGACTAAACAATTTCGGAAATGGGAAACTAAAGCGAAGAAACTTTGCAGAAATAGCCAAAGCAAAGATGCACGAAAACCCCATGAACGCACTAACACCAAAGCCCATCCCTACTGTACGAAAACCTACCTGGAGGCAGCATATATTTCCAGAGGTGGTAGAAAATATACCAGGTATTGGAAACAAAAAACTGCCAGACTGAAAAAGAAAGAAGAGATACTACCCTGAGTTACATAACGGAAAACTATCCAAGCATGGACTGGACCCATGCACACACCGACGGTTCCGTAACAAATACAACACAGAACGGAGGGGCAGGAGCATTTCTGAACCTACCAAATGGCAGAAAAATAACACTGTCATTCGCTACTGGAAAATACACAAGCAATTTCAGAGCGGAGGCAGAGGCACTGAGGGCGGCAGTGGGAGAAATGGTGACAGGTAAAAGGATTGAAAGCCATATAGTCCTGCTTACAGATGCCCTGGCCGTAGTCACAGCACTGAAAAGCCAGACAAACACTGAACTTAATGATTTAAGAGCAGTACTCTGTCAACTATGCCAGCAGTCCGCACCAAAAAGGGTAGTGGTGCAGTGGGTTCCGTCACACTGCAACATCCAAGGCAACGAGGAGGCAGACAGACTGGCAAAAGAAGGTGCAAGACTACCACAAACAAATACCAGTATGACGTACGAAGAGTCAAAACGGCTTATCAAAGCCAGGTACATGACCAAATGGGAAACTGAACATACTGGTTACACCAAAAACGATGCCTATTACCAGTTGAACCGAAGAGAGCAGGTCGTTGTCTTCAGACTTCGCACTGGCCACAATATACTGAGGTACCACCTATTCAACAAACTGAATTTAGGGTGTACCGACGAATGCCCGTGCGGTACCGGGAAAATGACAGCTGAACATCTGCTGCAGAACTGCCCGACATACGAGGATCAGAGAGAGCAGATGTGGCCATCACCAGTGGAACCACAAGACAAGCTCTATGGCAGTGTCCACAGCCTCAGGATGACCGCTGCCTTTCTCGAAAAAATAATGGTTACTGTCTGACTGCGTACGAAGGAAGGAAGAAAGGAAGGAAGAAAGAAAGAAAGAAAGAAAGGAAGGAAGGAAGAAAGGAAGGAAGAAAGGAAGAAAGAAAGGAAGGAAGAAGAAAAAGAAAAGAAAAAGAAGAAAAAGAAGAAGAAGAAAAAGAAGAAAAAGAAGAAGAAAAAGAAGAAGAAAAAGAAGAAGAAAAAGAAGAAGAAGAAAAAGAAGAAGAAAAAGAAGAAGAAAAAGAAGAAGAAGAAAAAGAAGAAAAAGAAGAAGAAAAAGAAGAAGAAAAAGAAGAAGAAAAAGAAGAAGAAAAAAAAGAAGAGAAAAAAGAAGGAAAAAAAAAGAAGATGAAGATGATGATGAAGAAGGAAGGAAGAAGAAGGAAGGAGGAAGAAGAAGGAAGGAGGAAGAAGAAGGAAGGAGGAAGAAGAAGGACGGAGGAAGAAGAAGGAAGAAGGAGGAAGGAGAAGGAAGGAAGAAGGAGAAGGAAGGAGGAAGAAGAAGGAAGGAGAAGGAAGGAGGAAGGAAGGAGGAAGAAGAAGGAAGAAGAAGGAAGGAGGAAGAAGAAGGAAGGAGGAAGGAGAAGGAAGGAGGAAGAAGAAGGAAGGAGGAAGAAGAAGGAAGAAGAAGGAAGGAGGAAGAAGGAGAAGGAAGGAAGGAGGAAGAAGGAAGAAGAAGGAAGGAGGAAGAAGAAGGAAGGAGGAAGAAGAAGGAAGGAGGAAGAAGAAGGAAGGAGGAAGAAGAAGGAAGGAGGAAGAAGAAGGAAGGAGGAAGAAGAAGGAAGGAGGAAGGAAGGAGGAAGAAGGAAGAAGGAAGAAGAAGAAGAAGAAGAAGATATGTTAAGTCATGCTAGTGGCTTTCCCCTTTCACCAAACAACAGAATCCAAATATTCATTGTATGATCCATAATCAAAGATTGCTTGTGAAGCAGTTGACTGGCATCTGAATGACTGATTTAACCAAGTGTGTCAAGGAATAACTTACAGGCATGGGACCAAATTCAATAAAGGAGAGAAGGGAGGGGGAAGATGGGAGAGAGAGGGCTGAGGTAACAATAATTTAACAGAAATAAATTTGGAGTAATGCTCTATAAGGTTTCCATAGCACTGCTGTACTTTCAGCTGTCAGCTTCCACCCTCTTCTGTACTTTCAGCCGTCAGCTTCCACCCTCTTCTGTACTTTCAGCCGTCTGCTTCCACCCTCTTCTGTATTTTCAACTGTCTGTTTCAACCCTCTTCTGTACTTTCAACTGTCTGTTTCAACCCTCTTCTGTACTTTCAACTGTCTGCTTCCACCCTCTTCTGTACTTTCAGCCGTCTGCTTCCACCCTCTTCTGTACTTTCAGCCGTCTGCTTCCCCCCTCTTCTGTACTTTCAGCCGTCTGCTTCCACCCTCTTCTGTACTTTCAGCCGTCTGCTTCCACCCTCTTCTGTACTTTCAACTGTCTGTTTCAACCCTCTTCTGTACTTTCAGCCATCAGCTTCTACCCTCTTCTGTACTTTCAGCCGTCTGCTTCCACCCTCTTCTGTACTTTCAGACGTCTGCTTCCACCCTCTTCTGTACTTTCAACTGTCTGTTTCAACCCTCTTCTGTACTTTCAACTGTCTGCTTCCACCCTCTTCTGTACTTTCAGCCGTCTGCTTCCACCCTCTTCTGTACTTTCAGCCGTCTGCTTCCACCCTCTTCTGTACTTTCAGCCATCTGCTTCCACCCTCTTCTGTACTTTCAATTGTCTGTTTCAACCCTCTTCTGTACTTTCAACTGTCTGCTTCCACCCTCTTCTGTACTTTCAGCCGTCTGCTTCCACCCTCTTCTGTACTTTCAGACGTCTGCTTCCACCCTCTTCTGTACTTTCAACTGTCTGTTTCAACCCTCTTCTGTACTTTCAACTGTCTGCTTCCACCCTCTTCTGTACTTTCAGCCGTCTGCTTCCACCCTCTTCTGTACTTTCAGCCGTCTGCTTCCACCCTCTTCTGTACTTTCAGCCATCTGCTTCCACCCTCTTCTGTACTTTCAATTGTCTGTTTCAACCCTCTTCTGTACTTTCAACTGTCTGCTTCCACCCTCTTCTGTACTTTCAGCCGTCTGCTTCCACCCTCTTCTGTACTTTCAGCCGTATGCTTCCACCCTCTTCTGTAGTCTCACAAGGTTGCCATTTTGTATTGTATTTTGATATAATTTAGACAAGAATATCACAATAAATCATCTACTTGTGTACTAAATGCTTCAAGCCTTCACAATATTAAAAGACATGCTAAGATACATTAATAAACTCTGCTGGACATCGTTCCATGGTCTGGTCAGACGTCTGCAAGGATGGCAGGATAAATCTTTGAATATCAGAATAAGTTTTGAATCTCTGCTTGAAAAATTCTATAGTGAATGACTAATTGTTACAAAAGAATTGAAGAAAACTCTGAGTGATAAATTTGTAAAGGGCGTTTAATGCATATTAAACAATATTAACAACACATGGTCATCAATACTGGCACTGAGTGACGTGACCTGGACATGTTAGCCGTGGAGTCCAGCAAGATAATCAATATGAGGGATAATCAATGTAAGGGAGATAATCAATATAAGGGAGATAATCAATATTTCTGACCTACATCAATAAGGCCAGGACTTTCTTCAGGCAGACACAGTGAGAGTTCAATCAGCCTGTGAAACAGCTGTCTATCACCGGGTGGTGTCATCTAGAGGTCACTGACAACCAGTCTGCAATACACCTGTCTATCACAGGTGGGGGGGACGGTGTCATCTAGAGGTCACTGACAATCAGTTTGTGACACACCTGTCTATCACAGGGGGGTGTCATCTAGAGGTCACTGACAACCAGTTTGTGACACACCTGTCTATCAGGGGGGGGGGGGAGAGAAGGGGTGGGGGTGTCATCTAGAGGTCACTGACAATCAGTTTGTGACACACCTGTCTATCACAGAGGGTGTCATCTAGGATAAACTTCCGCGTATTTCGCGGAAGTGTTTTCCCAGAAAATAGTGAGAAGATATGTTATACTCTATAAATATAAATATCATTGTTAGTCAAGCAGAACTAGAGAATATCCAAAGTACAACTGGCAAGTCAAGCTAAACTAAATAATATATTATCTACAAAAACTTACGAGTCAAACAAGACTAGATAATATCTCATTTATAGCTGGTCTAGTCTAACAAAACTAGATAATATCTCCTTTATAGCTGGTCTAGTCTAACAAAACTAGATAATATCTCCTTTATAGCTGGTCTAGTCTAACAAAACTAGATAATATCCAATCTATAATTTGACCAGTGCCTTTGGTTCATTACCTTGAAGTGGTAGGGCAGTTTGCATGTCTCAGTGGTCCCTGAAGCTAATTCAGCTTGATCAACCAGGCGGAACGGGTCATGGCAGATAGAACAGACTCAAACAGACCAGCCAGGCGGAACAGGTCATGGCAGATAGAACAGACTCAAACAGACCAGCTCACTTAGAGCACAATAGGTTTGAGGAGAATGAGAGAATGGAGAGAAAGGACAAGTTAAAAGATGAGAGGACAATGAGAGAATGGAGAGAAAGGACGAGTTAAAAGATGAGAGGACAATGAGAGAATGGAGAGAAAGGACGAGTTAAAAGATGAGAGGACAATGAGAGAATGGAGAGAAAGGACGAGTTAAAAGATGAGGACAATGAGAGAATGGACGAGTTAAAAGATGAGAGGACAATGAGAGAATGGAGAGAAAGGACGAGTTAAAAGATGAGAGGACAATGAGAGAATGGAGAGAAAGGACGAGTTAAAAGATGAGGACAATGAGAGAATGGACGAGTTAAAAGATGAGAGGACAATGAGAGAATGGAGAGAAAGGACGAGTTAAAAGATGAGAGGACAATGAGAGAATGGAGAGAAAGGACGAGTTAAAAGATGAGGACAATGAGAGAATGGACGAGTTAAAAGATGAGAGGACAATGAGAGAATGGAGAGAAAGGACGAGTTAAAAGATGAGAGGACAATGAGAGAATGGAGAGAAAGGACGAGTTAAAAGATGAGGACAATGAGAGAATGGACGAGTTAAAAGATGAGAGGACAATGAGAGAATGGAGAGAAAGGACGAGTTAAAAGATGAGGACAATGAGAGAAAGGACGAGTTAAAAGATGAGAGGACAATGAGAGAATGGAGAGAAAGGACGAGTTAAAAGATGAGAGGACAATGAGAGAATGGAGAGAAAGGACGAGTTAAAAGATGAGAGGACAATGAGAGAATGGAGAGAAAGGACGAGTTAAAAGATGAGAGGACAATGAGAGAATGGAGAGAAAGGACGAGTTAAAAGATGAGGACAATGAGAGAAAGGACGAGTTAAAAGATGAGAGGACAATGAGAGAATGGAGAGAAAGGACGAGTTAAAAGATGAGAGGACAATGAGAGAATGGACGAGTTAAAAGATGAGAGGACAATGAGAGAATGGAGAGAAAGGACGAGTTAAAAGATGAGGACAATGAGAGAAAGGACGAGTTAAAAGATGAGAGGACAATGAGAGAATGGAGAGAAAGGACGAGTTAAAAGATGAAAGGACAATGAGAGAATGGAGAGAAAGGACGAGTTAAAAGATGAGGACAATGAGAGAATGGACGAGTTAAAAGATGAGGACAATGAGAGAATGGACGAGTTAAAAGATGAGAGGACAATGAGAGAATGGAGAGAAAGGACGAGTTAAAAGATGAGGACAATGAGAGAAAGGACGAGTTAAAAGATGAGAGGACAATGAGAGAATGGAGAGAAAGGACGAGTTAAAAGATGAGAGGACAATGAGAGAATGGAGAGAAAGGACGAGTTAAAAGATGAGAGGACAATGAGAGAATGGAGAGAAAGGACGAGTTAAAAGATGAGGACAATGAGAGAAAGGACGAGTTAAAAGATGAGAGGACAATGAGAGAATGGAGAGAAAGGACGAGTTAAAAGATGAGAGGACAATGAGAGAATGGAGAGAAAGGACGAGTTAAAAGATGAGGACAATGAGAGAATGGACGAGTTAAAAGATGAGGACAATGAGAGAATGGACGAGTTAAAAGATGAGAGGACAATGAGAGAATGGAGAGAAAGGACGAGTTAAAAGATGAGGACAATGAGAGAAAGGACGAGTTAAAAGATGAGAGGACAATGAGAGAATGGAGAGAAAGGACGAGTTAAAAGATGAGAGGACAATGAGAGAATGGAGAGAAAGGACGAGCCTCATGGACGAGCCACTTCTTCTGACTATCAGGAACAAAATAGCGACATGGAATGTTTGGAAGATTATACGAGACAGACAGAATAGCCAGGATAGCTAGTGAGATGAGGAGATACAGCCTGGCACACCTCGGTCTGCACAACAAAACATGGATGCAACCTGACATAAGACAGATTATGGGAAGACAAGGAATGGGATAGATGGGAAGACAAGGAATGGGATAGACTATGGGAAGACAAGGAATGGGATAGATGGGAAGACAAGGAATGGGATAGATGGGAAGACAAGGAATGGGATAGATGGGAAGACAAGGAATGGGATAGACTATGGGAAGACAAGGAATGGGATAGATGGGAAGACAAGGAATGGGATAGATGGGAAGACAAGGAATGGGATAGATGGGAAGACAAGGAATGGGATAGATGGGAAGACAAGGAATGGGATAGATGGGAAGACAAGGAATGGGATAGATGGGAAGACAAGGAATGGGATAGATGGGAAGACAAGGAATGGGATAGATGGGAAGACAAGGAATGGGATAGATGGGAAGACAAGGAATGGGATAGATGGGAAGACAAGGAATGGGATAGATGGGAAGACAAGGAATGGGATAGATGGGAAGACAAGGAATGGGATAGATGGGAAGACAAGGAATGGGATATATGGGAAGACAAGGAATGGGATAGATGGGAAGACAAGGAATGGGATAGATAGGAAGACAAGGAATGGGATAGATGGGAAGACAAGGAATGGGATAGATGGGAAGACAAGGAATGGGATAGATGGGAAGACAAGGAATGGGATAGATTATGGGAAGACAAGGAATGGGATAGATGGGAAGACAAGGAATGGGATAGATTATGGGAAGACAAGGAATGGGAGATGGGAAGACAAGGATAGATGGGAAGGCAAGGAATGGGATAGATGGGAAGGCAAGGAATGGGATAGATGCGGGACTTCAAGTGGAAGCAGACAACCTGGGTCAGAAACAGATTATAGGAAGTTACGGAATGGAGCAAATTAACCAAAATGGAGAAGTTTGTGCAGAGTTATGTACCCTACACAAAAAGATAATTGGAGGAAACATGTACCGTAAGGCCAGACCAAGAGACCAGATTGACCATTCCAGTGTCAGTCAAGCTTCAAGAGCTGTATGAGGACGATGGACATTTATAGTTAGTGGAACCAGGTTAAAGAGAAGTGGGACCAGGTTAAAGAGAAGTGGGACCAGGTTAAAGAGAAGTGGGACCAGGCTAAAGAGAAGTGGGACCAGGTTAAAGAGAAGTGGGACCAGGTTAAAGAGATGGGGACCAGGTTAAAGAGAAGTGGGACCAGGCTAAAGAGAAGTGGGACCAGGTTAAAGAGAAGTGGGACCAGGTTAAAGAGATGTGGGATAAGACATGTGAAGGAACTGGGGGATTCAAGAGAAAGCAACACAAGGAATGGATCACAACAGAGACATTACATAAAATAGAAGAAAGGAAAAAGAAGAAAGCTTTACTCAACAATTGCCGAAGCCGAGCCACCAAAGCAGAAGCACAGAGTAACTTTACTGTTTCAGACAAAGAGGTCAAGACATGTATAAGGAAAAATAAAAGGGAATATATTGACAAGCTGGTACAGGAGGCAGAGGGAGGAATATCTACTCATTAACAAAGAAAATGGCAAATAGATATATACAGACAGACAAACCAATCAAAGAAGAGAAGGCAGGATGTTGACGTCATCGGAGGAACAACAGAAACGATGGGTTGAGTATTTCAAAGAAAGTCTAAACAGACAGACAAACCAATCAAAGAAGAGAAGGCAGGATGTTGACGTCATCGGAGGAACAACAGAAACGATGGGTTGAGTATTTCAAAGAAAGTCTAAACAGACCTCCACCACAAGAAACACCAAACATCCTACCAGCAGAGGAGACCCTGAACTTGTATGGCAACCCACCAAGTAAGATAGAAATTCAAAGGGCCATATCCAAATTCAAGAAAGGGAAAGCAGCAGAACCAGATGGAATAGCAGCAGAAGCCATAATGGCAGAGATAGATAAGGCCACTGATACATTGCAAGGATTATTCTAGAAGATATGGGAAGAGGAGAGAGGGCCAACAGAATGGGAAGAAGGATATCTTATTAAACTGCCTAAGAAGGGAGGACCTGGCAGATTGCAGCAATTATAAGGGGATTACATTGATGTCGGTGCCAGGCAAGATATTCAACAGGGTCATCTTGGACAGATTAAAAACTGAAGTAGACAAAAAGCTCAGAGAGGAACAGGCAAGATTTCGCCAGGGAAGATCATGCACAGATCGTATAGCTACTCTGTCATAGAGCAGATCATGCACAGATCATATAGCTACTCTGTCATAGAGCAGATCATGCAGACCATATAGCTACTCTGCCATAGAGCAGATCATGCACAGACCATATAGCTACTCTGCCATAGAGCAGATCATGCAGCTACTCTGCCATAGAGCAGATCATGCACAGATCATATAGCTACTCTGCCATAGAGCAGATCATGCACAGATCATATAGCTACTCTGCCATAGAGCAGATCATGCACAGATCATATAGCTACTCTGCCATAGAGCAGATCATGCACAGATCATATAGCTACTCTGCCATAGAGCAGATCATGCACAGATCATATAGCTACTCTGCCATAGAGCAGATCATGCACAGATCATATAGCTACTCTGCCATAGAGCAGATCATGCACAGATCATATAGCTACTCTACTCATCATAGTAGAACAAAGTATTGAATGGAAATCATCCCTATATGCAAACTGTATAGACTATGAAAAGGTGTTTGACAGCCTGGATCAAAGTCCTCTATGGCAACTGTTGAGGCACTATGGGATACCAGAGAAGTACACAACCCTCATCCAGAATATGTACAAAGACACAGTTAGTAGAGTGGTACATGAAGGAGTACTGACTGACAGCTTCGGGGTGCAAACAGGGGTGAGACAGGGATGTCTGCTCTCACCTTTCCTCTTCATGTTGGCTATAGATTGGATAATGAAGACATCAATCGAGGGGAAAAAAACGGGTATCCAGTGGACTCTATTGTCACAATTGGAGAATCTAGACAACCCAGATGATCTGCTACTTTTGTCACACAGTCATAGCCAAATACAAAAGATACTTGATTGGGTGAAAGAACAATCAGCCAAACTGGGACTGAATATCAACATGAAGAAAACCAAGCTCATTAAACTCAACACTAACAGCAAAGAACCAATCATGATGGAGGGAGAGAAGTTGGAGGAAGTGGATACCTTGACCTATTTA
This sequence comes from Ariolimax columbianus, assembly GCA_036924085.1. Classification (NCBI taxonomy): domain Eukaryota; kingdom Metazoa; phylum Mollusca; class Gastropoda; order Stylommatophora; family Arionidae; genus Ariolimax; species Ariolimax columbianus. The sequence continues at coordinate 1,181,571 of JAVGWX010000003.1, forward strand.
GGCAGCACAATAGACACATCAGGAGGTGCAGATGTAAGAATCAGAACTGGAAAGGCACGAGGGACATTCCTGACACTAAACAATATATGGAGATCCAGAGATATCAAGATTCACACCAAAGTTAGAATATTCAACGCAAGTGTCAAGTCGGTGTTGCTGTATGGAGCGGAGACATGGAGAACGACCAAGGTCATACAACAACGACTATAGACCTTCGTCAGATGCCTACGAAAGATAATGCGCTTAAAGTGGCAGGACATGGTGAGGAATGAAGACTTGTGTTCATAAAGTGGCAGGACATGGTGAGGAATGAAGACTTGTGTTCATAAAGTGGCAGGACATGGTGAGGAATGAAGACTTGTGTTCATAAAGTGGCAGGACATGGTGAGGAATGAAGGCTTGTGTTCATAAAGTGGCAGGACATGGTGAGGAAGACTTGTGTTCATAAAGTGGCAGGACATGGTGAGGAATGAAGACTTGTGGGAAAGGAGCCAACAACAGCCATTGGAACAACAAATTAAGCAAAGAAAATGGGACTGGGTAGGACATACGATGTGGAAGGCACAGTCTAACATTGCCAGACAGGCTTTCACAAGGAATCATCTAGGGAAGAGAAAGCGAGGTAGTCGTAAACTACAATTAAATGGCTGAATTTTGAGAGGGACAGGAGAGGTGAGCCAGGACCATGTTTGCTGGTCAGATGTTGTCAATAGCCCGAGCACCGTGGGCTTTGTTTGATTGAACTTGGCAGAACTAGACCATGTTCTAGCTAGAACTTGGCCAGAATTTGACCTGCTAAGCTCACAATGTAAAGATGATATCCTATCTAAACTTGATCTAAGCTCACAATGTAAAGATGATATCCTATCTAACATTATTTAAGCTCACAATCTAAAGATGATATCCTATCTAAACTTGATCTAAGCTCAGAATCTAATGTGTCTTTGTGCCTAACAAACTGTATAATACAGTTGCCGTCTCTATCAACATCATTCCATCAGAGAACATCAACTGGAACCTGTCTGATCTAGTTTGCCGTTGAGTAACTTGAGCCTGGAGATTCTATGCTCGTCTGCTGCACATTGTAGGCCACTAATCCAGTAGTGGAGTTGAACATTCCTCCGATATTCTGAAATTGAAAGCTCCATAAATGACATATCTTTAAAAAAGAGACATCAGTGTTTCTGTTGACCTTGGATCACTGGAGACAAAACTTACTTTTTTCCCTTCATAAATGACATTGAATGATCTTTGAAATGAAAGAAAACCAATCTTGACAAATTGCTTGACCTTGAACACAAAAAATTACATTTCTTTTTTGGCTCTTGTTTTGAAATATAGATTTGGATGCATAAACGACTCATTTCACATTCAATTCATTGGAAACCATTTCACATTCAATTCATAGAAAACCATTTCACATTCATTACATAGGAAACCAAGTCAGAAAGCTTGATTTCTATCTATATATAGACTTAACTTAATTTAACTTAACGTCTTTATACTGGTTTAGAAGACTCTGCAGAGTCTGTATAAAACCAGTTTCATTTACATCACCTTCCTTTAAAAGCTATGTGCATCCGATTTATTCTTAAATGCATTAATTATCCCTGCCTCCACTATCTCTTGTGGCAATGCATTCCAAGCATTCACCACTCTCTGAGTAAAAAAATATTTCCTAATATCTAATCTGGACCTCTCTTTAGTTAATTTGTAGCTTTTCCCTCTTGTTCTTGTGGTGGTTGTATTTTAAAAAAACTTGTTATAGTCTAATTTATCCAATCTTCTGATCATCTTATAAACCTGTATTAAGTCACCACGAATTCTTCTCTCTTCTAGACACTGTAGGCCGGTTTTTCTGAGTCTTTCCTCATAACTGTAATTCTGGAATCCCACTATCAGCTGTGTCGCTCTTTATTGTATTCTTTCCAGCATGTTTATATCCCCTCTGTGATAAGGACTCCACACCTGTACCCCAATCTAGATCTAACTAAAGCTTTATACAGTTTGACGATCACTTCCTTGCTCCTATGTTTAATATTTCTTTTTATCATACCTAACATTGCATTTGTCTTTTTCACTGCTACCTGGACTTGCTCACTCACCTTACCTGTATGATCTATTATAACCCCTAGGTCCCTTCCTAATAGACCTGATCTCCATGGTCAGATTGCTTATCGTCACCGTAACAGCCTGATCTCCATGGTCAGACTGCTTGTCGTCACCGTAACAGCCTGATCTCCATGGTCAGACTGCTTGTCGTCACTGTAACAGCCCTGATCTCCATGGTCAGACTGCTTGTCGTCACCGTAACAGACCTGATTTCCATGGTCAGACTGCTTGTCGTCACTGTAACAGCCCTGATCTCCATGGTCAGACTGCTTGTCGTCACAGTAACAGACCTGATCTCCATGGTCAGACTGCTTGTCCTCACCACAACACCCCCAGACTCCTCCTTAATTTTTTTCCTGAGCAATGAAAGCCGCTGTGCTTCTCAACCCACGGATGACGGATCCATCTGTGTAGATAATGACATCAGCATCCAGGGCATTTTAATTGATCAAAACGTTAGCCTCCGACACCACACTAACCGGATTCAGCTGGACACACCGCGCTGTCTAGTGGGACAATCACACGGAAAGTCTGCAGGAAATTCTCAGGTAATTTCATCCATTCTTTCCAGGGCAAATTCTATTATGGAAAGGACCAACCCCTGAAATAACATCAATAAGAATCTCTGTCCGCAGTGAACCGCAACCATCAGCCTCATCGCTGACAGACCTTTACAGGCTCGGATATTGATGTGATTGACATGTTCCTTGAACCGCAGACTTCTGTCATTTACATCTCATTTATGAGATAGGGCAGCTGTAGCCAAGTATATGTTTAATCTTTGTGTTAGAAATTTAAACTAGTAAGGCCTATGAAGTATGAGACTAAAGATAGGCTTACAATAGGGTGCTATACAGGATGTAGTCAAAGGGAAAGTGTGTAATCAGTAATAAAAAAGCAAAAACAAAAAAATAACAAACTAAAATGTTTTTATGCAAATGTGAGAAGCATAGTAAATAAAAGAGAAGAATTGGAACTGTATGTAGAAGAAGAAAAACCAGATATAAAACAGAATCATGGACATATGAAGACATTGCAGATAGTGAACTTGAAATATAGGGATATACAATGTTAAGGAAAGATAGGATAGTTGGAGACAAGGCTAGGGGAGGTGGCGTTTTATTATACTGTATAAATTATGTTAATATAACGATAACAGATGATTTATCATGTGGTAACAAAAATGAAAGTGTATGGAGAGAAATAGAAAGTGGGGGTGAAAAAAACAGTGATTGGAGTGTGCTATAGATGTCCATCAAGTCAAAAAGAGGAAGACGAGGAGCTGATTAGTAGTATAGCAAAGGCAAGTGAAGGGAAATTATTATTAATGGGAGATTTCAACTTTCCAGAAATAAAATAAAAGATGTTAAGAAGATGAAAGAATTAGCAAGCCACATAATCTGGAAAGATATTGTCGGAGGAACAGATGTTGAACAAGAGCGTAAAAAGTGGATAACTAGATTTGTAGCTAAATGTAGAATAGCTAAAAATGAAGGATGGAAAAAATATATAGAGGCAGGTAAATCAAAAGAAACACATTTTAAATATTTGGACAAGCAAAACATAGCTCAGAAAGTGAATAAAGTAGCAAAAATAGACTAAACAAAATTGCTTATGGAATCAACTAGCGTTGGCTATAATATGTTCTCAATCACTTACAAAAGGGGATTGTTCTTCAGGATTGAAAAGATGCAGAAGTGATCCCCTTATTCTAAAAGGGCAACAAATCAGATCCAGCGAATTATAGACCGGTGAGTTTAACGAGCATAGTTTGTAAATTGTTAAGAGTCAATAATCAAAGAAATATTGTACTGCATTTAGACAAATTTAATCTAATTAGAAATAGTCAGCATGGGTTTACTAGAGGGAGATCGTGCTTAACAAATCTATTAGAATTCATGGAGGAGGTTACTAAAATCATAGATAAAGGGGAGCCAGTGGATGTTATTTATCTAGATTTTGCAAAGGCCTTTGATAGAGTATCTCATCAAAGATTATTTTGAAAGTTAAAATCACATGGAATAGGTGGGGAAGTTGCCAAATGGATTGAAAATTGGTTAACAGAAAGAAGGCAGAGGGAGTGCTAAATAAGGATATTCTGAGTGGTTTAAAAAAACAAAAATGTTTGTGTGCGTTTGCCTTATGTTTTTATTCCTCAAGGAAGTGTGCGTTTGCCTTATGTTTTTATTCCTCAAGGAAGTGTGCGTTTGCCTTATGTTTTTATTCCTCAAGGAAGTGTGCGTTTGCCTTATGTTTTTATTCCTCAAGGAAGTGTGCGTTGCACTATGTTTTTATTTTGTGCCTGTCTGCCCAGTGCATCCGACTTCGACATGCATTTTAACGTAAGGGTCTACTTCCTCCTGCATTTTTCTAAGGCTTTCCTTCCCCAGGGTAAATACCGGTGCTGTGATGGGGAGCAAACCTAGCACCTTTGAGTTGTAAGCCATGTCACTTAACCACTAGCCCACACTGTCCTCACTCTGAGTGGTGTGAAGTAAAAAGTGGAGTGCCACAGGGCTCGGTTTTGGGACCAATTTTGTTCTTGATATATATAAACGATTTGGACATTGATATTAGATTAATGATTGCAAAATTTTTTGTTGACACAAAACTATGATGTAGTGTTTCATCTAAAGCGGAAGTGGATATATTGAGGTCGGATTTTGATAAAATTCTAGAATGGTCTGCGAGCTGGAAAATGGAGTTTAATGTAGATAAATGTACAGTCATCCACATGGGTAGATCCAATATGGAACATAATTACAGAATGGGAGAGAACAATATTAGAAAGATAGATAAGGAAAGGGACCTAGGGGTTATAATAGATCATACAGGTAAGGTGAGTGAGCAAGTCCAGGTAGCAGTGAAAAAGACAAATGCAATGGTAGGTATGCAATGGCCCGAGTTCAAGTTCAGATTAAGTCTTAAAGATCCCAGTTCAAGTTCAGATCAAGTCTTAAAGATCCCAGTTCAAGTTCAGAGTGTTATGTGACAGTTGGCTTATTAAAGCTTGTATCGTGCCGTCTGGCACTCCTCAAGCTCCAGGAACGTTACGACGTGTAAATGTGTTTGAACCAGCACTTATCAAATATGACTTGCACTCCCAAACATTATGTGATCGCTATTGTTTGTTAGATTCATCTGAAAGTCGGCTCAACTTTTCAAATCATATATTATGTATCCAGTCATCCATAAACACTCAGAACATTCTGAATTATCTCAGAACATTTTGCCCTGTACAAATTCATGATGTGTTATTATCACTGGGGCTAGGTCAATCTGTAATGTGACAATATTACAGTAGTACGCCAGTGTGTAGTGTGCTAATCCTCACAAAATGATATGCCTACTGACTAATCCTCACAAAGTGACATGTCTACTGACTAATCCACACAAAGTGACATGTCTACTGACTAATCCACACAAAGTGACATGTCTACTAACTAATCCTCACAAAGTTACATGTCTACAAACTAATCCTCACAAAGTGACACATCTACTGACTAATCCTCTCAAAGTGACACGTTTAATTGGTAATCCTCACAGAGTGACGTGTCTACTGACTAATACTCACAAGGTGACATGTCTACTGACTAATCCTCACAAAGTGACATGCCTACTAACTAATCCTCACAGAGTGATGTGTCTACTGACAAATCCTCACAAAGTGACATGTCTATTGGCTTCTCCCGCCTCATTACTGACCTGTTCTGGCTCCATCATGACCAAACTGACCTGTCCTGGCTCCATCATGACCAAACTGACCTGTCCTGGCTCCTATCAGGACACATGTTACTTCAACACAATCTTACAACAATGATTTGGACCTACTGTTAGACCAATTCTCCATGGTTTGGACCTACTGTTAGACCAATTCTCCATGGTTTGGACCTACTGTTAGACCAATTCTCCATGGTTTGGACCTACTGTTAGAACAATTCTCCATGGTTTGGACCTAGTGTTAGAACAATTCTACATGGTTTGGACCTAGTGTTAGAACAATTCTCCATGGTTTGGACCTACTGTTAGAACAATTCTCCATGGTTTGGACCTAGTGTTAGAACAATTCTACATGGTTTGGACCTAGTACCGCAAAATTATTTATTACTTCAACCTCAATGTTAGAATAATCCTGCAGTTTGGTCTGCCTTCCTTGGTCTGTCCTAGTGGGCTGCCTTCCTTGGTCTGTCTTAGTGGGCTGCCTTCCTTGGTCTGTCCTAGTGGGCTGCCTTCCTTGGTCTGTCCTAGTGGTCTGTCTTCCTTGGTCTGTCCTAGTGGGCTGACTTCTGTCTGTCCTAGTGGACCACACATTTATTGATGATCCATACTACTGAACTTAACTTAACTTAACGTCTTTAAACTGGTTTAGAAGACTGCAAAGTCTGTATACAACCAGTTTCATTTACATCACCTTGCTCTAAAAGCTATGCGCATCCAATGTATTCTTAAATGCATTAATTATCCCTGCCTCCACTACCTCCTGGGGTAATGAATTCCAAACATTCACCACTCTCTGACTAAAAAAATATTTCCTAATATCTGATCTGGACCTCTCTTTCGTTAATTTGTAGCTTTTCCCTCTTGTTCTTGTAGGTGGTTGTATTTTGAAAAACTTGTTATAGTCTAATTTATCCGTTCCTTTGATCATCTTATAAATCTGTATTAATGTCATCTCGAAATCTTCTCTCTTCTAGACACTGTAGGCCGGTTTTTCTGAGTCGTTCCTCATAACTGTAATTCTGGAATCCCACTATCATCTTTGTCGCTCTTTTTTGTATTCTTTCCAGCATGTTTATGTCCCATGATAAGGACTCCACACCTGTACACAGTACTCCAATCTAGGTCTAACTAAAGCTTTATACAATTTGACTATCACTTCCTTGCTCCTATATTTAATATTTCGTTTTATCATACCTAATAAAGCTTTATACAATTTGACTATCACTTCCTTGCTCCTATATTTAATATTTCGTTTTATCATACCTAACATTACATTTGCCTTTTTCACTGCTACCTGGACTTGCTCACTCACCTTACCTGTATGATCTATTATAACCCCTAGGTCCCTTTCCTTATCTATCTTTCTAATATTGTTCTCACCCATTCTGTAATTATGTTCCATATTGGATCTACCCATGTGGATGACTGTACATTTATCTACATTAAACTCCATTTGCCAGCTTACAGACCACTCTCGAATGTTATCTAAATCCGACCTCAATATATCCACTTCTGCTTTAGATGAGACACTACTGCATAGTTTTGTGTCATCAGCAAATTTTGCAATCATGGATACCATATCAATGTCCAAATCATTTATATATATCAAGAACAAAATTGGTCCTAAAACCGAGCCCTGTGGCACTCCACTTTTCACTTCACACCACTCAGAGTACTCCATATTTATGCCCATTCTCTGCCATCTTTCCGTTAACCAATTTTCAATCCATTTGGCAACTTCCCCACCTATTCCATGTGATTTTAACTTTCAAAATAATCTTTGATGAGGTACACTATCAAAGGCCTTAGCAAAATCTAGATAAATAACATCCATTGGCTCCCCTTTATCTATCATTTTAGTAGCCTCCTCCATGAATTCTAATAGATTTGTTAAGCATGATCTCCCTCTGGTAAACCCATGCTGACTATTTCTGATTAGATTAAACTTGTCTAAATGCATTACAATGTTTTCTTTGATTATTGACTCTAACAATTTACAGACTATGCTCGTTAAACTCACCGGTCTATAATTTGCTGGATCTGATTTTTTGCCCTTTTTGAATAAGGGGATCACTCCTGCATCTTTCCAATCCCGTGGAACAATCCCTTTTGCAAGTGATTGAGAACATAATATAGCCAATGGTTTTGCTAGTTGGTCTCTAATTTCAAACAGCAATTTTGGATGAATACCATCTTGAACTGGACATTTATTCACTTTCAACCCGTCCAATTTTTAAAAAACCATTTCCTCTGTAATACAGATTGATCTTAATCCCGCTGCATCCATGTCTCTTTGAAAGATATCTATAGGATCTGGGATCTTTAAGCAGTCCTCTTTTGTGTACACTGCCACAGTGGACCACTGTAGTTTGGTCTGCCTTCCTTGGTCTGTCCTATTGGCCTGACTTCCGTCTGCCCCAGTGGGCCACACATTTATTGATAATCCAAACTTCTGTCAACGGAATCTTGTCAATAAAAATGTGTTTCATCATTTTGTAGTCATCATGAGCAGTTTGGTTTTTACTTCTGAGCCTTGTGTTCTGCTCCAATGTAGATGGTCTGGTGAATGCTCTAGAGATGGTCTGGTGAATGCTCTAGAGATGGTCTGGTGAATGCTCTAGAGATGGTCTGGTGAATGCTCTAGAGATGGTCTGGTGAATGCTCTAGAGATGGTCTGGTGAATGTTCTAGAGATGGCCTGGTGAATGCTCTAGAGATGGTCTGGTGAATGCTCTAGAGATGGCCTGGTGAATGCTCTAGAGATGGTCTGGTGAATGCTCTAGAGATGGTATGGTGAATGCTCTAGAGATGGTCTGGTGAATGTTCTAGAGATGGCCTGGTGAATGCTCTAGAGATGGTCTGGTGAATGCTCTAGAGATGGTCTGGTGAATGTTCTAGAGATGGTCTGGTGAATGCTCTAGAGATGGTCTGGTGAATGCTCTAGAGATGGTCTGGTGAATGCTCTAGAGATGGTCTGGTGAATGCTCTAGAAATGGTCTGGTGAATGCTCTAGAGATGGTCTGGTGAATGCTCTAGAGATGGTCTGGTGAATGCTCTAGAGATGGTCTGGTGAATGCTCTAGAGATGGTCTGGTGAATGCTCTAGAGATGGTCTGGTGAATGCTCTAGAGATGGTCTGGTGAATGCTCTAGAGATGGTCTGGTGAATGCTCTAGAGATGGTCTGGTGAATGCTCTAGAGATTACATACAAAGTTTGTTATCACACACACACACACACGTGCACTCTCAAACTGTTTACGCACACATGCACTATCACACTGTTGCAAGGTGCACTTTCAGACTGTTGACATGCGCACTATCAGACTGTTGCAAGGTGCACTCTAAGACTGTTGCAGTGTGCACTCTCAGACTTTTGACATGTGCACTCACAGATTGTTGATATGTGCACTCTCAGACTGTTAACACATACACTATCAGACTGTTGACTGTTGAGATGTGCACACTCAGACTGTTGATACACACGTGCACTCTCAGACAGTTAACACACATGTGCACTCTCAGACTGTTGACACACACATGTACTCTCAGACTGTTGACAGATGCACTCTCAGACTGCCAACAGGTGCACTATCAGACTGTTGATGCACATGTGCACTCTCAGACCGTGGCTGGCCAATATTACATGCTGGGCAAGCCGTCCCCACCCCCATATTTACTTGTCAAAGTTGTCTTATTTATAGTGCCTCATGAATTATGACATTCTACTGGTGACATCTGACATTCTACTGGTGACCTCTGACATTCTACTGGTGACCTCTGACATTTTATGGTGATCTCTGACATTCTACTGGTGACCTCTGACATTCTACTGGTGACCTCTGACAGTCTTCTGAAGACCTCTAGCATTCTTCCGATGACCTCCGACATTCTATCAGTGACCCCTGACATTCTACTGTGACTTCTGACATTCCACTGGTGATCCCCGACATTCTACCGGTAACCACCGACATTCTACCGGTGATCTCTGACATTCTACCGGTGACCTCTGATATTTAACAAATTCAAGTCTGATAATGACATTCAGAAAGAAGCACTCTCTAAAAAACTAAAAAATTACAATTAGCAGATGCTGAGTTAATGTGTTAGAAAACAAGCCAAAAGCTGAACCAAATCAAACAAGAAAAACATAGCATGCTCCACATTCTCTATTAACTTGACATTGACTTGACATTGAAAATGAAAGTTAACAGGCAATGTCTGTAATCTTGTACTTACACATTCGCAGCTTGAAAGATCTTTGTATTCAATGTAAATAAATTGATTGGAGAGAATTAGAAACAATGGAAGTGACAGATGGAGGCTGACAGATCAAAACTAGCTGTGAAACAAAAATTGTGACAGGATCCAAGCACCCAAACACCCCCACTCAGTGCTCCCATTGTGCCAGGATCCAAGCACCCAAACACCCCCACTCAGTGCTCCCATTGTGCCCGGATCCAAGCACCCAAACACCCCCACTCAGTGCTCCCATTGTGCCCGGATCCAAGCACCCAAACACCCCCACTCTGTGCTCCCATTGTGCCAGGATCCAAGCACCTAAACACCCTCACTCAGTGCTCCCATTGTGCCACGATCCAAGAACCCAAACACCCTCACTCAGTGCTCCCATTGTGCAAGGATCCAAGCACCTAAACACCCCCACTCAGTGCTCCCATTGTGCCAGGATCCAAGCACCTAAACACCCCCACTCAGTGCTCCCATTGTGCCAGGATCCAAGCACCTAAACACCCCCACTCAGTGCTCCCATTGTGCCAGGATCCAAGCACCTAAACACCCCCACTCAGTGCTCCCATTGTGCCAGGATCCAAGCACCTAAACACCCCCACTCAGTGCTCCCATTGTGCCAGGATCCAAGCACCTAAACACCCCCACTCAGTGCTCCCATTGTGCCAGGATCCAAGCACCTAAACACCCCCACTCAGTGCTCCCATTGTGCCAGGATCCAAGCACCTAAACACCCCCACTCAGTGCTCCCATTGTGCCAGGATCCAAGCACCTAAACACCCCCACTCAGTGCTCCCATTGTGCCAGGATCCAAGCACCCAAACACCCCCACTCAGTGCTCCCATTGTGCCAGGATCCAAGCACCCAAACACCCCCACTCTGTGCTCCCATTGTGCCAGGATCCAAGCACCCAAACACCCCCACTCAGTGCTCCCATTGTGCCAGGATCCAAGCACCTAAATAGTGATCATTGCTGCCTGTTGGTTGGCTAAAGTATATTATTAAGTATCAAGTGTATATAGTCAAGTGTATTTTGTCAAGTGTCAAGTGTATATAGTCAAGTGCATATTGTCAAGTGTATATTGTCAAGTGTATTTTGTCAAGTGTCAAGTGTATATAATCAAGTGCATATTGTCAAGTGCATATAGTCAAGTGTATATATTGTCAAGTGTATATTGTCAAGTGTATATAGTCAAGTGTATATTGTCAAGTGTATATAGTCAAGTGTATATAGTCAAGTGTATTTTGTCAAGTGTATATAGTCAAGTGTATATAGTCAAGTGTATATAGTCAAGTGTATATTGTCAAGTGTATATTGTCAAGTGTATATTGTCAAGTGTATATAGTCAAGTGTATTTTGTCAAGTGTCAAGTGTATATAGTCAAGTGTATATAGTCAAGTGTATATAGTCAAGTGTATATTGTCAAGTGTCAAGTGTATATAGTCAAGTGCATATTGTCACGTGTATATTGTCAAGTAAGAAAATATGTCTACTTACAGGTATCCTTGTGATTGCATGCACTCCCATGACGGCCAGACAGAAGAGGGCCTGAAGAGAGAGAGAGAGAGAGAGAGGTAAACACTAGGTTCTGCTCAGACAATATCATCTGTGACAAAAACATGATCCAGAACCTGGCCACATGGAGCGAGCTAGGAGGCCGTAAGGGTGACATCTGATATTGACATTTTGGGTAGGGCCAAATCTGTCTACAGACAGAGAGTGTGACATGCAGGTCATGGCACTGTGCAGCACCCTAGGCGACATGCAGGTCATGGAACTGTGCCACACCCTAGATGAGATACAGGTCACGACATCATGCCATACCCAAGGTGACATGCAGGTCATAGCACCGTATCACACGCTAGGTGACATGCAGGTCATGGCACCCATACCAGACCTTAGACATGCAAATATTTGTACTCATGAAAGTGTCAGCTCTCACCGTTCTAGAGGTAGCTGGGAGTGTCAGCTCTCACCGTTCTAGAGGTAGCTGGGAGTGTCAGCTCTCATCCTTCTAGAGGTAGCTGGGAGTGTCAGCTCTCATCCTTCTAGAGGTAGCTGGGAGTGTCAGCTCTCACCGTTCTAGAGGTAGCTGGGAGTGTCAGCTCTCACCGTTCTAGAGGTAGCTGGGAGTGTCAGCTCTCATCCTTCTAGAGGTAGCTGGGAGTGTCAGCTCTCACCGTTCTAGAGGTAGCTGGGAGTGTCAGCTCTCATCCTTCTAGAGGTAGCTGGGAGTGTCAGCTCTCATCCTTCTAGAGGTAGCTGGGAGTGTCAGCTCTCATCCTTCTAGAGGTAGCTGGAAGTGTCAGCTCTCCTCCTTCTGACATTTGCGGTTTGTAAGGATGACATCTAATACTGACATTCCACTTTCCGGCATTCACCTCACCATCCATTGGGTTCACTAACCAGGTACAAGACGAAGAGAAGGTACAGACACACCATCCATTGGGTTCACTAACCAGGTACAAGACGAAGAGAAGGTACAGACACACCATCCAATGGGTTCACTCACCAGGTACGAGACGAAGAGAAGGTACAGACACACCATCCAATGGGGTCACTCACCAGGTACAAGACGAAGAGAAGGTACAGACACACCATCCAATGGGGTCACTAACCAGGTACAAGACGAAGAGAAGGTACAGACACACCATCCATTGGGTTCACTAACCAGGTACAAGACGAAGAGAAGGTACAGACACACCATCCAATGGGTTCACTCACCAGGTACGAGACGAAGAGAAGGTACAGACACACCATCCAATGGGGTCACTCACCAGGTACAAGACGAAGAGAAGGTACAGACACACCATCCAATGGGGTCACTAACCAGGTACAAGACGAAGAGAAGGTACAGACACACCATCCAATGGGGTCACTCACCAGGTACGAGACGAAGAGAAGGTACAGACACACCATCCAATGGGGTCACTCACCAGGTACGAGACGAAGAGAAGGTACAGACACACCATCCAATGGGTTGTCTCACCAGGTGCGAGACGAAGAGAAGGTACAGACACACCATCCATTGGGTTCACTAACCAGGTACAAGACGAAGAGAAGGTACAGTCACACCATCCAATGGGTTCACTCACCAGGTGCGAGACGAAGAGAATGTACAGACACACCATCCAATGGGGTCACTCACCAGGTACAAGACGAAGAGAAGGTACAGACACACCATCCAATGGGGTCACTCACCAGGTACGAGACAAAGAGAAGGTACAGACACACCATCCAACGGGGTCACTCACCAGGTACGAGACGAAGAGAAGGTACAGACACACCATCCAACGGGGTCACTCACCAGGTACGAGACGAAGAGAAGGTACAGACACACCATCCAATGGGTTGTCTCACCAGGTGCGAGACGAAGAGAAGGTACAGACACACCATCCATTGGGTTCACTAACCAGGTACAAGACGAAGAGAAGGTACAGTCACACCATCCAATGGGTTCACTCACCAGGTGCGAGACGAAGAGAATGTACAGACACACCATCCAATGGGGTCACTCACCAGGTACAAGACGAAGAGAAGGTACAGACACACCATCCAACGGGGTCACTCACCAGGTACGAGACGAAGAGAAGGTACAGACACACCATCCATTGGGTTCACTAACCAGGTACAAGACGAAGAGAAGGTACAGTCACACCATCCAATGGGTTCACTCACCAGGTGCGAGACGAAGAGAATGTACAGACACACCATCCAATGGGGTCACTCACCAGGTACAAGACGAAGAGAAGGTACAGACACACCATCCAATGGGGTCACTCACCAGGTACGAGACAAAGAGAAGGTACAGACACACCATCCAACGGGGTCACTCACCAGGTACGAGACGAAGAGAAGGTACAGACACACCATCCAACGGGGTCACTCACCAGGTACGAGACGAAGAGAAGGTACAGACACACCATCCAATGGGGTCACTCACCAGGTACGAGACGAAGAGAAGGTACAGACACACCATCCAATGGGGTCACTCACCAGGTACGAGACGAAGAGAAGGTACAGACACACCATCCAATGGGGTCACTCACCAGGTACGAGACGAAGAGAAGGTACAGACACACCATCCAATGGGGTCACTCACCAGGTACGAGACGAAGAGAAGGTACAGACACACCATCCAATGGGGTCACTCACCAGGTACGAGACGAAGAGAAGGTACAGACACACCATCCAATGGGGTCACTCACCAGGTACGAGACGAAGAGAAGGTACAGACACACCATCCAATGGGGTCACTCACCAGGTATGAGACGAAGAGAAGGTACAGACACACCATCCAATGGGGTCACTCACCAGGTACGAGATGAAGAGAAGGTACAGACACACCATCCAATGGGGTCACTCACCAGGTACGAGACGAAGAGAAGGTACAGACACACCGTCCAATGGAGTCACTCACCAGGTGCGAGATGAAGAGAAGGTACAGACACACCATCCAATGGGGTCACTCACCAGGTACGAGATGAAGAGAAGGTACAGACACACCATCCAATGGGGTCACTCACCAGGTACGAGATGAAGAGAAGGTACAGACACACCATCCAATGGGGTCACTCACCAGGTACAAGACGAAGAGAAGGTACGCACAGATAGCCATAGCCACAGCAAGGTAGATGGCCCAATGTTCTGGAAGCTGCTGGATGTAGACCACCACAAAGTACATGTTGATGGTGATGACCACAACGGCTAGGCCTCCAGTGATGGCTGTCATGATCCTGTCAGGAGAAAGTAAAGGCATAGAGTCACATGTCTCTCACACCATTTATATCAACACAAACACTGTTAACAGCTCTACAAGATAGTTGAAAGGATTTTACACATGATGCACATCCCGATAGCTGGCCAATATGTAACAGATGTTAGCTGCAGAGACATGTTTGATGTGTTGTAACAGATGTTAGCCGTAGAGACATGTTTGATGTGTTGTAACAGATGTTAGCCGTAGAGACATGTTTGATGTGTTGTAACAGATGTTAGCCGTAGAGACATGTTTGATGTGTTGTAACAGATGTTAGCCGTAGAGACATGTTTGATGTGTTGTAACAGATGTTAGCCGTAGAGACATGTTTGATGTGTTGTAACAGATGTTAGCCGTAGAGACATGTTTGATGTGTTGTAACAGATGTTAGCCGTAGAGACATGTTTGATGTGTTGTAACAGATGTTAGCCGTAGAGACATGTTTGATGTGTTGTAACAGATGTTTTCTGTAGAGACAAGATACAGGTAGGAGCTTATACATGTTTTCTGTAGAGACAAGATACAGGTAGGAGCTTAGACATGTTTTCTGTAGAGACAAGATATAGGTAGGAGCTTAGACATGTTTTAACATGCAACCGTTGGGAGGAAGATAGAAAGAGCTTAGACAACCATCTTTTTTCTTTTTTCTTTTTTCTTTGTGGGATTTGAGTCAGTGCAGTTGAACTCAGTCCCGCCAGAATTTGAGTAACTAAATCGAACCACGTACGCTTTGTACGCACAGGTGAGAGTTTTGGTAAACATTCGTAACCTGGCATAAGTTACAGGCAATGTTTCTACACCTGGAAAAATGGCAGACTTGTTGCCACCAACAAACCTGTGTCGTCTGGAAACCATGCGAACAGGGTGGGGGCTAATGGCAAGGAAACGGACAAAAACGTGGTTCATTTTGGAAATCAGGTGATCGGGGAGACAGATCGAATATAAATCCCAGCAGAGAGACGTGAGGAACAGTACATTACTTGAGAAGACCTTTGAAAGAGATGCTCAGTTGAGAGCAGGCGGCGGAGAGAAAAGACTTGACTTCGGATATTACAGGAGAACACTTTCGAAGGAGACACTCAGGCACAGTAGAGAGCAGGCGACGGAGATATGCAGTGTAGGCCGATTTGAGTTGATATTTAGGTGACGTGGAAAGGCAGTTGAGGCCGATTTGAGTTGATATTTAGGTGACGGGAAAAGGCAGTTGAGATAGACATGCAGCAAGCAAGGTAACTACCCTCATATTATGTAGTGGTCGTAATTACAAGTAGTCAGTAGCTTATAGAGGCAGTCTTCCAGTCATCCCATTCATCATATTGACGCAATCCCACTGGTCACATCGACATCACCTTGATCACCTGAATGTAAGTGGTCAGTCGCAGCTAGAGGCAGCTGTCGAGTCATCCCATGGATCATATTTCATGCAGTCTATCCTGACCACGTTGAGATCACTTTGATCTACCGCCGACAAGAGGAACAAGCCCACGGACGTCATACCTGGGTTTAGAACCTATGAACTTCACCATCAGCGACAATCCGCAACCAAGTTCGATCGCAGCAGGCCAGATTAGAAGAGGAGAAAGAACCGGGCAATAACAGTATCGATAAGGTTAGGTTTAGCGGTAGGAGTGTTTTAGATAAGCTTGTGAGAGAAAGAATTTCAGTTGTTAGAGAGTTTATAGTTGGTGGTGGTACTGGAATAAAGAATCTGTTGTGTTGTGTTTAGATTTTGTGTTTCTTGAATTTGTTTAGAGTGAGTGTAGAGTGAAATAGAATAGAGCAGACCCCTTTACTGTTTGCGGCAGAGCTCCATCAAATAGATCGGCTCTGGTACAATTACAATAGCTGGTCATTACTATAGATGGTCGTTACTGTAGCTGGTCATTATTGTAGCTGGTCATTACAGTAGCTGGTCATTACTGTAGCTGGTCATTACTGTAGCTGGTCATTACAGTAGCTGGTCATTACTGTAGCTGGTCAATACTGTAGCTGGTCATTACTGTAGCTGGTCATTACTGTAGCTGGTCATTACTGAAGCTGGTCATTACTGAAACTGGTCATTACTGTAGCTTGTCATTATTGAAGCTGGTCATTACATACATACACTGTCAACATCCATGTAGACATACACTGTCAACAGCCATGTAGACATACACTGTCAACAGCCATGTAGACATACACTGTCAACAGCCATGTACATGCAGGTTACATAGTCCTGTCTGGTCTGACCACAAATAAAGACAGACTGACCTGCCATTACGAAAGTCGGCCATGACGTTTGTTGATGATGTAAATGTGAGGATTGGTATGAGAGCGAAGGGCAGCTGTAGGCTCATGAGGACGTTGAGGAGGTCGTTGAGGGTGGTCATGTCGCTGATCCCAGAGAAGATGGCGATCAGCACTGTGGGCATTATAGCTATTGTTCTTGTCAACAAAACTCTCTGCCAGCGTTTCCATTTCAGGTTGAGGAAACCCTGAAAGTATTCAAATCTGTTATCACAAAAAGCATGCAGGCATTCACACATCATGGCAGACATTCACACATCATGGCAGGCATTCACACATCATGGTTGACATTCACACATCATGGCAGGCATTCACACATCATGGTTGACATTCACACATCATGGCAGGCATTCACACATCATGGCAGACATTCACTTGGCAGACATTCACTTGGCAGACATTCACACATCATAGCAGACATTCACACATCATGTCAGGCATTCACACATCATGGCAGACATTAACATCTCATTGCAGACATTCACTTGGCAGACATTCACACATCATAGCAGACATTCACACATCATGGCAGACATTCACATATCATGGCAGACATTCACACATCATGGCAGACATTCACACATCATGGCAGACATTCACACATCATGGCCGACATTCACACATCATGGCAGGCATTCACACATCATGCAGGCATTCACACATCATGGCAGACATTCACACATCATGGCAGACATTCACACATCATGGCAGGCATTCACACATCATGGCAGACATTCACACATCATGGCAGACATTCACACATCATGGCAGGCATTCACACATCATGGCAGACATTCACACATCATGGCAGACATTCACACATCATGGCAGGCATTCACCCATCATGGCAGACATTCACACATCATGGCAGACATTCACACATCATGGCAGACATTCACTTGGCAGACATTCACACATCATGGCAGACATTCACACATCATGGCAGACATTCACACATCATGGCAGACATTCACACATCATGGCAGACATTCACACATCATGGCAGGCATTCACACATCATGGCAGGCATTCACACATTATGGCAGGCATCCACACATTATGGCAGACATTCACACATCATGGCAGACATTCAGACAGGACGGAAATGGATATGATAGCACATGACAGTAGGACATGATGATAATTTGCTGGGGACCTATGCTCTACAGGGGGCTCCTCCCCCCTCCCTCTCCACAAACACACAGGCACACACACCTACACAGGCCCACATACAGGCCCACCCACACACCTCTCTCTCTATTATTAGATAAGAATATCTGCATCTCAATATTCTGTTCTATCTCCTCAACTTTCTCAGATCATCCAGCTGTCAAGTGGTGGAGGGTATTCTGGACCTCTGAGATTTGTTGATTAGTGGAGAAACAGTGGAGAAACTTTGCAGAAATAGCCAAAGCAAAGATGCACGAAGATCCCATAAACGTACTAACAACACCAAAGCCCATCACTACTGTACGAAAACCTACCTGGAGGCAGGATATATTTCCAGAGGTGGTAGAAAATATACCAGGTATTGGAAACAAAAACTGCCAGACTGAAAAAGAAAGAAGAGATACTACCCTAAGCTTTATATAGAAAAACTACCCAAGCATGGACTGGACCCATGCATACACCGATGGTTCTGTAACAAACACTACACAGAACGGAGGGGCAGGAGCATTCCTGAACCTACCAAATGGCAGAAAAATAACACTGTCATTCGCTACTGGTAAGTACACAAGCAATTTCAGAGCAGAGGCAGAG
Organism: Ariolimax columbianus; assembly: GCA_036924085.1. Lineage (NCBI taxonomy): Eukaryota > Metazoa > Mollusca > Gastropoda > Stylommatophora > Arionidae > Ariolimax > Ariolimax columbianus. The sequence continues at coordinate 1,200,453 of JAVGWX010000003.1, forward strand.
GCACTGAGGGCGGCAGTAGAAGAAATGGTGACACATAAAGAAAATGAAAGCCATACAGTCCTGCTTACAGATGCTCTGGCCGTAGTCACAGCGCTAAAAAAGCCAGAAAAACACTGAGCTTAATGACTTAAGAGCAGTACTCTGTCAACTATGCCAGCAGTCCGCACCAAAACGGGTAGTGGTACAGTGGGTCCCATCACACTGCAACATCCAAGGCAACGAGGAGGCAGACAGACTGGCAAAAGAAGGTGCAAGACTACCACAAACAGATACTAGTATGACGTTCGAAGAGTCAAAACGGCTTATCAAAGCCAGATACATGACCAAATGGGAAACCGAACATACTGGTTACACAAAAAACGATGCCTATTACCAGTTGAACAGAAGAGAGCAGGTCGTTGTCTTCAGACTTCGCACTGGCCACAATAGACTGAGGTACCACCTATTCAACAAATTGAAGATAGGTGGTACCGACGAATGCCCATGTGGTACCGGGAAAATGGCTGCTGAGCATCTGCTGCAAAACTGCCCGACATACGAGGATCAGAGAGAGCAGATGTGGCCATCAGACAAGCTCTATGGCAGTGTCGACAGCCTCAGGATGACCGCCGCTTTTTTCGAAAAAATAATGGTTACTGTCTGACTGCGTACGAAGAAGAAGAAGAAGAAGAAGATCTGATGGGACTGTGAGATTTGTTGATTAGTGGAGGCAGCTAGATCTGATGGGCCTGTGCGATTTGTTGATTAGTGGAGACAGTCAGATCTGATGGGCCTGTGAGATTTGTTGATTAGTGGAGACAGTCAGATCTGGTGGGCCTGTGAGATTTGTTGATTAGTGGAGACAGTCAGATCTGGTGGGCCTGTGAGATTTGTTGATTAGTGGAGACAGTCAGATCTGATGGGCCTGTGAGATTTGTTGATTAGTGGAGACAGTCAGATCTGGTGGGCCTCTGAGATTTGTTGATTAGTGGAGACAGTCAGATCTGATGGGCCTGTGAGATTTGTTGATTAGCAAGAAGCTGCTGCACAAGTTACAATGGGGATGTTGTTAGTTCTTTCTGTTTTTTGACTTTGTCTGGTCTGATGGAGTGTGTTCATGATGGTGTGTGTTCATGATGGTCTGATGGTGTGTGTTCATGATGGTCTGATGGAGTGTGTTCATGATGGTGTGTATTCATGATGGTGTGTGTTCATGATGGTATGTGTTCATGATGGTGTGTGTTCATGATGGTCTGATGGAGTGTGTTCATGATGGTCTGATGGAGTGTGTTCATGATAATCTGATGGAGTGTGTTCATGATGGTCTGATGGAGTGTGATCATGATGGTCTGATGGAGTGTGTTCATGATGGTCTAATGGAGTGTGTTCATGATGGTCTGATGGAGTGTGTTCATGATGCACAATTCCTGTCTGAATGAAAATAAACATCCAGCATGACCTTGACATTGGTGCAGCTCTGTTGTGTTTGTTTGGGTATTGGAAAGTTTGGGGGCCTTCTACTGTGAAGACTCGGCTTCTGGAAATGAAAAGTAAAAAATCTGGACTTCCAGAGACCTAGAATCTGGACTTTCACCGAGACCTAAAATCTAGACTTCCAGCGACCTCAAATCTGGACTTCCAGAGATCTCAAATCTGGACTTCCAGCGACCTCAAATCTGGACTTCCAGCGACCTCAAATCTGGACTTCCAGCGACCTCAAATCTGGACTTCCAGCGACCTCAAATCTGGACTTCCAGCGACCTCAAATCTGGACTTCCAGCGACCTCAAATCTGGACTTCCAGCGACCTGAAATCTGGACTTCCAGCGACCTGAAATCTGGACTTCCAGCGACCTCAAATCTGGACTTCCAGCGACCTAAAATCTGGATTTCCAGCTACCTCAAATATGGACTTCCATGAAGACCTCAAATCTGGACTTGTAGCGATCTAAAATCTGGACTTCCAGCGACCTAAAATCTCAACTTCCGTCAAGACCACAAATATGGACTTCCGTGAATACCTCAAATCTGGACATCCGTCAAGACCTCAAATCTGGACTTCCAGCTACCTCAAATCTGTACTTCCAACGACCTCAAATTTGGATTTCCAGCGACCTCAAATCTGAACTTCCGTCAAGACATATAAAAAAACATTTAGGAGAACTAGGGATGGGAAAATATGTGATTTTTTGAACCACTGACGCACGAGTCGATATACTAGCTCCTGGGTTTTCTAAAAAAAATTGGAAGCCGGTACATCAGATCAGCTCGTGGGAGGCTCAAATCAGAGGCAACCTGTGTCTACCAACTTCTGGCTGTATCCTGCAGTTTATAATTCCAATCTGGATACTTTGCCCCTCGTACATGTACATATACATACACACATATACATACATGTACACAGACACATATATATTAGATATTCATACACAAAAACAGATGGCAGAAACTTACTTCCATCACAAACTGTCCCGTATAGGTGCCCGTCATGGTAGAACTCTGTCCTGCTGCTAAGATACCAACCGCCCACACATACATGGCCGCAGGACCAAACTGACATCCGAGGAACACTCCCTGACCAGAAATAAAATAACGAGAAAGTAAGGTCAGTGAAGGTAGACATGGCCGCAGGACCAAACTGACATCCGAGGAACACTCCCTGACCAGAAATTAAATAACAAGACAGTAAGGTCAGTGAAAGTCGACACGACCGCAGGAGTGAACTTGAAATTGAGAGATATACAATGTTAAGGAAAGATAGAATAGTTGGAGACAAGACTAAGGGAGGTGGCGTTTTATTATACTGTATAAATTCTGTTAATATAACGATCAAAGATTATTTATCATGTGGTAACAAAAATGAAAGTGTATGGGGAGAAATAGAAAGTGGGGGTGAAAAAACAGTGATTGGAGTATGCTATAGATGTCCATCAAGTCAAAAAGAGGAAGATGAGGAGCTGATTAGTAGCATAGCAAAGGCAAGTGAAGGGAAATTATTATTAATGGGGGATTTCAACTTTGCAGAAGCACTTGTAGAGTCAAAACCTTTTGTTAAGTGCATAACTGACAATTTTTTAATTCAACATGTAGAAGCAGCTACTAGAGGCAAAAACATACTCGACCTAGTTTTTACTACAGAGGAAAATATGATTGAAAACGTTACCGTTGGGGAACTGTTTGGCTCAAGTGACCATCAAATCATCCGTTGGGATCTTATTGCAGGGAAAGAAGTAAACATAAACACGCGAACATACGACTACTCTAAGGCAGATGTTAAGAGGATAAAAGAGGCAGCGAACCACATAATCTGGGAAGATATTGTCGTAGGAACAGATGTTGAACAGGAGCGGGAAAGTTTTAAAACAGTTCTAGAAACGCTAAAAGAGGAATGTGTTCCATGTAGGGAGGTAAACCCCAAGCGTAAAAAGTGGATAACTAGATTTGTAGTGAAATGTAGAAGAGCAAAAAATAAAGCATGGACAAAATATATAGAGGCAGGTAAATCAAAAGAAACATATGTAAAATATTTGGACAAGCAGAACATATCTCAGAAAGCGAATAAAACAGCAAAAATAGACTTTGAAAAAAAAATTGCTCAGAGGATCAAGACTGACAGTAAAAGCTTCTTCTCTTTTGTTAGAAATAAACAAAGAACGAAAGACAAAGTAGGCCCTCTCATAGACAGTACAGGGAAACTAATAAGTGAGAATAGGGAGGCAGCTAATCTACTCAATCAGTACTTTGGCACAGTCTACACAAAAGAGGACTGCTCCAAGATCCCAGAGCCTATAGAAATTTTTCAAAGAGACATGGATACAGCACGGATTAAGATCAATCTGTATTACAGAGGAAATACTTTTTAAAAAATTGGAGGGGTTGAAAGTGAATAAATGTCCAGGTCAAGATGGTATTCATCCAAAATTGCTGCATGAAATTAGAGACCAATTAGCAAAACCTTTGGCTATATTATGTTCTCAATCACTTGCAAAAGGGATTGTTCCATGTGATTGGAAAGATGCAGGAGTGATCCCCTTATTCAAAAAAGGCAAAAAATCAGATCCAGCAAATTATAGACCGGTGAGTTTAACGAGCATAGTCTGTAAATTGTTAGAGTCAATAATCAAAGAAAACATTGTAATGCATTTAGACAAATTTAATCTAATTAGAAATAGTCAGCATGGGTTTACTAGAGGGAGATCATGCTTAACAAATCTATTTGAATTCATGGAGGAGGTTACTAAAATCATAGATAAAGGGGAGCCAGTGGACGTTATTTATCTAGACTTTGCAAAAGCCTTTGATATAGAGTACCTCATCAAAGATTATTTCGAAAGTTAAAATCACATGGAATAGGTGAGGAAGTTGCCAAATGGATTGAAAATTGGTTAACGGGAAGAAGGCAGAGGGTGGGCATAAATAAGGAGTACTCTGAGTGGTGTGAAGTGAAAAGTGGTGTGCCACAGGGCTCGGTTTTGGGACCAATTTTGTTCTTGATATATATAAATGATTTGGACATTGATATGAGATCCATGATTGCAAAATTTGCTGATGACACAAAACTATGCAGTAGTGTCTCATCTAAAGCGGAAGTGGATATATTGATGTCGGATTTAGATAAAATTCGAGAATGGTCTGTAAGCTGGCAAATGGAGTTTAATGTAGATAAATGTACAGTCATCCACATGGGTAGATCCAATATGGAACATAATTACAGAATGGGAGAGAACAATATTAGAAAGATAGATAAGGAAAGGGACCTAGAGGTTATAATAGATCATACAGGAAAGGTGAGTAAGCAAGTTAAGGTAGCAGTGAAAAAGGCAAATGCAATGTTAGGTATGATAAAAAGAAATATTAAACATAGGAGCAAGGAAGTGATCGTCAAACTGTATAAAGCTTTAGTTAGACCTAGATTGGAGTACTGTGTACAGGTGTGGAGTCCTTATCATAGAGGGGACATAAACATGCTAGAAAGAATACAAAAAAGAGCGACAAAGATGATAGTTGGATTCCAGAATTACAGTTATGAGGAACGACTCACAAAAACCGGCCTACAGTGTCTCGAAGAGAGAAGAATTCGTGGTGATTTAATACAGATTTATAAGATGATCAGAGGAATCGATAAATTAGACTATAACAAGTTTTTTTAAAAATACAGCCACCTACAATAACACGAGGGCATAGCTACAAGCTGACTAAAGAGAGGTCCAGGTTAGATATTAGGAAATATTTTTTTAGTCAGAGAGTGGTGTCTGCTTGGAATGCATTGCCAGGGGAGGTAGTGGAGGCAGGGACAGTTAATGCGTTTAAGAATAAACTGGATGTGCATAGCTTTTAGAGCAAGGTGATGTAAATGTAACTGGTTGTATACAGACTCTGCAGGGTCTTCTTAACCAGTATAAAGACGTTAAGTTAAGTTAGGACCAAACTGACATCCGAGGAACACTCCCTGACAAGATTAGTATGGCAGCCAGCAAGCTCAGTTGATGTTTGACTTCAAGGACAAGACAACAGACTGGTTGTCTACAGACTTGACTGACTCTGGTCAAGCAGTAGAATGAGGTCAAGTTGTGTCCAAGCTGCGAGTACTCAGTGACAGAATGAATTGTGTGTCGGCTCAAATACCTGGGATTTTCACATCTCGTACATATCAATACACACTTGTGCATCGCTGATGTCAGAAAACACTTGTACATCTCTGATGTCAGAAAACACTTTTACATCTCTGATGTTAGAAAACACTTTTACATCTCTGATGTCAGAAAACACTTTTACATCTCTGATGTTAGAAAACACTTTTACATCTCTGATGTCAGAAAACACTTTTACATCTCTGATGTTAGAAAACACTTTTACATCTCTGATGTTAGAAAACACTTTTACATCTCTGATGTCAGAAAACACTTTTACATCTCTGATGTTAGAAAACACTTTTACATCTCTGATGTCAGAAAACACTTGTACATCTCTGATGTTAGAAAACACTTTTACATCTCTGATGTCAGAAAACACTTTTACATCTCTGATGTTAGAAAACACTTTTACATCTCTGATGTCAGAAAACACTTTTACATCTCTGATGTCAGAAAACACTTTTACATCTCTGATGTTAGAAAACACTTGTACATCTCTGATGTTAGAAAACACTTGTACATCTCTGATGTCAGAAAACACTTTTACATCTCTGATGTTAGAAAACACTTTTACATCTCTGATGTCAGAAAACACTTTTACATCTCTGATGTCAGAAAACACTTGTACATCTCTGATGTTAGAAAACACTTGTACATCTCTGATGTTAGAAAACACTTGTACATCTCTGATGTTAGAAAACACTTGTACATCTCTGATGTTAGAAAACACTTGTACATCTCTGATGTCAGAAAACACTTGTACATCTCTGATGTTAGAAAACACTTGTACATCTCTGATGTTAGAAAACACTTGTACATCTCTGATGTTAGAAAACACTTGTACATCTCTGATGTTAGAAAACACTTTTACATCTCTGATGTCAGAAAACACTTGTACATCTCTGATGTTAGAAAACACTTGTACATCTCTGATGTTAGAAAACACTTGTACATCTCTGATGTTAGAAAACACTTTTACATCTCTGATGTCAGAAAACACTTTTACATCTCTGATGTCAGAAAACACTTTTACATCTCTGATGTCAGAAAACACTTGTACATCTCTGATGTTAGAAAACACTTGTACATCTCTGATGTTAGAAAACACTTGTACATCTCTGATGTTAGAAAACACTTGTACATCTCTGATGTCAGTGAACACTTGTACATCTCTGATGTTAGAAAACACTTGTACATCTCTGATGTTAGAAAACACTTGTACATCTCTGATGTTAGAAAACACTTTTACATCTCTGATGTCAGAAAACACTTTTACATCTCTGATGTCAGAAAACACTTTTACATCTCTGATGTCAGAAAACACTTGTACATCTCTGATGTTAGAAAACACTTGTACATCTCTGATGTTAGAAAACACTTGTACATCTCTGATGTTAGAAAACACTTTTACATCTCTGATGTCAGAAAACACTTGTACATCTCTGATGTCAGTGAACACTTGTACATCTCTGATGTCAGTGAACACTTGTACATCTCTGATGTTAGAAAACACTTGTACATCTCTGATGTTAGAAAACACTTGTACATCTCTGATGTTAGAAAACACTTTTACATCTCTGATGTCAGAAAACACTTTTACATCTCTGATGTCAGAAAACACTTTTACATCTCTGATGTCAGAAAACACTTGTACATCTCTGATGTTAGAAAACACTTGTACATCTCTGATGTTAGAAAACACTTGTACATCTCTGATGTTAGAAAACACTTTTACATCTCTGATGTTAGAAAACACTTGTACATCTCTGATGTTAGAAAACACTTTTACATCTCTGATGTCAGTGAACACTTGTACATCTCTGATGTCAGAAAACACTTGTACATCTCTGATGTTAGAAAACACTTGTACATCTCTGATGTTAGAAAACACTTGTACATCTCTGATGTTAGAAAACACTTGTACATCTCTGATGTTAGAAAACACTTGTACATCTCTGATGTCAGTGAACAGAAATGTACAGCAAATCTAATGTCCATGTGCTCTTGGCTATTTCCTTTTATGTTTGCCTCAAATCATTCACCACCTCACATCATACCACACCTCACATCATACCACACCTCACATCATACCACACCTCACATCATACCACACCTCACATCATACCACACCTCACATCATACCACACCTCACATCATACCACACCTCACATCATACCACACCTCACATCATAAACCTCACATCATACCTCACCTCACATCATACCTCACCTCATATTATACCTCACATCATACCTCACCTCACATCTCACCTCATATTATACCTCACATCATACCACACCTCACATCATACCACACCTCTCTTACCTCACTTCCCATCATACATCACCCCACCTCACATCATACACCACCTGATATCATACCTCACATCACATCATACCTCACATCATACCCTACCTCACATCATACATCACCTCATATCATACCTCACTTTACATCATACATCACCTCACATCATACCTCACCTCACATCATACCTAACATAACATCATACCTCACCTCACATCATACCTTACCTCACATCATACCTTACCTCACATCATACCTCACCTCACATAATACATTACCTCACATCATACCTCACCTCACATTACACCTCACTTCACATTATACCTCACTTCACATTATACCTAACATCAAATCATACCTTACCTCACATCATACCTCACCTCACATAATACCTTACCTCACATCATACCTTACCTCACATCATACCTCACCTTATATAATACCTTACCTCACATCACACCTCACCTCACATCATACCTCACCTCACATCATACCTCACCTCACATCATACCTCACCTCACATCACACCTCACCTCACATCACATTATTACTCTGTAAATTATAAGATGTTTATATTAGTAGCACATAAGTTTAACCTGAGGTTGCATTCAACATGTCAGTCATATGTCAGGTCCATGTCAGTCATATGTCAGGTCCATGTCAGTCATATGTCAGGTCCATGTCAGTCATATGTCAGGTCCATGTCAGTCATATGTCAGGTCCATGTCAGTCATATGTCAGGTCCATGTCAGTCATATGTCAGGTCCATGTCAGTCATATGTCAGGTCCATGTCAGTCATATGTCAGGTCCATGTCAGTCATATGTCAGGTCCATGTCAGTCATATGTCAGGTCCATGTCAGTCATATGTCAGGTCCATGTCAGATCCATGTAAGTCATATATCAGGTGCATCTCAGTCATATGTCAGGTACATGTCAGTCATATGTCAGGTCCATATCAGGTGCATTTCAGGTCTAAGTCAGTCATATGTCAGGTCCATATCAGGTGTATGTCAGGATCATGCCAGGTCCATGTCAGTCATATGCCAGGTCCATGTCAGTCATATGTCAGGTCCATGGGAGGTCTATGTCAGGTCCATGCCAGTCATATGTCAAGTCCATCTCAGTTATATGACATGTCCATATCAGTTATATGTTAGGCTCATGTCAGGCCCATGTTAGGCCCATGTCAGGTCCATGTAAACACATCCAAAGTGTAGATTGTAGATCAGTTCTCTTATGTGGAGGTTATTATTCAGGAAATGGAACCGGTTTGGTCAGAATCAAGTGTAGATCATGGACTGACCTGCATCAAGTGTAGATCATGGACTGATGTTTGACCTGTATCAAGTGTAGATCATGGACTGATGTTTGACCTGTATCAAGTGTAGATCATGGACTGACCTGTATCAAGTATAGATCATGGACTGACCTGCATCAAGTGTAGATCATGGACTGATGTTTGACCTGTATCAAGTGTAGATCATGGACTGATGTTTGATCTGTATCAAGTGTAGATCATGGACTGATGTTTGACCTGTATGAAGTGTAGATCATGGACTGATGTTTGACCTGTATGAAGTGTAGATCATGGACTGACCTGCATCAAGTGTAGATCATGGACTGATGTTTGACCTGTATCAAGTGTAGATCATGGACTGATGTTTGACCTGTATCAAGTGTAGATCATGGACTGACCTGTATCAAGTATAGATCATGGACTGACCTGCATCAAGTGTAGATCATGGACTGATGTTTGACCTGTATCAAGTGTAGATCATGGACTGATGTTTGATCTGTATCAAGTGTAGATCATGGACTGATGTTTGACCTGTATGAAGTGTAGATCATGGACTGATGTTTGACCTGTATGAAGTGTAGATCATGGACTGACCTGCATCAAGTGTAGATCATGGACTGATGTTTGACCTGTATCAAGTGTAGATCATGGACTGACCTGTATCAAGTGTAGATCATGGACTGACCTGTATCAAGTGTAGATCATGGACTGACCTGTATCAAGTGTAGATCATGGACTGACCTGTATCAAGTGTAGATCATGGACTGACCTGTATCAAGTGTAGATCATGGACTGACCTGTATCAAGTGTAGATCATGGACTGACCTGTATCAAGTGTAGATCCCTGACCTCTATACATACAATTATCCAATGTGATTATTGTTCTAGAAAATACAGGACACAATCAATGAGCTACGACTTACCCCTTTATAAATATCAACTGAGAGCTCTGAGGTCTGAAACAGAGAACAATCGGTCAAGGCAGTTAGGACAATAATAGCTGAACAATTTGTCATAGATCATCAAATAACTGACAATCATAGATACATCTAAAATTAGATAACTGACAATCATAGATACATTTATAATTAGATAACTGACAATCATAGATACATTTATAATTAGATAACTGACAGCAGGATTAATGTACAATGAAATTACTGACAATGTGATAACTGACAATATGATACTGCCCACTGTAATGGCTAGAATGTGTTTACATTTACTTTACATGGAACACTGATGTTCTATAACAGATACTGATGTTCTATAAGGGACATTCATGTTCTATAAGAGACACTGATGTTCTATAAGGGACATTCATGTTATATAAGGGACACTGATGTTCTATAAGGAACATCCATGTTCTATAAGGGATATTCATGTTCTATAAGGGACATTCATGTTCTTTAACTTAACGGCTTTATACTGGTATGGAAAACTCTGCAGTCTGTATACAACCAGTTTCCTTTACATTACATTGCTCTAAAAGCTATGCCCATTCAATCTATTCTTCAATGCATTAATTGTCCCTGCATCCACTACTTCACGTGGCAATTCATTCCAAGCATTCACCACTCTCTGACTGAAAAGAATATGTCCTAATATCTAATCTATAAGGGACATTCAGATTCTGTAAGGGATATTCAGATTATATATCTGGGACATTCAGATTCTATAAGGGACATTCAGATTCTATCAGGGACATTCAGATTCTATAAGGGACATTCAGATTCTATAAGGGACATTCAGATTCTATAAGGGACATTCAGATTCTATAAGGGACATTCAGATTCTATAAGGGACATTCAGATTATATAAGGGACATTCAGATTATATAAGGGACATTCAGATTATATAAGGGACATTCAGATTCTATAAGGCACATTCAGATTCTATAAGGGACATTCAGATTATATGAAAAATTTCATTTGTAGGAGAAGTGAGAGACACAAGATGTGTAGGAGAAGTGAGAGACATACGATGTGTACGAGAAGTGAGAGACATACGATGTGTAGGAGAAGTGAGAGACACAAGATGTGTAGGAGAAGTGAGAGACATACGATGTGTAGGAGAAGTGAGAGACACAAGATGTGTAGGAGAAGTGAGAGACAAGATGTGTAGGAGAAGTGAGAGACATACGATGTGTAGGAGAAGTGAGAGACATACGATGTGTAGGAGAAGTGAGAGACATACGATGTGTAGGAGAAGTGAGAGACATACGATGTGTAGGAGAAGTGAGAGACATAAGATGTGTAGGAGAAGTGAGAGACACAAGATGTGTAGGAGAAGTGAGAGACACAAGATGTGTAGGAGAAGTGAGAGACATACGATGTGTAGGAGAAGTGAGAGACACAAGATGTGTAGGAGAAGTGAGAGACAAGATGTGTAGGCGAAGTGAGAGACAAGATGTGTAGGAGAAGTGAGAGACATACGATGTGTAGGAGAAGTGAGAGACAAGATGTGTAGGCGAAGTGAGAGACAAGATGTGTAGGAGAAGTGAGAGACATACAATGTGTAGGAGAAGTGAGAGACATACGATGTGTAAGAGAAGTGAGAGACATACGATGTGTAGGAGAAGTGAGAGACATACGATGTGTAGGAGAAGTGAGAAACATACGATGTGTAGGAGAAGTGAGAGACATACGATGTGTAGGAGAAGTGAGAGACATACGATGTGTAGAGGCGTGAGAGACATACTATGTGTAGGAGAAGTGAGAGACATACGATGTGTAGGAGAAGTGAGAGACAAGATGTGTAGGAGAAGTGAGAGACAAGATGTGTAGGAGAAGTGAGAGACAAGATGTGTAGGAGAAGTGAGGCACACAAGATGTGTAGGAGAAGTGAGAGACACAAGATGTGTAGGAGAAGTGAGAGACAAGATGTGTAGGAGAAGTGAGGCACACAAGATGTGTAGGAGAAGTGAGAGACATACGATGTGTAGGAGAAGTGAGAGACATACGATGTGTAGGAGAAGTGAGGCACACAAGATGTGTAGGAGACGTGAGAGACATACGATGTGTAGGAGAAGTGAGACACAAGATGTGTAGGAGAAGTGAGAGACATAAGATGTGTAGGAGAAGTGAGAGACATACGATGTGTAGGAGAAGTGAGAGACACAAGATGTGTAGGAGAAGTGAGAGACATAAGATGTGTAGGAGAAGTGAGAGACAAGATGTGTAGGAGAAGTGAGAGACAAGATGTGTAGGAGAAGTGAGGCACACAAGATGTGTAGGAGAAGTGAGAGACATACGATGTGTAGGAGAAGTGAGAGACATACGATGTGTAGGAGAAGTGAGAGACACAAGATGTGTAGGAGAAGTGAGGCACACAAGATGTGTAGGAGAAGTGAGAGACATACGATGTGTAGGAGAAGTGAGACACAAGATGTGTAGGAGAAGTGAGAGACACAAGATGTGTAGGAGAAGTGAGAGACATACGATGTGTAGGAGAAGTGAGAGACACAAGATGTGTAGGAGAAGTGAGAGACATAAGATGTGTAGGAGAAGTGAGAGACAAGATGTGTAGGAGAAGTGAGAGACATACGATGTGTAGGAGAAGTGAGAGACATACGATGTGTAGGAGAAGTGAGAGACAAGATGTGTAGGAGAAGTGAGAGACATACGATGTGTAGGAGAAGTGAGAGACATACGATGTGTAGGAGAAGTGAGAGACATAAGATGTGTAGGAGAAGTGAGAGACATACGATGTGTAGGAGAAGTGAGAGACAAGATGTGTAGGAGAAGTGAGAGACATACGATGTGTAGGAGAAGTGAGAGACATAAGATGTGTAGGAGAAGTGAGAGACATACGATGTGTAGGAGAAGTGAGAGACAAGATGTGTAGGAGAAGTGAGAGACAAGATGTGTAGGAGAAGTGAGAGACATACGATGTGTAGGAGAAGTGAGAGACATACGATGTGTAGGAGAAGTGAGAGACATAAGATGTGTAGGAGAAGTGAGAGACATACGATGTGTAGGAGAAGTGAGAGACACAAGATGTGTAGGAGAAGTGAGAGACATACGATGTGTAGGAGAAGTGAGAGACAAGATGTGTAGGAGAAGTGAGAGACATAAGATGTGTAGGAGAAGTGAGAGACATACGATGTGTAGGAGAAGTGAGAGACAAGATGTGTAGGAGAAGTGAGAGATATAAGATGTGTAGGAGAAGTGAGATGTAAGACCCAGAAGTCCCATGCTCCTGATGCACCTTGAGCCAACCCTGTGCTAGTAAGGTTGGCCAGGTTTATCTTGGTCCAGACTCTACTTTCTAACTAACTAGCCACTTACATTGAAGACCTCCGAGTGTGGGTTAGCATGGCTCAAACAGTTGTTGTACTGAAACAGAAACATAACGCTCAAACATGGCTGGCTTTATCTGCTGCAACTTCATAAATAAACATTCATGAACCTATGTTCACATTCATGAATCTATTCTAGAACTATGTTCACATTCATTTATCTATTCTAGAACTATGTTCACATTCATTTATCTATTCTAGAAATATGTTCACATTAATTCCTCTTTTCTGGAAATACAAGGAGTGTTCACATGAAACTGACCAATGAAACCGGCACCAATGAAACACCAATGAAACCGGCTCTAATGAATTTATGACAAAAATATGAAAGAAATATGAGGAGGAGTGTCATAATTAAACAAAGCAATTATTGTGAAGGAAACATGCACTGGGGTTGGTTATAAAAGATAGCCATAGGTACTTAGACATGCATCCCATTGGTTGATTAGACATTGGATGTCGTCCATGAAGCCTGTCAATAGAAGCAGAGAGTCTGCATAAATAAGGAGTACTCTGAGTGGGGTGAAGTGGAGTGCCACAGAGCTCAGTTTTGGAACCAATTTTATTCTTGATATATATATATAAATGATTTTGTCATTGATATGGGATCCATGATTGAAAAATTTGCTGATGACACAAAACTATGCTGTAGTGTCTCATCTAAAAAAGAGTGGTTATATTGAGGTCGGATTTAGATAAAATTTGAGAATGGTCTGTAAGCTGGCAAATGGAGTTTAATGTAGATAAATGTACAGTCATCCACATGGGTAGATCCAATATGGAACATAATTACAGAATGGGAGAGAACAATATTAGAAAGATAGATAAAGAAAGGGACCTAGGGGTTATAATAGATCATACAGGAAAGGTGAGGGAGCAAGTTAAGGTAGCAGTGAAAAAGGCAAATGCAATGTTAGGTATGATAAAAAGAAATATTAAACATAGGAGCAAGGAGGTGATCGTCAAACTGTATAAAACTTTAGTTAGACCTAGATTGGAGTACTCTGTACAGGTTTGGAGTCCTTATCAGAAAGGGGATATGAACATGCTGGATAGAATACAAAAAAGAGTGACAAAGATGATAGTGGGATTCCAGAATTACAGTTATGAGGAAAGACTCAGAAAAACCGGCCTACAGTGTCTAGAAGAAAGAAGAATACGTGGTGACTTAATACAGGTTTATAAGATGATCAAAGGAACGGATGAATTAGACTATAACAAGTTTTTTAAAATACAACCCCCAACGAGAACAAGAGGGCATAGCTACAAATTAACTAAAGAAAGGTCCAGATTAGATATTAAGAAATATTTTTTTAATCAGAGTGGTGAATGCTTGGAATGCATTGCCCCAGAAGGTAGTGGAGGCAGGGATAGTTAAAGCATTTAAGAATAGATTGGATGCACATAGCTTTTAGAGCAAGGTAATGCAAATGTAACTGGTTGTATACAGACTTTACAGAGTCTTCTAAACCAGTATAAAGACGTTACGTTAAGTTAACTCTTAAAGGCCATAAGAACGCTGTTGGCGTTCTTCCTGCGTCCGCTTGATGCCAGAAAAACACGTGTATCATTAACAGCACAGCACATTGAACAAAATTTCTTTTATTTTTTCAGTGTTTCTAGACTTTAATTGACATTACATGGTAAGGGAAGTGACTCATATTTAAGTTTCATTTTGTAAAAGCAGCGATGTGCTTTGTGTGGAAATTCAAAGTTGGAAAACATTTGTTATCGTTCAAGTAAGCCAAATTGTTGTTGTGTTTATCACAAAAATGTGTAGCGAACCTAGCACTTCAAGATTGTCTAATAGTAAGTTGTTTTTATCTGTAGAGAAGGTTAGAGAGTTGTGTACCCTAGACGAATTCAGAGACGAGGATTCACATTTTTCTGATGTTAAATGGGAGTCAGACATAGAATATAATATTATTCAACCTACTGAATCTGATGCTGTAGATGAGGGGGCGTTGTCACAGCCAGGACCTAGTGCTGCTAAAAGGCAAAAACATTTGACTGTACCATCGACAGAAAAACGAAGAAGCAATATTCATAAAGTAAATTTGAGAGAACATGATAGCAAATGGGTTTCAGTACCAAATCCCATCACCTCTGACTGACTGAAACCCAGAACTCATTCAGATTGCTGCCAAAATGTGGTTGACCATGGGGAGTGAATAGAGACCTGCAACTCAGTGACACATCAACTCCATTTGACTGCTAGAGAGAATTATTTTCTTGTAGATATTGTTCATATGTGGGTTACTGTTATTCTGAAGTACACTAGACCAATCTGCTTTACGTTTCAGTGGTTATTCATGGATTGGTGAAATTTTTGTGTGAAAAATAGTTTTTATTACCAAAAATACAATGAAGAGACTGCTTTTATCCAAAAAAATCTTTCCAGCAAAACTAGTTAAAAAATTATGACCTTTCAGAGAGAGTTAAGTTAAGTTAAGCCTTTCGTGGTCAAACAACGTGGTTAGCCTTACCAGCAGAAACCTGGGATTTGAATTTATTTGGTTTTGGTGATCCAAGATATTTCCATTGGATGCCTGCTGTTTTGGTGATCCATGATGCTTCCATTGGATGCCTGCTGTTTTGCTTCATGGCTCAAGGTGGTGGCACCACGACTCATTACCTGCCACTATGTACGGCAGAAGTTCATCCCCCTCCACTACGTAGTGCAGATATGTTTCAAACATCACCCCATGTGTTCTTCCTTATGGTGGTATGTCAGCATCTGCGGAACCCATTGTGAACACACCTTCCGCCACTTCAGTTTCTTCCTAACCACCATTTGAACTATGACATGACCAATTCCTCTACTGGCGAACGTAAGCTCCGACTACACTTCACCCGTATTGCTGCATCAATATTGGCGATGGCTTCTTCTGTCGCAACAATATTCACCTGACCTGGTCGTAGAAGATCTTTCTTAACTCACATCCTTCCCAAAACATCCATACCCAGTCCTTCACTGTTGTCTTCGACACACATTTGTCACCTTACGCTGCCTGCATTCTGCGACGAATGTCGGCATCCTTCAGCTGTTACAAACTGAATCACCGCTCGCTGATCAATCCTGAACGGATACCGTATCACACTCCCCATTTTCTGAACAGTCTGCAGCAGACCCTAAGTGCTTATTGAGTCAGATGTGATGTCATCCTGCTCCTCGCATCGTGTACAGCACGAGCAGTTTTCATGTCAACACATCTCATATATTCACATTAATGAGTATATTCTAGAACTATATTCACATTAATGAGTATATTCTAGAACTATATTCACATTAATGAGCCTTTTCTAGAACCACTTTCACATTAATCAAAACTAATACTTACAATTTCCGGAGCCTCTTTTCCATAAAATCCTTCAGCAAAGATGGACACAACAAAGACGTTGATAAGGAATGATACAAACAAGGCAATGGCCGCCTCAATGAAAAAATATTTATTGGCTTCTCGCACCTCGCTCTTGTTGCCACGATTTATTTCCCTTGACTGAAAAAAATGGAACAAGAAGGTCACTGACATCTCGCTGGACACAGTCGCTGGACACAGTCGCTGGACACAGTCACTGGACAGTCGCTGGACACAGTCGGACACAGTCGCTGGACACAGTCGCTGGACACAGTCGCTGGACACAGTCGGACACAGTCGCTGGACACAGTCGCTGGACACAGTCGCTGGACACAGTCGGACACAGTCGCTGGACACAGTCGCTGGACACAGTCGCTGGACACAGTCGCTGGACACAGTCGCTGGACACAGTCGCTGGAAACAGTCGGACACAGTCGCTGAACACAGTCGCTGGACACAGTCGCTGGACACAGTCGCTGGACACAGTCGGACACAGTCGCTGGACACAATCGGACACAGTCGCTGGACACAGTCGCTGGACACAGTCGGACACAGTCGCTGGACACAGTCGGACACAGTCGCTGGACACAGTCGCTGGACACAGTCGGACAGAGTCACTGGACACAGTCGCTGGACACAGTCGGACACAGTCGGACACAGTCACTGGACACAGTCACTGGACACAGTCGCTGGATGAGTTTCTGGTCAGGTCATTGACAGGGTTATTGTTAGGTCATTGACAGGGTTATGGTTAGGTCATTGACAGGGTTATGGTTAGGTCCTTATCATGGTTATGGTTAGGTCAATGCCATATTTCTGGTCAATTTAAGTCTCTGAGATACAACATCAGACATGATCTATAAACAGTGAACGTGACAAAACCTGATCTACAAACAGTGAACATGACAAACCTGACCTACGAACTACACACATGACAGACCCGATCTACAAACTACACACATGACAGACTTGATCTACAAACTACACACATGACAGACTTGATCTACAAACTACACACATGATAGACCTGATCTACAAAATACACACATGACAGACCTGATCTACAAACTACACACATGACAGACCTGATCTACTGTGTGTTTCTAAACTGGAGCCTCTCTATAACTCAACAACCACTGCACATAAATGGATGACATTCACAACAACCACTGCACATAAATGAATGACATTCACAACAACCACTGCACATAAATGGATGACATTCACAACAACCACTGCACATAAATGAATGACATTCACAATGACAACTGGTCATCATGATGGGGCATTAATGTAAGCACATGTCAGTGGAAGCAAGCTAGTGGTTTTTATCTTTGGTTCTTTGTGGTACAGACATCTTTGTGGTACATATATCTTTGTGATACAGACATCTTTGGGGTACAGACATCTTTGTGGTACAGACAAACTAGAACAAGCAAGCAGGACAGACATCTTTGTGGTACAGACATCTTTGTGGTACAGACATCTTTGTGGTACAGATAAAGTAGAACAAGCAAGCAGGACAGACATCTTTGTGGTACAGACATCTTTGTGGTACAGACATCTTTGTGGTACAGACAAACTAGAACAAGCAAGCAGGACAGACATCTTTGTGGTACAGACATCTTTGTGGAACAGACAAACTAGAACAAGCAAGCAGGACAGACATCTTTGTGGTACAGACATCTTTGTGGTACAGACATCTTTGTGGTACAGATAAAGTAGAACAAGCAAGGAGGACAGACATCTTTGTGGTACAGACATCTTTGTGGTACAGATAAAGTAGAACAAGCAAGCAGGACAGACATCTTTGTGGTATTCATTTGGTGTTAAATCTGGAAAACATGAATTTGGTTGTGTTTTGCTGATTTGTGCACAACTTACATAATTTTGATACAAGTTTAACGGAACAATTTACCAGCAATAATGATTTTTTTAAATGCAAAAATCCATAATGCACAAAGCTTATCAGAATGCATTGTCAGAGAATGTTATCCATTGAGACGAATAAGACAAAAGAGATTCCTGATGTCAATTGAAAAGTGATAGAGAAGTTTGAAAGTGACAAGTACCGGAGGATGGAGATCCACTACCACTACAATGGAGCACCAAGGTAATAAGACACTTTACTGTAATCAGATGTCTCAGCGCTCATTGTTCGTTTTAATTTCTTTGGCTGAGCCTTTCCAGAATAAAATCAGCAAGCCTTCACTGAGTAGCACACACACACACACACAATGTAGTACACATACAATGTAGCACACACACACACACAATGTAGTACACATACAATGTAGTACACACACACAATGTAGCACACACACACAATTTAGCACACACACAATGTAGCACATTCACACAATGTAGCACATACACATATTGTAGCACACACACATAATGTAGCACACAACCACACAATGTAGCACACACACATATTGTAGCACACACACATAATGTAGCACACACACAATGTAGCACATACACATACTGTAACACACACACATAATGTAGCACACACACACACTGTAGCACACACACACACAATGTAACACACACACAATGTAGCACACACACACAATGTAACACACACACACACAATGTAACACACACACACAATGTAACACACACACAATGTAACACACACACAATGTAGCACACATACAATGTAGCACACATACAATGTAGCACACACACAATGTATCACATACACACAATGTAGCACATACACATATTGTAGCACACACACATAATGTAGCACACACACAATGTAGCACATACACATACTGTAACACATACACATAATGTCGCACACACACACACATAATGTATCACATGCACATACTGTAGCACACACATATAATGTATCACACACACACAATGTAGCACACACACATACTGTAGCACACACACATACTGTAGCACACACACATAATGTATCACATACACATAATGTAGCACACACACATTCTGTAGCACACATACACATACTGTAGCACACACACATAATGTATCACATACACATAATGTAGTACACACACATACTGTAGCACACATACTGTAGCACACATACACATACGGTTGCACACACACATAATATATCACACACACATAATGTAGCACACACACATAATGTGGCATACATACTTAACTTAACATCTATATACTGGTTTAGAAGACGGCAGAGTCTGTATACAACCAGTTTATTCTACATTCACTTGATATTTTTTTTTTAACTCTTGAATTAATTTATTGACCCTGCCCTCACTATTTCCTGTGGCAATGCATTCCAGACATTCACAACTCTCTGACTAAACAAATATTTCCTGATAAATAATTTGGACCTTTCTCAACAATGTAGCACACATCTTGTCTGCCTGTGTTTGAGTGTTTGAGAGGAACAAACGTACACAATAAACCCACACATGATGGACACACATTTCACATAACGGACACACATTTCACATGATGGACACACATTTCACATGATGGACACACATTTCACATAATAGACACACATTTCACATGATGGACACACATTTCACAAGATGGAAAAACATTTCACATGATGGAAACACATTTCACATGATGAACACACATTTCACATAATAGACACACATTTCACATGATGGACACACATTTCACAAGATGGAAAAACATTTCACATGATGGAAAAACATTTCACATGATGGACACACATTTCACATGATGGAAACACATTTCACATGATGGAAACACATTTCACATGATGGAAACACATTTCACATGATGGACACACATTTCACATGATGGACACACATTTCACATGATGGACACACATTTCACATGATGGACACACATTTCACAAGATGGAAAAACATTTCACATGATGGACACACATTTCACATGATGGAAACACATTTCACATGATGGACACACATTTCACATGATGGACACACATTTCACATGATGGACACACATTTCACATGATGGAAACACATTTCACATGATGGACACACATTTCACATGATGGACACACATTTTACATGATGGACACACATTTCACATGATGGACACACAATAAGAGCAGTCTTACTTTGACCAGAAGTGTGTACAATAAGAGCAGTCTTACTTTGACCAGAAGTGTGTACAATAAGAGCAGTCTTACTTTGACCAGAAGTGTGTACAATAAGAGCAGTCTTACTTTGACCAGAAGTGTGTACAACCAACTAGCTGTCCAAACCATCAGTATACACACTCTTCACATTTACTAAGAGAGCACCTTTGGGTGGGCCAGGAGAGCAGTGATATCCATTCTTAAGAAGAGAACGCAGTGATAAATATAGTTGTGTAACCTGGACTGTATCATGAGATGAGCACCTGGACTGTGTCATGATATGAACACCTGAACTGTGTCATGATATGAACACCTGGACTGTGTCATGAGATGAACACCTGGACTGCGTCATGAGAGTGACAGAAAATGTGTTACCTGAATCATCGGCTACATCCTTAAAACGATAAGCAAGTACAGTCAGACAGCACAAGTGTTAACAGGCAAGTCTTACTTTGACCAGAGCTGAGTGTAGGTAGATGTTGTGAGGCATTATGATGGCGCCGATGATGCCGACAGCCTGGAGAAGTTCATTGGATCCACAGTTCTCACAGTTAGGGTAGAATAACCCTTTCACTACTTGGCCTTGGTCCGGAGCAGCTTGAATGTACTGGCAAAGAAAATCAGCATCGGGATGTTGTATAGTGTATGATAATGATTATCAGATCTCAATAACACTAAGTGTAGCAGCAGCAGTAGTAGTAGTAGCAGCAGCAGCAGTAGTAGTAGTAGTAGCAGCAGCAGCAGCAGCAGTAGTAGTAGTAGTAGTAGTATAATCTTTATGATATAATCATTTACTCAAAAATGAGTCTCAGCTATTTATGGAATATTTTCAAACTACCTCATATAACATATTGATGCAGAGGTTGTATGTTTGTGTTTGTATCATTATGGTTGTATGTTTGTGTTTGTATCATTATGGTTGTATGTTTGTATCATTATGGTTGTATGTTTATATCATTATGGTTGTATGTTTGTGTTTGTATCATTATGGTTGTATGTTTGTGTTTGTATCATTATGGTTGTATGTTTGTGTTTGTATCATTATGGTTGTATGAGGGGTGCTCAAACAACATTTGTTTTTTTCAAGTAGTCCGAATGCCATGAATTTTTCTTTCTTTGATAATCTCCTGCAACATTTATGCATTTAAGTAATGCTTGAACAGATTCCGTGTAGAAAGATTTGTCAGTCTGTCTCAACCAATCCAGGACAGCCCGCTTCACTTCGTCATCAGTGCTGAAACGCTGACCTCTCAGGAATTCATTTAGGGCCCAAACAGGTGGAGATGGCATAGAGCCAAGTTGCTGCGGTTGGCACATAGTGCGGTGAGTCGTACGCCCTTGATGATCAAACCCAATGTGCACTGACCTTCTGAAAATGTTCATGAATAAAAGTGTTCACCGTACCCACAGAAAGACTTGCCTCTTGTGAATAATAGTGTTCACCGTACCCAGAGAAAGACTTGCCTCTTGTACAACTTCGCGACATGTTATGCGTCAATTTTCCAGGATAAGGCGATCCACAATCTGGATATTCACAGGAACGACTGGTGGGTTGAGAGCCACCACGGCCGGGATCATCACTCACGGATCTACGGCCTTCCCTAAAATGTTGCCACCAATCAAATGTCTTACTGCGGCCGAGTGTCTCATCACCGTATTGTGACAGCAGTTTTCTGTAAATGTCCGCAGGTTTCACGCCCTCTTTCACAAGAAACTTCATCACAACACGCTGTTCCATGCAAGCACTGACAGGGTTTTCGTCATTTTTATTTATCTGTCACGTAACTGGCCCAGGCAAGTGGGCCACCTTACAGTAATAGGACACAAGTGGGTCACCTTACAGTAATAGGACACAAGTGGGCCACCTTACAGTAATAGGACACAAGTGGGCCACCTTACAGTAATAGGATACAAGTGGGCCACCTTACAGTAATAGGACACAAGTGGGCCACCTTACAGTAATAGGACACAAGTGGGCCACCTTACAGTAATAGGACACAAGTGGGCCACCTTACAGTAATACGACACAAGTGGGCCACCTTACAGTAATAGGACACAAGTGGGCCACCTTACAGTAATAGGACACAAGTGGGCCACCTTACAGTAATAGGACACAAGTGGGCCACCTTACAGTAATAGGACACAAGTGGGCCACCTTACAGTAATAGGACACAAGTGGGCCACCTTACAGTAATAGGACACAAGTGGGCCACCTTACAGTAATAGGACACAAGTGGGCCACCTTACAGTAATAGGACACAAGTGGGCCACCTTACAGTAATAGGACACAAGTGGGCCACCTTACAGTAATAGGACACAAGTGCCCCTAACTAATGATAGTAGTTCCAGCACGCTATAACCCATTCAGGTAGAACTAGAACAAGAAGTTCTGGTTTGATTTGAACGCCCCTCATATGTTCACGTATTACCATCTCATCATTTCTTGTTTAACTTTCTGTACAATTTGTAGGCAGCCTGGTTGCTTCCCGTTCTGTCAGGTGTTCTAGCTTCTAGCGTTATTTATATATATATCAAGAACGGGGACGCCGTGGCCTAGTGGCACGGCTCACAACTCGAAGGTGCTGGGTTCGATCCCCGTTACCCCGGGGAAGCAAACCCTTAGAAAATGCACGAGGAAGCAGACCCTTACATAAAATCCATGCTGAAGTCGGGTGTACTGGGCCGACAGGCGCAAAATAAAAAACCAGTACCACGCCTTGGGGATTAGAGAAATAAGGCGTCCGTAAAAAAAAATATAAAAAAATATCAAGAACAAAATTGGTCCCAAAACCGAGCCCTGTGGCACTCCACTTTTTACTTCACACCACTCAGAGTTCTCCTTATTTATGCCTACCCTCTGCCTTTTTCCCGTTAACCAATTTTCAATCCATTTAGCAACTTCCACACCTATTCTATGTGATTTCAACTTTCTAAATGGCTTGGCTTGGCTTCGTTCGCTCTCAATCTCCCACTACCAAACACTAAAAGGGCTTAAGTAGCAGAATGTAGTCCATAGAACGGAATGCATTGTGTCGTAGTTTACAGCTTGACTGCGATATTTGCACCATTCAGTCCAACACATCCGACTTCAGCAAGCATTTTTTGAGTACCCGGTTAGCATTCCCTCTCCGATCCCTTCTCCTTAGCCAGTCTGCCCTACTGCAGCCTGTTATCCAGGATCACCGCGTGGAGGTGTAGAAGGGTCTTGGCAGCTCTGGTTCGCTGGCCCTGACACTTGCATTCAGCTATGGGTCACTGACCACTGCAGCTCATGTGCTGCTCAGCATCTTGATCCCAACTTTCTAAATAATCTTTGATGAGGTACTCTATCAAAGTCCTTAGCAAAATCTAGATAACTAACATCCACTGGCTCCCCTTTATCTATGATTTTAGTAACCTCCTCCATGAATTCTAATAGATTTGTTAAGCATGATCTCCCTCTGGTAAACCCATGCTGACTATTTCTAATTAGATTAAATTTGTCTAAATGCATTACAATGTTTTCTTTGATTATTGACTCTAACAATTTACAGACTATGCTCGTTAAACTCACCGGTCTATAATTCGCTGGATCTGATTTTTTGCTGGAACTACTATCATTAATTAGGGGCACTTGTGTCCTATTACTGTTAAGTGGCCCACTTGCCATGTGCCAGTCACATGACAGAAAAAATAAAAATGGCGGATGACACTGTTAATGCTTGCATGAAACAGCATGTTGTGATGAAGTTTCTTGTGAAAGAAGGCGTGAAACCTACTGACAATTACAGAAAAGGAGATCACTCCTGCATCTTTCCAATTCCGTGGAACAATCCCTTTTGTAAGTGATTGAGAATATAATATAACGAATGGTTTTGCTAGTTGGTCTCTAATTTCAAGGTGACACGGCCGAGTAAAGTACCCTTAACTCTTAAAGGCGATAAGAACGCTATCCGCTCATATCGCTAGCATTGAACAAAATTTGTTTTATTTTTTCAGTGTTTCTAGACTTTAATTGACATTACATGGTAAGGAAAGTGACTCATATATTTAAGTTTCATTTTGTAAAAGCAGCGATGTGCTTTGTGTGGAAATTCAAAGTTGGAAAACATTTGTTATCGTTCAAGTCAGCCAAATTGTTGTGTTTATCACAAAAATGTGTAGCGAACTTAGCACCTCAAGATTGTCTAATAGTAGGTTGTTTTTATCAGTAGAGAAGGTTAGAGAGTTGTGTACTCTAGATGAATTCAGTGACGAGGATTCATTTTTCTGATGTTGAATCGGAGTCAGACACAGAATATAATATTATTCAACCTACACAGCCTACTGAATGGAATGCTGAAGATTCTACAAGACCGTTATATTGTTACTGCACATTCATTTTCTTTTAATCTGATATATAACATGTTTGTCTTCCTTGTGAAGTAATGAAGAAAAGTAAAGTTTTATGAAGAGACTGCTTTTATAGAAACAATAATTCTGGCAAAACTAGTCACAAAATGGTGGCCTTTAAGAGTTAAGTGTGTTCTACTTTCCTTTCAAGGTCACACACAGGCACGCACGACACACACATACACACACAGGCATGCACGACACACCCACACAGGCACGCACGACACACACACAGGCACCCACGACACACACAGGCACGCACGACATACACACACACACACACACAGGCACCCACGACACACACAGGCACGCATGACACACATACACACACACAGGTACGCACGCACAAAACACACACACGCACAGCCACGCACGACACACACAGGCACGCATGACACACATACACACACACATGTACGCACGCACGACACACACACACGCACGTACGACACACACACAGGTACGCATGACACACACACACACACACAAAGGTACACATGACACATACACACACACACAAAGGTACGAATGACACACACATTCACACACACAGGCATGCATGACACACACACACACACACAGGCATGCACGATTATACACACACAGGCATGCACGACACACAGGCATACACGACACACAGGCATGCACGACACACACACACATAGGCACACACGACACACACACACAAAAAGGTACGCATGACACACACATTTACACACACAGGCATGCACGCCACATAGACACACAGGCATGCATGACACACACACACAAACAGGCCCACATGACAGACATACACACACACAGGCATGCATGCCACACACACACACAGGCACGCACGACACACACAGGCACGCACGACATACACACACACACACACACACACAGGCACCCACGACACACACAGGCACGCATGACACACATACACACACACAGGTACGCACGCACAAAACACACACACGCACAGCCACGCACGACACACACAGGCACGCATGACACACATACACACACACATGTACGCACGCACGACACACACACACGCACGTACGACACACACACAGGTACGCATGACACACACACACACACACAAAGGTACACATGACACATACACACACACACACAAAGGTACGAATGACACACACATTCACACACACAGGCATGCATGACACACACACACACACACACAGGCATGCACGATTCACACACACACAGGCATGCACGACACACAGGCATGCACGACACACACGCATACACGACACACAGGCATGCACGACACACACACACATAGGCACACACGACACACACACAAAGGTACGCATGAGACACACATTTACACACACAGGCATGCACGCCACATAGACACACAGGCATGCATGACACACACACACAAACAGGCCCGCATGATAGACATACACACACACAGGCATGCATGCCACACACACACACAGGCACGCACGACACACACACACAGGCACGCACCACACACACAGGCAGGCACGCACCACACACACACACAGGCAGGCACGCACCACACACACACAGAGGCAGGCACGCACCACACACACACACAGAGGCAGGCACGCACCACACACACACACAGGCACGCACCACACACACACACAGGCACGCACCACACACACACATAGGCACGCACCACACACACAGGCACGCACCACACACACATTCACACTCAGGCACGCACACAGGCATGCATCACACACACACGCACGCACACACACACACAGGCACGCACAACACACAGGCACGCATGACACACACACACACACACAGGCACGCATGACACACACACACACACACAGGCACGCACGACACACACACACAGGCACGCACGACACACACAGGTACGCACGACACACACACACAGAAGGACGCACGACACACACAGGCACGCATGACACACATACACAGGCACGCACAACACACACACACAGGCACGCATGACACACACACACAGGCACGTATGACACACACACACACACACACACAGGCACGTATGACACACACACACACACACACAGACACGCATGACACACACACACAGGCATGCATGACACACACACACAAACAGGCACGCATGACAGACATACACACACACAGGCATGCATGACACACACACACACAGGCACGCACGAGACACACACACACAGGCACGCACGACACACACAGGTACGCATGACACACACAGGTACGCATGACACCCACGACACACACACACACAGGCACGCACGACACACACACATAGGCACCCACGACACACACACACAGGCAAACATGACACACATTCACACACACAGGCATGCACGACACACACACACACACAGGCATGCACGATACACACACACACACAGGCATACACGACACACAGGCATACACGACACACAGGCATGCACAACACACAGGCATACACGACACACAGGCATGCACGACACACAGGCATGCACGACACACACACACATAGGCACACACGACAAACACACACACACACAAAGGTACGCATGACACACACATTCACACACACAGGCATGCACGCCACACAGACACACAGGCATGCATGACACACACACACAAACAGGCACGCACGACAGACATACACACACAGGCATGCATGACACACACACACACACAGGCACGCACGACACACACACACAAGGGCAAGCAAGACACACACATACACACACAGGCACGCATCACACACACAGGCACGCACCACACACACACACAGGCACGCAGCACACACACATTCACGCACGCACACAGGCATGCATCACGCACGCACGCACAAACACACACAGGCACGCACAAGATACACACACACAGGCATGCATGACACACACACACACAGGCACGCACGACACACACACACACAAACACACACAGTGATGATTGCTAATGCCTTTCCTGGCAGTTACTGACCTCGTAACCAAACATGACTGCCATCACAGTTATGAGGAATGCAAAGAAAGCTTCCAGCTTCCTGAGGCCGTAGCGGTCAAGCAAGAGGAACGTGAACGTGTCCGCAATGGTGATGATCACCCCAGCATACAGAGGTATCCTGGGCTCCACGGAAGAGATAATAACAGCCATAATTGTAAGAATAATTGGTCGTTTTCATTGTTGCTAAAACCAGAATGGTGTTGGTATGTTCAGTCTGACTAACTTAACTTAACATCTTTATACTGGTTTAGAAGACCCTGCAGAGTCTGTATACAACCAGTTACATTTACATCACCTTGCTCTAAAAGCTATGCGCATACAATCTATTCTTAAATGCATTAATTGTCCCTGCCTCCACTACCTCCCCTGGCAATGCATTCCAAGCAGACACCACTGTCTGACTAAAAATATATTTCCTAATATCTAACCTGGACCTCTCTTTAGTCAGCTTGTAGCTATGCCCCCGTGTTCTTGTAGGTGGCTGTATTTTAAAAAACTTGTTAAAGTCTAATTTATCGATTCCTCTGATCATCTTATAAACCTGTATTAAATCACCACGAATTCTTCTCTCTTCTAGACACTGTAGGCCGGTTTTTCTGAGTCGTTCCTCATAACTGTAATTCTAGAATCCCACTATCATCTTTGTCACTCTTTTTTTGTATTCTTTCCAGCATGTTTATGTCCCCTCTATGATAAGTACTCCACACCTGTAAACAGTACTCCAATCTAGGTCTAACTAAAGCTTTATACAGTTTGACTATCACTTCCTTGCTCCTACGTTTAATATTTCATTTATCTACATTAAACTCCATTTGCCAGCTTACAGACCATTCTCGAATTTGATCTAAATCCGACCTCAATATAACCACTTCTGCTTTAGATGAGACACTACTGCATAGTTTTGTGTCATCAGCAAATTTTGCAATCATGGATCCCATATCAATGTCTAAATCGTTTATATATATCAAGAACAAAATTGGTCCCAAAACCGAGTCCTGTGGCACTCCACTTTTTACTTCACACCACTCAGAGTACTCCTTATTTATGCCCACCCTCTACCTTCTTCCCGTTAACCAATTTTCAATACATTTGTCAACTTCCCCACCTATTCCATGTGATTTTAACTTTCAAAATAATCTCTGATAATCTCTATCAAAGGCCTTTGCAAAATCTAGATAAATGCTCCCCTTTATCTATCGTTTTAGTAACCTCCTCCATGAATTCTAATAGATTTGTTAAGCATGATCTCCCTCTAGTAAACCCATGCTGACTATTTCTAATTAGATTAAATTTGTCTAAATGCATTACAATGTTTTCTTTGATTATTGACTCTAACAATTTACAGACTATGCTCGTTAAACTCACCAGTCTATAATTTGCTGGATCTGATTTTTTGCCTTTTTGAACAAGACGATCACTCCTGCATCTTTCCAATCCCATGGAACAATCCCTTTTGTAAGTGATTGAGAACATAATATAGCCAGTGGTTTTGCTAGTTGGTCTCTAATTTCAAACAGCAGTTTTGGGTGAATACCATCTTGACCTGGACATTTATCCACTTTCAACCCCTCCAATTTAAAATAAAACCATTTCCTCTGTAATGATCTTGGAGTAGTCCTCTTTTGTGTAGACTGTGCCAAAGTACTGATTGAGTAGATTCGCTGCCTCCCTATTCTCACTTATTATTTTCCCTGTACTGTCTATGAGAGGGTCTACTTTGTCTTTCGTTCTTTGTTTATTTCTAACATAAGAGAAGAAGCTTTTACTGTCAGTCTTGATCCTCTGAGCATGTATTTTTGCTATTTTATTCACTTTCTGAGATATGTTCTGCTTGTCCAAATATTTTAAATACGTTTCTTTTGATTTACCTGTCTCCGTATATTTTGTCCATGCTTTATTTTTAGCTCTTCTACATTTAACTACAATTCTAGTTATCCACTGTTTACGCTTGGGGTTTACCTCCCTACATGGAACACATTCCTCTTTTAGCTTTTCTAGAACTGTTTTAAAACTCTCCCACTCCTGTTCAACATCTGTTCCTACGACCATATCTTTCCAGATTATGTGGCTCGCTGCCTCTTTCATCTTCTTAACATCTGCCTTAGAGTAGTCGTATGTTCACGTGTTTATGTTTACTTCTTTCCCTGCAATAAGATCCCAACGGATGATTTGATGGTGACTTGAGTCAAACAGTTCCCCAACGGTAACATTTTCAATCGTATTTTCCTCTGTAGTAAAAACTAGGTCGAGTATGTTTTTGCCTCTGGTGGCTGCTTCTACATGTTGAATTAAAAAATTGTCAGTTATGCACTTAACAAAAGGTTTTGATTCTACAAGTGCTTCTGCCACTTTCCATTTTATTTCTGGAAAGTTGAAATCCCCTATTAATAATAATTTCCCTTCACTTGCCTTTTCTATGCTACTAATCAGCTAATCAGGTGCGTGGAATGTTAGAACACTGAACACATGTGGCAAAATCAATGAGCTAACGCACGAGATGAAGAACTACCGGTGGAACATCCTTGGTAAATGCGAGGGTCGATGGAAAAGCTTCGGAGAGTTTACCACGGAGGAGGGCCACAAGTTCTACTTCAGTGGCAGGGAGGACAAACATTTACAGGGAGTAGGGATACTGGTGCATAAAGACACAGCCAGGTGCATATTGGGTTGCCGCCCAATATCTAGCCGTTTTATCATCTTACGGCTAAAGGCAGCACCGTTTAATATTACCATAATACAGTGCTACGCACCCACTGCAGACTACGAAGATTGTGAAATTGAGGCATTCTATGATCAACTTCAAAGTCTGATACACGAAACGCCAAAAAAAGACATATTGGTAGTCCAGGGTGATTGGAATGCAAAAATTGGAGAAGATGCAGTCCACGACTGGAGGGGAGAACATGTGGACCATACGGAAATAAAAAAACCAATGACCGGGGCCTCAGACTCCTAGAATTTGCACGATGCAATAAGCTGTTGGTAGCAAACACGTTTATGTTAAACAAGCCGTCTAGACGCTGGACATGGCATAACCCAAGCAATGAAGTGCGTAGCCAGATTGACTATATACTGGTCCAGAGGAGGTTCCGATCGAGCATCAACACCGACAAAACAAGAAGTTTCCCCGGAGCTGACACAGGAAGTGACCACGATCTGGTTATGATGACCATGCGTCTGCGATTGAAGGGAGTCGCAAAGAAGGAAGCGACCACGATCTGGTTATGATGATCATGCGTCTGCGATTGAAGGGAGTCACAAAGAAGGATGTGACCACGATCTGGTTATGATGACCATGCGTCTGCGATTGAAGGGAGTCACAAAGAAGGATGTGACCACGATCTGGTTATGATGACCGTGCGTCTGCGATTGAAGGGAGTCGCAAAGAAGGAAGCGACCACGATCTGGTTATGATGATCATGCGTCTGCGATTGAAGGGAGTCACAAAGAAGGATGTGACCACGATCTGGTTATGATGACCATGCGTCTGCTATTGAAGGGAGTCACAAAGAAGGATGTGACCACGATCTGGTTATGATGACCATGCGTCTGCTATTGAAGGGAGTCACAAAGAAGGATGTGACCACGATCTGGTTATGATGACCATGCGTCTGCGATTGAAGGGAGTCGCAAAGAAGGATGTGACCACGATCTGGTTATGATGACCATGCGTCTGCGATTGAAGGGAGTCGCAAAGAAGGATGTGACCACGATCTGGTTATGATGACCGTGCGTCTGCGATTGAAGGGAGTCGCAAAGAAGGATGTGACCAGGCTAACGTTTGACCTGGACAAACTAATGGACCCAAAAATCACCGAAGTGTTCCAAGCAAGGGTGGGAGGGAGATTTGCTCCACTGTTGGCTCTCAGAGAGGAACTGGATACAGCTACAGTTACAGAGTCTCTTAACGCAGCTCTCATAGATACTGCAACAGAGATCCTGGGATGCCACCAAACAAAAAAGAAGCCATGGGTGACCAAAGACATTCTAGACCTTTGTGATAAAAGAAGGTCACTGAAAAAACACAATCACCCACCGGAGGAGGTCGGCAGTTATCAAGAGGTCAAGAAAGCCATACAACAAAAGATGAAAGAGGCGAAAGAAGGGTGGATATGTGAGCAATGCGCAAACATCGAAGAGAGACTAAACAGAAATGATGCTAAAGGAGCATACAAGGTGTCAAAGAACTGGTAACACCCAGACAAAGCAGGAACCTTATGATTCATGATAAAAACGGCAAGTGTCTCATTGAGGGAAATGACGTACTGGCAAGATGGACAGAGTACTGTTCCGAGCTATACAACTATGAAGGGCGAAACAAACCTGAGAAAACATTCCCCCCAACTCCAACAAATATAGAGGATAACCAACTGATAACGAAGGAAGAGGTAATTGCAGCGGTAAAGACATTGAGAAGAGGGAAGGCGGCCGGCGTGGACAATATACCAGCAGAGCTCTTACAAGCAGGTGGGGAGGTTGTGGTGGAAGGCCTGACACACATCTGTAACAAAATATGGGCGACAGGAAACATGGACGAAATCTATAGTTATACCGCTACATAAGTCTGGAAACCTAAAGCTGTGCCAAAATTACAGAACAATAAGCCTCATTAGCCATCCTAGCAAGGTCATGCTTAGATTAATCCTAGACCGATTGAAACCCCAAGCAGAGAACATTATTGCCGAGGAGCAAGCAGGGTTCAGACAGGGAAGAAGCACTACAGTGGTGTCTGCTTGGAATGCATTGCCAGGGGAGGTAGTGGAGGCAGGGACAGTTAATGCATTTAAGAATAAACTGGATGCGCATAGCTTTTAGAGCAAGGTGATGTAAATGTAACTGGTTGTATACAGACTCTGCAGGGTCTTCTAAACCAGTATAAAGACGTTAAGTTAAGTTAAGAACAGATATTTAATTTAAGGCTGCTAAACGAGAAATATCTAGAACAGCAGCAAACACTGTATCATGTGTTTGTGGATTTTAAGAAGGCGTTTGATAGGGTATGGCATCAAGCGCTTTGGGCAACCATGAGGATGTATAATATCAACGGAAATATTATAACGGTCCTTGAACACCTGTATGACAAGGCGTCTAGTGCAGTTCTTGTGAATGGGAGGCGAGGAGACTGGTTTCGCACATCAGTTGGTGTGAGACAGGGGTGTACACTCTCTCCAACTCTTTTCAATATATTCCTTGAAGGAATTATGAGTGAGGCACTAGGAGGTCACGTTGGTACTGTCAAGATAGGGGGCTGAACGATTACCAACCTTCGTTTTGCAGATGATATCGACGGGTTGGCGGGTTCAGAAGCAGAACTCTAGGAATGGGTCAGAAGGCTCGATGAAACAGCTCTTG
This sequence comes from Ariolimax columbianus, assembly GCA_036924085.1. Lineage (NCBI taxonomy): Eukaryota > Metazoa > Mollusca > Gastropoda > Stylommatophora > Arionidae > Ariolimax > Ariolimax columbianus. Next base: position 1,234,097 of record JAVGWX010000003.1, read on the forward strand.
GCTATGGTATGGAGATACACGCTGGAAAGACAAAATTAATGACCAACAACGCTACGGGCTTCAACAACAGGATAAAAGCTAACGGTCAGGAACTCAAAGTGGTTGGCCGTTTTAAATATCTTTGGTCGATTGTCAGTGATGAAGGATCAAAATGTGAAGTATTGGCCAGAATAGCACAGACAATAGCGGCACTTGCACGGCTCAACAAAATCTGGCAAGATAAACGGTTAGCACTATGCACGAAAATCAGATTAATGCGTACACTGGTCTTGTCAATATTCCTCTATGCGTGTGAGACATGGACAGTTACAGCTGACCTTCAACGAAGGATACAGGCCTTGGAGATGAGATGTTTCCGAAAACTTTTAAATGTCACGGACAAAGATCGAGTTACAAACGAGGAAATACGAGATAGAATTACAACAGCAATAGGGCCTTTCGAAGATCTCTTGGCAACTGTCAAAAGAAGGAAACTCACTTGGTACGGTCACATATCGAGATCAAATGGTCTTGCAAACACAATCCTCCACGGGAAGGTGTAAGGCAGACGACGAAGAGGCCGGCCCAAAATGAGATGGGAGGACAACATAAAAGAATGGACCAGTCTCCGACCAGAAGAGTCACAGGCAGCGGCTGCTGACAGAGAGGGATGGCGTGGAGTTGTGAGGATGTCTTCATGTGTGCCCCAACGACCTCACCGGTTATGGGATGACCTGACCTGAATCAGCTGCTCATCTTCCTCTTTTGGACTTGATGGACATCTGTAGCACACTCCAATCACTGTTTTTTTCACCCCTACTTTCTATTTCTCCCCATACTTTCATTTTCATGTGTGATTCTTAGGCTTGAAATCACCTGTAGGTGCCCATCTCCTCTCCAAGCTGCGGTGGGCCAACATCTGCATTTAACCTGGAGGAGCCAGTCCCCCCAGGTGAGTCATTGCCTTGTTAGCCTAGAGCCTCACGGTTCTAGTTGCCCAGTGTGTACCCTGAGGAGGTGAGTTTGGTTTGTGAGCTCCCTTAATTGGCAGGCTACTAATTTCACTTTTCACTCTTCCAGGGTGGAACGCTAGGACCACATAACATGTCGAGACGGTGACGTGGCACAGCCCAAATGGTACGCTTCATAGTCAAACAGACTATATTCTGGTCCAAAGGAGATTCAGATCTAGCGTCAATAGCGCCCTGACAAGAAGTTTCCCAGGGGCCGATATAGGGAACGACCACGACTTAGTGCTGATGACCATGCATCTCAGACTAAAGAAAGTTCTAAAAAGAGAGATAACTAGACTGAGGTTGAAATACCCGGAAATAGTGGAGACCTTTGGAGCGGTGATGGGGGGAAGATTCACACCTCTCTTGGTTTTTAACGAGAAGGCAGATGTTGAGACGATAAATGAAGCCCTGAATTCGGCATTAATCTCCACGGCATCTGATGTTCTAGGTAGGTGCAGGATTAAGAAGTAAGCAGGGATCACGAGTGAAATACTGGATTTATGTGACAAGAGACGACAAATGAAGAGAGTGAAGAAAACACTAGATGGGATTCAGCAATATCGAGAGATAAATGGAAACATAAAGGCCAAGATGAAACAGGCCAAGGTGGAATGGATAACGAGTCAGTGTGCAGATATCTAACAAAATCTAGGAAGAAATGATGCCAAGGGGGCATATACAACAGGCGGTGACAGACACAGAAGGATGGCATGGGATTTTGGGAGTGTCTTCATGTGCGCCCTAACGACCTGATGGGTTACGGGATGAACTCAACTGAACTGAACTTTCATTTTTGTTACCAGAGGATAAATCATTTTTTATCGTTATATTAACTGAATTTGTACAGTATAATAAAACGCCACCTCCCTTAGCCTTGTCTGATTAGACAGGAAGTTTGTGTGGGGATCAGATGGTCACAACCAGTGTCGACAAGGTCAGTCCGATTATTCACAAACTCAGTCCGATTATTCACAAGGTCTGATGGATTATTAACAAGGTCTGTCTGATTTTAACTGATCATTTGACCTCAATCAGACTTGACCATGAACTGCTCATGCCATTTCAGCTCAAGTTCAAGGATTATCAGTTTCAAATATAACCATTCGATATTTGATATTGCTGGACTGTGTTCTTGTCTGTCTAGTCCCCATTATTAGTTTGTGTTCTTGTCTAGTCCCCATTATTAGTCTTGTGTTCTTGTCTGTCTAGTCCCCATTATTAGTCTTGTGTTCTTGTCTGTCTAGTCCCCATTATTAGTTTGTGTTCTTGTCTAGTCCCCATTATTAGTCTTGTGTTCTTGTCTGTCTAGTCCCCATTATTAGTCTTGTGTTCTTGTCTGTCTAGTCCCCATTATTAGTTTGTGTTCTTGTCTAGTCCCCATTATTAGTCTTGTGTTCTTGTCTAGTCCCCATTATTAGTCTTGTGTTCTTGTCTGTCTAGTCCCCATTATTAGTCTTGTGTTCTTGTCTAGTCCCCATTATTAGTCTTGTGTTCTTGTCTTTCTAGTCCCCATTATTAGTTTGTGTTCTTGTCTGTCTAGTCCCCATTATTAGTCTTGTGTTCTTGTCTAGTCCCCATTATTAGTCTTGTGTTCTTGTCTAGTCCCCATTATTAGTCTTGTGTTCTTGTCTAGTCCCCATTATTAGTCTTGTGTTCTTGTCTTTCTAGTCCCCATTATTAGTTTGTGTTCTTGTCTGTCTAGTCCCCATTATTAGTCTTGTGTTCTTGTCTAGTCCCCATTATTAGTCTTGTGTTCTTGTCTAGTCCCCATTATTAGTCTTGTGTTCTTGTCTTTCTAGTCCCCATTATTAGTCTTGTGTTCTTGTCTGTCTAGTCCCCATTATTAGTCTTGTGTTCTTGTCTGTCTAGTCCCCATTATTAGTCTTGTGTTCTTGTCTAGTCCCCATTATTAGTGTTGTGTTCTTGTCTAGTCCCCATTATTAGTCTTGTGTTCTTGTCTAGTCCCCATTATTAGTCTTGTGTTCTTGTCTAGTCCCCATTATTAGTCTTGTGTTCTTGTCTGTCTAGTCCCCATTATTAGTCTTGTGTTCTTGTCTTTCTAGTCCCCATTATTAGTCTTGTGTTCTTGTCTAGTCCCCATTATTAGTCTTGTGTTCTTGTCTGTCTAGTCCCCATTATTAGTCTTGTGTTCTTGTCTAGTTCCCATTATTAGTCTTGTGTTCTTGTCTAGTCCCCATTATTAGTCTTGTGTTCTTGTCTAGTCCCCATTATTAGTCTTGTGTTCTTGTCTTTCTAGTCCCCATTATTAGTCTTGTGTTCTTGTCTAGTCCCCATTATTAGTCTTGTGTTCTTGTCTGTCTAGTCCCCATTATTAGTCTTGTGTTCTTGTCTGTCTAGTCCCCATTATTAGTCTTGTGTTCTTGTCTAGTTCCCATTATTAGTCTTGTGTTCTTGTCTAGTCCCCATTATTAGTCTTGTGTTCTTGTCTGTCTAGTCCCCATTATTAGTCTTGTGTTCTTGTCTTTCTAGTCCCCATTATTAGTCTTGTGTTCTTGTCTAGTCCCCATTATTAGTCTTGTGTTCTTGTCTTTCTAGTCCCCATTATTAGTCTTGTGTTCTTGTCTAGTCCCCATTATTAGTCTTGTGTTCTTGTCTATTCCCCATTATTAGTCTTGTGTTCTTGTCTAGTCCCCATTATTAGTCTTGTGTTCTTGTCTAGTCCCCATTATTAGTCTTGTGTTCTTGTCTTTCTAGTCCCCATTATTAGTCTTGTGTTCTTGTCTAGTCCCCATTATTAGTCTTGTGTTCTTGTCTTTCTAGTCCCCATTATTAGTCTTGTGTTCTTGTCTAGTCCCCATTATTAGTCTTGTGTTCTTGTCTATTCCCCATTATTAGTCTTGTGTTCTTGTCTAGTCCCCATTATTAGTCTTGTGTTCTTGTCTAGTCCCCATTATTAGTCTTGTGTTCTTGTCTAGTCCCCATTATTAGTCTTGTGTTCTTGTCTGTCTAGTCCCCATTATTAGTCTTGTGTTCTTGTCTGTCTAGTCCCCATTATTAGTCTTGTGTTCTTGTCTGTCTAGTCCCCATTATTACTCTTGTGTTCTTGTCTGTCTAGTCCCCATTATTAGTCTTCTGTTCTTGTCTATTCCCCATTATTAGTCTTGTGTTCTTGTCTATTTCCCATTATTAGTCTTGTGTTCTTGTCTAGTCCCCATTATTAGTCTTATGTTCTTGTCTAGTCCCCATTATTAGTCTTGTGTTCTTGTCTAGTCCCCATTATTAGTCTTGTGTTCTTGTCTGTCTAGTCCCCATTATTAGTCTTGTGTTCTTGTCTGTCTAGTCCCCATTATTAGTCTTGTGTTCTTGTCTGTCTAGTCCCCATTATTACTCTTGTGTTCTTGTCTGTCTAGTCCCCATTATTAGTCTTCTGTTCTTGTCTATTCCCCATTATTAGTCTTGTGTTCTTGTCTATTTCCCATTATTAGTCTTGTGTTCTTGTCAGTCTAGTCCCCATTATTAGTCTTCTGTTCTTGTCTATTCCCCATTATTAGTCTTGTGTTCTTGTCTATTTCCCATTATTAGTCTTGTGTTCTTGTCTATTCCCCATTATTAGTCTTGTGTTCTTGTCTAGTCCCCATTATTAGTCTTGTGTTCTTGTCTGTCTAGTCCCCATTATTACTCTTGTGTTCTTGTCAGTCTAGTCCCCATTATTAGTCTTCTGTTCTTGTCTATTCCCCATTATTAGTCTTCTGTTCTTGTCTATTCCCCATTATTAGTCTTCTGTTCTTGTCTAGTCCCCATTATTAGTCTTGTGTTCTTGTCTATTTCCCATTATTAGTCTTGTGTTCTTGTCTAGTCCCCATTATTAGTCTTGTGTTCTTGTCTATTCCCCATTATTAGTCTTGTGTTCTTGTCTAGTCCCCATTATTAGTCTTGTGTTCTTGTCTATTTCCCATTATTAGTCTTGTGTTCTTGTCTGTCTAATCCCCATTATTAGTCTTGTGTTCTTGTCAGTCTAGTCCCCATTATTAGTCTTCTGTTCTTGTCTATTCCCCATTATTAGTCTTCTGTTCTTGTCTAGTCCCCATTATTAGTTTGTGTTCTTGTCTGTCTAATCCCCATTATTAGTCTTGTGTTCTTGTCAGTCTAGTCCCCATTATTAGTCTTCTGTTCTTGTCTATTCCCCATTATTAGTCTTGTGTTCTTGTCTATTTCCCATTATTAGTCTTGTGTTCTTGTCTGTCTAATCCCCATTATTAGTCTTGTGTTCTTGTCAGTCTAGTCCCCATTATTAGTCTTCTGTTCTTGTCTATTCCCCATTATTAGTCTTCTGTTCTTGTCTATTCCCCATTATTAGTCTTCTGTTCTTGTCTAGTCCCCATTATTAGTCTTGTGTTCTTGTCTATTTCCCATTATTAGTCTTGTGTTCTTGTCTGTCTAATCCCCATTATTTGTCTTGTGTTCTTGTCTAGTCCCCATTATTAGTCTTCTGTTCTTGTCTGTCTAGTCCCCATTATTAGTCTTGTGTTCTTGTCTAGTCCTCATTATTAGTCTTCTGTTCTTGTCTGTCTAGTCTCCATTATTAGTCTTGTCTAGTCCCCATTATTAGTCTTGTGTTCTTGTCTAGTCCCCATTATTAGTCTTGTGTTCTTGTCTAGTCCCCATTATTAGTCTTGTGTTCTTGTCTAGTCCCCATTATTAGTCTTGTGTTCTTGTCTATTTCCCATTATTAGTCTTGTGTTCTTGTCTAGTCCCCATTATTAGTCTTGTGTTCTTGTCTAGTCCCCATTATTAGTCTTGTGTTCTTGTCTAGTCCCCATTATTAGTCTTGTGTTCTTGTCTAGTCCCCATTATTAGTCTTGTGTTCTTGTCTAGTCCCCATTATTAGTCTTGTGTTCTTGTCTAGTCCCCATTATTAGTCTTGTGTTCTTGTCTAGTCCCCATTATTAGTCTTGTGTTCTTGTCTAGTCCCCATTATTAGTCTTGTGTTCTTGTCTATTTCCCATTATTAGTCTTGTGTTCTTGTCTAGTCCCCATTATTAGTCTTGTGTTCTTGTCTAGTCCCCATTATTAGTCTTGTGTTCTTGTCTATTTCCCATTATTAGTCTTGTGTTCTTGTCTAGTCCCCATTATTAGTCTTGTGTTCTTGTCTAGTCCCCATTATTAGTCTTGTGTTCTTGTCTAGTCCCCATTATTAGTCTTGTGTTCTTGTCTAGTCCCCATTATTAGTCTTGTGTTCTTGTCTAGTCCCCATTATTAGTCTTGTGTTCTTGTCTAGTCCCCATTATTAGTCTTGTGTTCTTGTCTAGTCCCCATTATTAGTCTTGTGTTCTTGTCTATTTCCCATTATTAGTCTTGTGTTCTTGTCTAGTCCCCATTATTAGTCTTGTGTTCTTGTCTAGTCCCCATTATTAGTCTTGTGTTCTTGTCTAGTCCCCATTATTAGTCTTGTGTTCTTGTCTATTTCCCATTATTAGTCTTGTGTTCTTGTCTATTTCCCATTATTAGTCTTGTGTTCTTGTCTAGTCCCCATTATTAGTCTTGTGTTCTTGTCTAGTCCTCATTATTAGTCTTCTGTTCTTGTCTGTCTAGTCTCCATTATTAGTCTTGTCTAGTCCCCATTATTAGTCTTGTGTTCTTGTCTATTTCCCATTATTAGTCTTGTGTTCTTGTCTAGTCCCCATTATTAGTCTTGTGTTCTTGTCTAGTCCCCATTATTAGTCTTCTGTTCTTGTCTGTCTAGTCCCCATTATTAGTCTTGTGTTCTTGTCTAGTCCTCATTATTAGTCTTCTGTTCTTGTCTGTCTAGTCTCCATTATTAGTCTTGTCTAGTCCCCATTATTAGTCTTGTGTTCTTGTCTATTTCCCATTATTAGTCTTGTGTTCTTGTCTAGTCCCCATTATTAGTCTTGTGTTCTTGTCTAGTCCCCATTATTAGTCTTCTGTTCTTGTCTGTCTAGTCCCCATTATTAGTCTTGTGTTCTTGTCTAGTCCTCATTATTAGTCTTCTGTTCTTGTCTGTCTAGTCTCCATTATTAGTCTTGTCTAGTCCCCATTATTAGTCTTGTGTTCTTGTCTATTTCCCATTATTAGTCTTGTGTTCTTGTCTGTCTAATCCCCATTATTAGTCTTGTGTTCTTGTCTGTCTAGTCCCCATTATTAGTCTTGTCTAGTCCCCATTATTAGTCTTGTGTTCTTGTCTAGTCCCCATTATTAGTCTTGTGTTCTTGTCTAGTCCCCATTATTAGTCTTGTGTTCTTGTCTATTTCCCATTATTAGTCTTGTGTTCTTGTCTGTCTAATCCCCATTATTTGTCTTGTGTTCTTGTCTAGTCCCCATTATTAGTCTTCTGTTCTTGTCTGTCTAGTCCCCATTATTAGTCTTGTGTTCTTGTCTAGTCCTCATTATTAGTCTTCTGTTCTTGTCTGTCTAGTCCCCATTATTAGTCTTGTGTTCTTGTCTAGTCCCCATTATTAGTCTTGTGTTCTTGTCTAGTCCCCATTATTAGTCTTGTGTTCTTGTCTAGTCCCCATTATTAGTCTTGTGTTCTTGTCTATTTCCCATTATTAGTCTTGTGTTCTTGTCTATTTCCCATTATTAGTCTTGTGTTCTTGTCTAGTCCCCATTATTAGTCTTATGTTCTTGTCTAGTCCCCATTATTAGTCTTGTGTTCTTGTCTAGTCCCCATTATTAGTCTTGTGTTCTTGTCTAGTCCCCATTATTAGTCTTGTGTTCTTGTCTAGTCCCCATTATTAGTCTTGTGTTCTTGTCTATTTCCCATTATTAGTCTTGTGTTCTTGTCTAGTCCCCATTATTAGTCTTGTGTTCTTGTCTAGTCCCCATTATTAGTCTTGTGTTCTTGTCTGTCTAGTCCCCATTATTAGTCTTGTGTTCTTGTCTAGTCCCCATTATTAGTCTTGTGTTCTTGTCTAGTCCCCATTATTAGTCTTATGTTCTTGTCTAGTCCCCATTATTAGTCTTATGTTCTTGTCTGTCTAGGTAATGTGTTTGACTACAGTCTGTCTGTGTCTATTATGATAGCAATATTTAAAGAAATCAAAAGTGCGAAGATGAAGATCTGATTGAGCTCACTTGCCATCGGACAGCAAATAGAAGGCAATGGCCGTTCCGATGACCTCTTGCATGTCCGAGCCAATGATGGCTATCTCGATCATTACCCACAGAACCAGTCTGGGCCCCTTCTTGTAGTTCTGGTAACAGACCTCCGCCAGATGCTGGCCAGTGACAACTCCCAACCTGGCAGCCAGCCTCTGCATCAAGAGGCCCAGAATCGTGGCAGACATCAACACCCACAGCAACTGGGGCAGACGACAAATAAAAAGTTATAACTTTTCGTCTCTCTCTCTCTTTTTTTTCTTCTACCTATCTCTCTCATTCTCTCTTAACTTAACTTAACTTAACGTCTTTATACTGGCTTAGAAGACCCTGCCGAGTCTGTATACAACCAGTTTCATTTACATCACATTGCTCTAAAAGCTATGTGCATCAAATCTGTTCTTAAATGCACTAACTGTCCCTGCCTCCACCCCCTCCCCTGGCAATGCATTCCAAGCAGACGCCACTCTCTGACTAAAAATATATTTCCTAATATCTAACCTCGACCTCTCTTTAGTCAGCTTGTAGCTATGCCCTCGTGTTATTGTAGGTGGCTGTATTTTAAAAAACTTGTTATAGTCTAATTTATTGATTCCTCTGATCATCTTATAAACCTGTATTAAGTCACCCCGAATCCTTCTCTCTTCGAGACACTGTAGGCCGGTTTTTCTGAGTCGTTCATCGTAACTGTAATTCTGGAATCCCACTATCATCTTTGTCGCTCTTTTTTGTATCCTTTCCAGCATGTTTATATCTCCTCTATGATAAGTACTCCACACCTCTCTATCCTACCTCTCTCTTTCTCGCTCTCTCTCTATTTCTCACTCTCTCTATATCTCACTATATCTCTCCTTCTCCCTCTCTCTCTCTCTCTATTTATATATATCATACACATATAATTGAGTCTAATAATAGCCGTCCATCCACAAGAGTTGATAACAAGAGCAATCAGACATCTTGTATTGCCACTTACCGATGGGCCTCAGCTGGCACGGACACCCTTCCACATACGGAGCGTGTCATGTCAGAGTTGGACATGCGATTGTCAGTTGTTTTGTCTTTTCACAGCACACTTATCCGCGCCTTGGAGGCCCGGCGTTCCTCAGGAATGGAGACACCTCTGAAGGTGGTTCTATGCCCTGCCTGGCAGTCCTGAGCTAGACACTCCCAGAGTTGCATCCACGTTAGTTGAAGCGTGTCAGAGATACTTTGAGGGAATCTTAGAAGCTCTTCTTTTGTCCACTGACTAGATGCAGGTCCTCTTTCAGCTCAGATACATTAGTTGTTTGGTGATGAGGTGATCTGGCATGCGCACGACGTGGTCTATCTCTCTCTACCTCCCCCTCTCTCTCTTCCTCTCCCCCCTTCCTCCCCAATCTCTCTCCCCCTCCCTCTCTTCCTCTCCATCCTTCGCCCTCTCCCTCCTTCCTCTATCTCTCTCCATCCCTCTCCCCTCTCTCTTCATCTCCAACCTTCTTCCTCTCTCTACCTCTCCCTCCTCCCTCTCTCACTGCTGAGTTTACTGACTCAGTTTGTTGTCATTCTCAGCAGGCACAAGAACTGAACCAGAGTAATACAAATTCTTTGTCTCTCGTCTAGCCAGGACCACCATTCAGCACGTACAACTGCCCTGGATCATAGTGGGTTAGCCTTCTATCTAGCCCTCCCAAATGAACATTGCCTCTCCTTTTTATTGTACTAGTAGCTCCTCTTTAAACAACATGGCCGCTGATCACGAGCTACTCCTGTCCTATCCGTTGCAGTGCCAGCCACTCGAACCACTATGTAACATCTGTCAAGCTCCTCCCACTAAAACCTGTTCACTAAACTGTCTTTTCTTGTCATCCCAGTCAATCTGACAGTGACAGTTGTGTCATCAAATTCTATCGCTCCATACCTCTACCCTCTTTTCTGTGTCGCTCCATACCTCTGCCCTCTTTTCTGTGTCGCTCCATACCTCTACCCTCTTTTCTGTGTCGCTCCATACCTCTGCCCTCTTTTCTGTGTCGCTCCATACCTCTGCCCTCTTTTCTGTGTCGCTCCATACCTCTGCCCTCTTTTCTGTGTCGCTCCATACCTCTACCCTCTTTTCTGTTTCGCTCCATACCTCTACCCTCTTTTCTGTGTCGCTCCATACCTCTACCCTCTTTTCTGTGTCGCTCCATACCTCTGCCCTCTTTCCTGTGTCGCTCCATACCTCTACCCTCTTTTCTGTGTCGCTCCATACCTCTGCCCTCTTTTCTGTGTCGCTCCATACCTCTGCCCTCTTTTCTGTGTCGCTCCATACCTCTGCCCTCTTTTCTGTGTCGCTCCATACCTCTGCCCTCTTTTCTGTGTCGCTCCATACCTCTGCCCTCTTTTCTGTGTCGCTCCATACCTCTGCCCTCTTTTCTGTGTCGCTCCATACCTCTGCCCTCTTTTCTGTGTCGCTCCATACCTCTACCCTCTTTCCTGTGTCATTCCATACCTCTACCCTCTTTCCTGTGTCATTCCATACCTCTACCCTCTTTTCTGTAACTCTGGCAGCAAATGGGCTCAACTAGAACCCCCACCATTTTGTTTTTACAACAGGCCCTTAACTCACTGACAGTAAACATTTCTCTCTCTCTCTCTCTCTATCTCTCTCTCTCTCTTGTTACTAATCAAAACCAAGCTTTGTCAATGAATGTCCCACATGCATGACCTTAGCTTGACCTATTTCTACCTGAGTTAAAATATCCTAGTTCTTTTCTCAGAGAATAAATTGCCAGCCCTAAGGCCTCTGCTCCCCAGGGACCTTTCACAACCATATCTCCACCCTCAATCTGGAATACATGTATACAGTTACCTTGAACTTCGCTACTGCTCCTGACTGAAGGTCAGACTCAATATTTCCAGGGTCAAGGTAAGCGATGCTCATAAGAAAGCCTGGTCCAGTGAATGCCCACAGCTTGCGGAAACTAAAACACGTTGTCTTAGAGAAGATGGGAGAAATATTGTCTTAGAGAAGATGAGAGAAATGTTGTCTTAGAGAAGATGGGAGACATGTTGTCATAGAGAAGATGGGAGAAATGTTGTCATAGAGAAGAAGGGAGAAATGTTTTGTCATAGAGAAGAAGGGAGAAATGTTGTCTTAGAGAAGGGAGAAATGTTATAGAGAAGATGGGAGAAATGTTGTCTTAGAGAAGATGGGAGAAATGTTGTCTTAGAGAAGATGGGAGAAATACTGTCATAGAGAAGATGGGAGAAATACTGTCTTAGAGAAGATGGAAGAAATGTTTTAGCAAAGATGGAAGAAATGTTTTAGCAAAGATAAGTGAAATGTTTTAGAGAAGATGGGAGAAATGTTGTCTTAGAAAAGATGGGAAAGATGTTGTCTTAGTATTGTCTTGCCAGAGTCATTTGGTCAAAGTCACTAGGAGCAACATTGTGGTGGACAGTGGATGTGTGTGGTGGACAGTGGATGTGTGTTGTGGGCAGTGGATGTGTGTGGTAGACAGTGGATGTTTGTGGTGGACAGTGGATTTTTGTGATGGACAGTGGATGTTTGTGGTGGACATTGTATGTTTGTGGTGGACAGTGGATGTGTGTGGTGGACATTGGATGTGTGTGGTTGACAGTGGATGTGTGTGGTGGACAGTGGATGTTTGTGGTGGACAGTGGATTTTTGTGGTGGACAGTGGATGTTTGTGGTGGACATTGTATGTTTGTGGTGGACATTGGATGTGTGTGGTCGACAGTGGATGTGTGTGGTGGACATTGGATGTTTGTGGTGGACAGTGGATTTGTTTGGTGGACAGTGTATGTGGGTGGTGGACAGTGGATGTTTGTGGTGGACAGTGGATGTGTAACAGATCTTAGCTGTAGAGACAATATATAGGTAGGAGCTTAGACATGTTTTAACATGTAACAGTTTGGAGGAAGATAGGAAGAGCTTAGACAACCATCTTTTTTCTTTATTTTTCGTGGGATTTGAGTCAGTGCAGCTGAACTCAGTCCCGCCAGAATTTGAGTAACCAAAATGTACCATGTACGCTTTGTATGCGCAGGTGAGATTTTGGTAAACATACATAACCTGATGTAAGTTACAGGCAATGTGTCGACACCTGGAAAGATTGGGGTGGTAGACTTGTTGCCGCCAACAGACCTGCGTCATCTAGAAACCACGTGAACAGGATGGGGGCTAATGGCAAAAAGACGGACAAAAATGCGGACTGTTTTGGAAATCAGGTGATCTGTGGAGGCAGATCAAACATAAATCCCAGCAGAGAGACATGACGGCATTACTTAAGAAGACATTCGAAAGAGACGCTCAGTTGAGGGCAGGCGGAGGAGAGAGAAGATTTCACTTCAGAGACAGAGGTACTTTGCAAAGTGATGCTCAGTTGAGCGCAGGCAATGGAAAATATTGAGGTAGATTTGAGTTGAAAACCAAATTACATTCGAAAACTTTAGAAAGAGACATTCAGTTGAGAGCAGGCGGTGGAGAGAAAAGACTTGACTTCAAGCATTACATGAGAAGACATTCGAAAGAAACGCTCAGTTGAGAGCAGGCGGTGGAGAGAAAAGACTTGACTTCAAGCATTACATGAGAAGACATTCGAAAGAAACGCTCAGTTGAGAGCAGGCGGTGGAGAGAAAAGACTTGACTTCAAGCATTACATGAGAAGACATTCGAAAGAAACGCTCAGTTGAGAGCAGGCGGTGGAGAGAAAAGACTTGACTTCAAGCATTACATGAGAAGACATTCGAAAGAAACGCTCAGTTGAGAGCAGGCGGTGGAGAGAAAAGACTTGACTTCAAGCATTACATGAGAAGACATTCGAAAGAAACGCTCGATGGAAAGAAGGTGAGAGAATGAGGCAGATTTGAGTTGAGATTTAGGCGACGGAGAGAGGCAGTTGAGATAGAAACTCAGCAAGCAAGGTAACTACCCTCATATTATGTAGTGGTCGTGATTACAAGTAGTCAGTAGCTTATAGAGGCCGTCTTCCAGTCATCCCATTCATCATATTGACGCAGTCCTACTGGTCACGTCGACATCACTTTGATCACGTGAATGAAAGTCGTCAGTCGCAGCTAGAGGCAGTTGTCGAGTGATCCCATGGATCATATTTGATACAGTCTATCCTGACCACGTCGAGACCACGTTGGTCTACTGCCGACAAGAGGAACAAGACCACGGACGTCATACTCAGGTTTAGAACCTACGAGCTTCATCCTCAGCGACAATCTGCAACCAAGTTTGATCGTATCAGACCAGATTCGGTGAGGTGAAAGAACTGGGCAATAACAGTATCGATAGGGTTAGGTTTAGCGGTAGGAGTGTTTTAGATAAGCTTGTGAGAGAAAGAATTTCAGTTCTTAGAGAGTTTATAGTTGGTGGTGGTACTGGAATAAAGATTTTGTGTTTCTTGAATTTGTTTAGAGTGAGTGTAGAGTGAAATAGAATAGAGCAGACCCCTTTACTGTCTGCGGCAGAGCTCCATCAAATAGATCGGCTCTGGTACAGATGTTTGTGGTGGACAGTGAATGATTGTGGTGGACAGTGGATGCTTGTCAATGTCCAACTAACTAGAGAAGAAACAATTCCAGAACGTTTCTACAATCAACTGTAAAACCTTTTGTATGAAATCAAAGAAAAGAGCTTTAAAAATGAAAGTGCATGAAGAGAAATAGAAAGTGGGGGTGAAAAAACAGTTATTAGGGTATGCTACAGATGTCCATCAAGTCAAAAAGAGGAAGATGAGGAGCTGATTAGTAGCATAGCAAAGGCAAGTGAAGGGAAATTATTATTAATGGGAGATTTCAACTATCCAGAAATAAAATGGGATATGGCAGAAGCACTTGTAGAGTCAAAACCTTTTGTTAAGTGCATAACTGACAATTTTTTAATTCAACATGTAGAAGCAGCCACCAGAGGCAAAAACATACTCGACCTAGTTTTTACTACAGAGGAAAATATTATTGAAAACGTTAAAGTTGGGGAACTGTTTGGTTCAAGTGACCATCAAATCATCCGTTTGGATCTTATTGCAGGGAAAGAAGTTAACATACACACGTGACATACGACTACTCTAAGACAGATGTTAAGAAGCCAACATAATGTGGAAAGATATTGTCGAAGCAAAAGGTGTTGAACAGGAGTGAGAAAGTTTTAAAACAGTTCTAGAAAAGCTAAAAGAGGAATGTGTTCCATGTAGGGAGGTAAACCCCAAGCGTAAAAAGTGGATAACTAGATTTGTAGTGAAATGTAGAAGAGCTAAAAATAAAGCATGGAAAAAATATATAGAGGCAGGCAAATCAATAGAAACAGATTTAAAATATTTGGACAAGCAAAACATAGCTCAGAAAGTGAATAAAGCAACAAAAATAGATTTACAAATAAAAACTTACTCATAGGATCAAGACTGATAGAAAAGGCTTCTTTTCTTATGTTAGAAATAAACAAAGAACGAAAGACAAAGTAGGCCCTCTCATAGACAGTACCAGAAAAATAATAAGTGAGAATAGGGAGGCAGTTAATCTACTCAATCAGTACTTTAGCACAGTCTACACAAAAGAGGACTGCTCCAAGATCCCAGAGCCTATAGATATTTTTCAAAGAGACATGGATACAGCGGGATTAAGATCAATCTGTATTACAGAGGAAATGGTTTTATTTTAAATTGGAGGGGTTGAAAGTGGATAAATGTCCAGGTCAAGATGGTATTCATCCAAAATTGCTATTTGAAATTAGAGACCAACTAGCAAAACCATTGGCTATATTATGTTCTCAATTACTTGCAAAAGGGATTGTTCCAGGGGATTGGAAAGATGCAGGAGTGATCCCCTTATTCAAAAAGGGCAGAGATTGTTGTAGGATGTATTCGATGGAAGTTGAAAGATAAATGATGATCAGTCTACAAAGCAAATGCAAATATTATCTTCTTCTTCTTCGTACGCTGTCAGACGTCAACTTGAATTTGTTAGAAGAAAGCAGCCGTCATCCTGAGGCTGTCGACACTGCCATTAGCTTGTCTAGTGTTGCCACTGGTAATGGCCACATGTGCTTTCTCTGGTCCTCGCACGTCGGGCAATTTTGCAGCAGATGTTCAGTGGTCATTTTCCCTGTGCCACACGAGCATTTATCAGTGCCACCTATCTTCAATTTATTGAATAGATGGTACCTCAGTCTGTTGTGCCCTGTGCGGAGTCTGAAGACCACGACCTGCTCTCTTCTGTTCAGCTAGTAGTAGGCATCATTTTTTGTGTAGCCAGTATGTTCTGTTTCCCATTTGGCCATGTATCTGGCTCTAATAAGCCTTTTGGACTCTTCATAGGTCAGACTAGAATCTGGTTGTAGTAGTCTTGCACCTTCTTTTGCCCGTCTGTCTGCCTCCTCGTTGCCTTGGATGTTACAGTACCACTACTCTTTTTGGTGCGAACTGCTGGCATAGTTGACAGAGTACTGCTCTTAAATCATTAAGTTCAGTATTTTTCTGGCTTTTTAGTGCTGTGACTACGGCCAGGGCATCTGTGAACAGGACTATCTGGCTTTCATTGCTTTCGCCTGTGAGCATTGCTTATACTGCAGCCTTCAGTGCCTCTGCCTCCGCTCTGAAATTGCTTAAGAATTTTCCAGTTGCCACTGACAGTGTTAATTTTCTACCATTTGGTAAGCTCAGGAATACCCCTGCGCCTCTGTTCTGTGTTGTGTTTGTTACAGAACCGTCTGTGTATGCATGGGCCCAGTTCATGCTTAGGTAGTTTTCCGCTATTTACCTCAGGGTTATGTCTCTTCTTTCTTGTTTAGTCTGGCTGTTCTTGTTTCCAATACCTGGTATATTTTCTACCGCCTCCGGAATGATATACTGCTTCCATGTGGGTTTGCGTACAGTAGGGATGGACTTTGGTGTTGTTACGGTGTTCATAGGGTCTTCGCTCATTTTTGGTTTGGCTATTTCTGCAAAGTTTCTTCGCTTTAGTTTCTCATTTCCAAATCTATTTAGTCTCTGGTGCATTGGATGGTCTGTCAGTCTTCTGAGTTTCTCTGCTTGCTGCTGGGCTCTGCAGTCTCTTCTGTCTGTCATGGATTGCAGATTTGTAATCTTTTCGAGTTCTACAATTGGCGTTGACTTCATGCCTCCTGTTATAACTCTCATGGCTTGGTTTTGAAGTTTGCTAATTTTATCCAAGTTCGCCTTTGCTGCTGTTGTCCATGCCGCAATGCCATACTCGAGAACTGGTCTCACTCTTCCAGTGTACAGTTTCTTTAGTATTCTTTCGTCTGCTCCCCAGCTTGTGCCAGCAATTTTCCTCATGATTGCCATTCTTTGTCTGGCTCTCATTCGGTTTCTTTCGATCTGACTTTTCCATGTCATGCGCCGATCAAATGTGACTCCCAGGTAGTTTGGGTTGTCGTTTGGCTGCAGATATTTACTGTTAAGACTTATTTTGTTGTTCTCGGGTTTATTTGAAAGCGAAAATATCGTACATATTGTTTTTTCCTCATTTATTTTGACCAGCCATGAGTTCGCCCACTCCTCCAGCGATGTTAGGGCCTGCTGCATCTGATTGCTTGCTATGGTGAGATTTTTTTTCAGAGGTCCACATAGCCAGATCGTCTGCAAACATGGAGCTGTGGACTCTTCTTGGTATATTCTCTGTGATTTTGTTTATATACACCAGGAAAAGTGTGGGTGACAGTACTCCCCCTTGGGGTACTCCCTGCTCAAGTGTCACCTTTTTGCTCATCTGCCCTTGTACTTGAACTCTGGCTGTTCTGTTTTTGAGGTAGTGGCTGATCCATTTGTACATTTTTCCACAAAGTTCACTTCTTCGTAGCTTGACTTTAAGTCCCTCTTTCCAGACTTTGTCAAATGCCTTTTCTAGGTCCACCAAAACCGCTACTGTGTGTTTTTTCTCCTGGTAGGCATCTTCTATTTCCTGAGCTATGAGGGTGACCTGATCCTCAGTGGATCTGTGCTTTCTAAAGCCTGCTTGCTGTGGAATGAGTATGTGTTTTTCTTCCAGATGCCACATCAGTCTGGTGTTTATCATACGCTCCATCAGTTCTCCTACACAGCTCAGTAGACTGATAGGCCTGTATCCATTTGGATCTGTTCTATCTTTTTCTTTCTTTGGTACTGGTATAAGTACAGCATCTTTCCATGCCTGCGGTACAATTCCCCTTTTCCATCTTTGGTTCAGGACGGACAGTACCTTCCTCTTTGCTGTTTGGCCCAAGCCCATCAGCATTTCGTTTGTTACCCCATCTTTTCTGGGCGATTTCTTTTTCTTTAGAGTTCTCATGGCCTCATCCATTTCGTTCATTGTTAGTTTTGCCATCATGTGCTCCTCTGGTGCCATCTTGATGTGGTCGTGGCTCTTTTGTTCTTCACTAATGTCTGTATGCCTGTCTATAGGGACATCAATGTGGTTTGCTATGGCATAATGTTCTATAAAGACGTTTGCTGCTTTTTTTCCGGTAAGCATGTTGTCGCCCTGCTTGATGGTAATTTGTTTATTTGATGGTGTTTCGTCGTTCATGGTTCTAACTAAATTCCATAGTTTGTTCCCGTCTTTATCTAGATTAAGGCTTTCTGTTTTGTTTTTCCAACTGTCTCTTGTTATTTGGTTCAGTGTTCTTTTGTATTTCGCGTGATGGCCTTGAGGGCGATATTTGCTTCCATAGATTGCTCTCTCTCTCTGCCATGTCCCTAGCATTTGAGACTTCATCCTCTGCTTTCTGCAGTTCATGATTCCAATAGGGCTTGTAGGTTTTCCTTGCCGCTCTTGGGATGGTTTCGGTGGCTGCTTGCAGTATTGCTTTGCTTAGGCTTTCCACCATAAGTTTTATATTGCTAGTTCGTGTGTTGATATTTTCACACAGTCCATCTGTCAGCATTGCAAATCTGTCTCAGTCGGCTCATCTATAGTTTCAACGTGGCAGCGATTTTATTTCCTGGGGGTCTACTTCCATATCAATTTCTAGTCTAATTGGCCTGTGGTGGCCACCTGCCAATTGGTCGAGCACCTGGCGATCTATTTTGTGGTGAATATCTTCCGTGGAGAAGGCCAAGTCTGGAGTGGAAGTGGTATGCCATGTTCTAGAATAGAAGCTAGGGCTGTCCTCCGGCCTTTTGATAAGATAGAGATTTGTGTCTATCTCCCAGTCTTCCACTTCATCACCTCTGTTGTCTGTGTCCGAGTATCCCCATCTCTCCGAGTGACTGTTGAAGTCTCCAACCACTAGGCAGCTGGAGTCCTTGATTTCCATACTCGAGAGCGACAGGTCTTTGTTGGGTGGACCATACAGGTTGAATATACGGGTTTCGTTTTCTGTGTCATTATGTCGGCTCCTACAATTTCTGCTTGTCCCGTGTGATTTACAGATACTGCGCTACTTGGTATGCAGTTTCGAGTCAGTATCAGCACACCTCCTTTGTGACCTTCTCTATCAAGTCGGAAGGTCTGGTATCCTCTGATTGAGAAACTGTGGTTTTTGTTGAGGTGCGTTTCTTGGATACATGCCACGTCTATTTTACATTCGTACAGGCGATTTGTTAGGGAAACCTTTTTGTTAAAGACTCCCTCTGCGTTCCACTGTAGTATTTTAAGTGTCTTGAGTTTTTGGTCAATAGCTCTTGCCCCATCTCCTTGTGCCTTGATTCCACAGCACACGGGTGGGTGACCACCAGAAATGCAAATAATATGAGATATACATATTTTTTTTTAATACATCTGGTCCCAGTACCCTAAACTACTTACTGTGCCTACATCTGGTCACAGTAACCTAAACTACTTACTGTGCCTACATCTGGTCACAGTAGCCTAAACTACTTACTGTGCCTAAATCTGGTCACAGTAACCTAAATTACTTACTGTGCCTACATCTGGTCCCAGTACCCTAAACTACTTACTGTGCCTACATCTGGTCACAGTAAACTAAACTACTTACTGTGCCTACATCTGGTCACAGTAAACTAAACTACTTACTGTGCCTAAATCTGGTCACATTAACCTAAACTACTTAATGTGCCTACATCTGGTCCCAGTACTCAAAACTACTTACTGTGCCTACATCTGGTCACAGTAACCTAAACTACTTACTGTGCCTACATCTGGTCACAGTAACCTAAACTACTTACTGTGCCTACATCTGGTCACAGTAACCTAAACTACTTACTGTGCCTACATCTGGCCACAGTAACCTAAACTACTTACTGTGCCTACATCTGGCCACAGTAACCTAAACTACTTACTGTGCCTACATCTGGCCACAGTAACCTAAACTACTTACTGTGCATACATCTGGTCACAGTAACCTAAATTACTTACTGTGCCTACATCTGGTCACAGTAACCAAAACTACTTACTGTGCCTACATCTGGTCCCAGTACCCTAAACTATTTACTGTGCCTACATTTGGTCCCAGTACCCTAAACTACTTACTTCGTCTACATCTGGGATGGCTATCTTCTCATTAAAGTAGGTCGAGGCTACAGTCTCCATTTTGTCCTTGTCACGAGATGCTGGGCTGCTACAATCCTTGACGGTGGTTCCTTGTCCATCTTCTGACATCTCCAACACGGGGACAGGCTCTGTGAACCAGCATGTAAGAGGAACATATATAATACATCAATCCATCAGCAATTAACAAATTTTCTTCCTTTATGAAAACTTGCAAGTAAACATAACAAAATAATTAAACGCAAGGAACAACAAACAAACTTTTTAACTGAAGACTCCAAACATTAGGGCCAGTTACTAAGTAACTTGACCTCTAGACCAAACATTAGGACCACGTACTCAGTCACTTGACCTCTAGACCAAACATTAGAACCAGTTACTAAGTCACTTGACCTCTAGACCAAACATTAGGACCATGTACTCAGCCACTTGACCTCTAGACCAAACATTAGAACCAGTTACTAAGTCACTTGACCTCTAGACCAAACATTAGAACCAGTTACTAAGTCACTTGACCTCTAGACCAAACATTAGCACCACATACTAAGTCACTTGACCTCTAGACCAAACATTAGCACCAGTTACTAAGTCACTTGACCTCTAGACCAAACATTAGAACCATGTACTAAGTCACTTGACCTCTAGACCAAACATTAGAACCAGTTACTAAGTCACTTGACCTCTAGACCAACCATTAGAACCACGTACTAAGTCACTCGACCTCTAGACCAAACATTAGAACCAGTTACTAAGTCACTTGACCTCTAGACCAAACATTAGCACCAGTTACTAAGTCACTTGACCAAGATTAAATAAGTGCATCCAATTATTGGAGTTAACTTCTTTATACTGGTTTAGAAAACTACAGGGTTTTTATATTGTTGATTGTCCAATGATTTGCCTTATTCTATCTTTGTTGGATGTCTGCTGTAATTCTTCCGTCTCCTAATAACGTGCTCCCTGAGGATGTGAAATCTTTCACCTGTTTGATAAGAACGATATTGAAGTCTCCTCCTCAGGTTTCTCTGTGTTGATGTTCATGTTGTATTCTTGATGTGTTGCATTTAGTTCATCACTATGTTCTGGTATTTGTAGTTCTGAAGTTACTATGACAACTTGATCTTCACTATGTTCTTGTAGTTCTGAAGTTACTATGACAACTTGATCTTCACTATGTTCTTGTAGTTCTGAAGTTACTATGACAACTTGATCTTCACTATGTTCTTGTAGTTCTGAAGTTACTATGACAACTTGATCTTCACTATGTTCTTGTAGTTCTGAAGTTACTATGACAACTTGATCTTCACTATGTTCTTGTAGTTCTGAAGTTACTATGACAACTTGATCTTCACTATGTTCTTGTAGTTCTGAAGTTACTATGACAACTTGATCTTCACTATGTTCTTGTAGTTCTGAAGTTACTATGACAACTTGATCTTCACTATGTTCTTGTAGTTCTGAAGTTACTATGACAACTTGATCTTCACTATGTTCTTGTAGTTCTGAAGTTACTATGACAACTTGATCTTCACTATGTTCTGGTAGTTCTAAAGTTGCTATGACAACTTGATCATCATCGAAAAGAAGTTCATTAAAGAGTTCACCAATGGCTTACTCCTTTCACTTGAGTTTGCCGTTTTAGAAATGTTGTCTACCGATGTGATGAACAACAAAATGGATGGCACACATTCTAGTCATACGCCAGATTTGGTATCTTCTTCTTCTTCTTCATCGTACGCTGTTTACAGGGATATACACTGCATTGTGTTACTTGTTAAGCCTGTGGCTCAGTACATCCGATTTCAACAGGCGTTTCTGTAGGGATGCCCTCCTTAGCCTTAGGCTGTCCCCAGCCTATCTGCAAGGCAGCAGTTGTTTTTGGTCAGAGTTGTCTCTCTTAGGGAAGTTGTCTTACAGGACTATCGAGTCTTCCCTACTCGTGTCTATAGGGTTTGGCAATGATATGATATGATGGACTTTGTACTAGTTTGTACTATCCCGGAAGAGAGGCAGTCCAGTGTGACTGTGTCTCAGGATCGTCACGTCCTGCCAGAAACGTAGCATATGCATGTGAGTGAGGTATCTCTTTGCTCCCTTTATTTTCTCGGCTCATCTACAGTGATGGCACGCCTAGCATTCCCCGCCACCTGGGAGGTTGTCACAATAGGGCTGGGGTACAATGTCCGCTGGACTGCATCTCTTCTGCGTCCATTGGGATGACTGATAGCAGACAGAGGTAAAGAGCGAAGCAGGAGTGCATTTAACCAGGTGCATTTCTGCGGCTCAACCGGGCCGGGCTGAGACACGAGCCCCAGGTCCCAACCATATCGTAGCGTCCCATCAGAGCGGTGCTGAGATTTAGGCGTGATTCCGGCTTAGAGACGTTCGGCCGTAATCCCTCACATGGTAGCCTCGCGCCATTGGCTTATCAGCCTAGTACGTGAACCAAATGTCTGCGGCTCCTCTCGAATTGAGCAGGATTACCGTAGCAACGCCCTGTCATTAGTAGGGTAAGACTGACCTGTCTTCCGAGGGTCTAAATACCAGCGCCCGTTCACTATTAGACCCAATGAATCAATAGAGGGCTTTTTAGTCAGTAAATGACCAAGTGTCTGGAACCTGCGATTTCTGTAGGGTTAAGCAGGATTACCGTAGCAGACGCTCTTTCATTAAGAGGGTTAAAAACTGACCTGTATTCCGAGGGTCTAATACCAGCACACGTTCACTATTAGACCCAACGAAAGTGATCTCAGTCTGTCAGTAATTTTACAGTGTTGGGGTGTTGAGTCAAATTAAGCCGCAGGTTCCACTCATGGTGGTGCCCTTCCGTCAATTCCTTTATCGAACACTGAATAGAGGCTAATCGAGCCACAGACAGCTTAGCCCCAGATTTCCAAGGGTCTAATTCCAGCACCCGTTCCATATTAGACCCAACGAGAGTGCTCTCGGCCTGTCAATCATTTCAGTGTTGGCCGTGTTGAGTCAAATTAAGCTGCAGGCTCCACTCCTGGTGGTGCCCTTCCGTCAATTCCTTTAAGTTTCAGCTTTGCAACCATACTTCCCCCGGAACCCAAACACTTTGGTTTCCCGGCAGCTGCCCACAGAGTCATCGAAGCAACTCCTGCGGATCGCTAGTCGGCATCGTTTATGGTCAGAACTACGACGGTATCTGATCGTCTTCGCGCCTCTGACTTTCTTTCTTGATTAATGAAAACATTCTTGACAAATGCTTTCGCAGTAGCTCGTCTTGCGGCGATCCAAGAATTTCACCTCTAACGCCGCAATACGAATGCCCCCGTTTGTCCCTGTTACCTGTTACCTCCAGTTCTGAAAACCAACAAAATAGAACCGAGGTCCTATTCCATTATTCCATGCACCATTATTCAGGCAGCTGAGGCCTGCTTTGAACACTCTAATTTTTTCAAAGTAAACGCGCCGGCCACCAGGGACGCTCAGCGAAGAGCACCCGGGGGAGAGAGCCGGCAGACGATGGGGCAGGAGACAACGGGCAGTGAGCCGGCGCAAGCCGGACCGCCCGCCTGAGATCCAACTACGAGCTTTTTAAATGCAACAACTTTAATATACGCTATTGGAGCTGGAATTACCGCGGCTGCTGGCACCAGACTTGCCCTCCAATAGATCCTCGTTAAAGGGTTTAAAGTGTACTCATTCCAATTACGGAACCTCGAAAGAGTCCCGTATTGTTATTTTTCGTCACTACCTCCCCGTACCGGGAGTGGGTAAGTTGTGCGCCTGCTGCCTTCCTTGGATGTGGTAGCCGTTTCTCATGCTCCCTCTCCGGAATCGAACCCTGATTCCTCGTTACCCGTTACAAACATGGTAGGCATGTCACATACCATCGACATTTGATAGGCAAGACATTTGAAAGATGCGTCGCCGGCACATGAGGCCATGCGATCATTACAACGTTATCCAGAGTCACCAGTGGGGACGCCGCATCCCCGCGAGGGGAAACGACGATTGGTTTTGAACTAATAAAAGCGCCATTTCCGCGAGGGTCGGAGCTTGGTAAGCATGTATTAGCTCTAGAATTGCAACAGTTATCCAAGTAGGATCGTGTCATCTAAGGAACCTCGACTGATTTAATGACCATTCGCGGTTTCACCGTGAGACAGTGTGAACTTAGACATGCATGGCTTAATCTTTGAGACAAGCAAATGACTACTGGCAGGATCAACCAGATATCTGTCGGAGACGTACGAATTACACACACCGGTCGGCGGAGGACGGATGTGTAAAAAGCCTCACTGGGACGGCCGCAGGGACCGACTGACGGACAGACAGTTGTTCCGTCCCTCACTCCGTCGACCTAGGACCACCTGACAGGCGCCCGTACACACACCAGACAGACCGGGCTCGCTCGGGGAGGGATGGCAGGGTCTGTGCAGAACGGGATCCCAACGGCCCCGGCGATGAATTTCACTGGGACTGGAGACGATTTTTGCCTGCCGGCCTGCCCTTCTCCCAAAGGGTTGGTCGGGCGAGGACAGGGCTTTTAGGCACGATTCCTGCTTTCCATTTGCCGGTCACAAGCTCTTTGCAAGAGAATGACCACCAGCGAGACGAACTGTCGAGGTCGGCTATAAGCCTTCGAATAATCACCACTGACTGTCAAAGTTTCTCGATGCGGACCACAGTAACGCACCGTTGCCAGCGATACGACGCCACAAACTTGGTCCCGCTAGAGTGGCGGGGAAAGGCGGGCGAGCGTGTAAAGGCAAGCCCGCGCTATCACTCCGTCTGGCGGGACTGAGATCGCTGTACGAATACTGGATGAGAGTCAATCGCGGCGGCGAGAGACCAACCCCAGATAGATTTGGTATCAAATAGTAAGATATACTAGAGTGATTTTACCCTGCTGTTACTACACATTGGACCACGGCTGGATTTTAGTAGGATATACTAGAGTGATTTTACCCTGCTGTTACTACATATCAGACCAGGGCTAGATTTGAGTAGGATATACTAGAGTGATTTTACCCTGCTGTTACTATACATTGGACCACGGCTGGATTTGAGTATCATACCCTATAGAGATTTTATCCCGCTGTTACTACACATCCCAGCAATGTGTGTACAGAAACATAAGAGAGGCTGCAGACCCAAGTTGATGTCTCTCAATGTAGCCCGTCTCTCAATGTAGCCCATCTCTCAGTGTAGCATGTCTCTCAGTGTAGCATATCTCTCAGTGTAGCATGTCTCTCAGTGTAGCCTGTCTCTCAGTATAGCCTGTTTCTCAGTGTAGCCTGTCTATCTCTCAATGTAGCCTGTCTCTCAGTGTAGCCTGTCTCTCAGTGTAGCCTGTCTCTCAGTGTAGCCCGTCTCTCAGTGTAGCCTGTCTCTCAATGTAGCATGTCTCTCAGTGTAGCCTGTCTCTCAGTGTAGCCTGTCTCTCAATGTAGCCTGTCTCTCAATGTAGCCCATCTCTCAGTGTAGCCCATCTCTCAGTGTAGCATGTCTCTCAGTGTAGCCTGTCTCTCGGTATAGCCTGTTTCTCAGTGTAGCCTGTCTGTATATCAGTGTAGCCTGTTTGTCTCTCAATGTAGCCTGTCTCTCAGTGTAGCCTGTCTCTCAGTGTAGCCCATCTCGCAATGTAGCTCGTCTCTCAATGTAGCCCATCTCTCAATGTAGCCCATCTCTCAGTGTAGCCTGATTATCTTTGCGATGAAATGAGATAAAACTACACATTATAACAGAAACATGTCAGCACAGTCATCTCCATGCATGACCGATTAATAAACGTGTGTAAGTGTGGGAGGTATTCTACAGTAGCTGGTATGTGTAAGTGTGGGAGGTATTCTACATTATCTGGTATGTGTAAGTTTGGGATGTATTCTACAGTAGCTGGTATGTGTAAGTGTGGGAGGTATTCTACAGTAGCTGGTATGTGTAAGTGAGGGAGCTGGTATGTGTAAGTGAGGGAGCTGGTATGTGTAAGTGAGGGAGCTGGTATGTGTAAGTGAGGGAGCTGGTATGTGTAAGTGAGGGAGCTGGTATGTGTAAGTGAGGGAGCTGGTATGGAGCACCAACAACATTAATAAATGATGAATGACAATTTGTCATGGCCAGATCTCTTACTTCAGGCGTGCACCCAGCTGTGGACAATACACCAGATGTCTTACTACAGGCATGCACCCAACTGTGAACCGTACACCAGATATCTTACTACATGAATGCACCAAGCTGTCAACCATACACTAGATCTCTTACTACAGGCATGCACCTAGCTGTTAACCGTACACCAGATCCCTGTGTCAGAAACAGAAAACCAGCCCTTGACAGGAGATATTGTATGTCAAGTGACAAGTTGCATTCACAATAACAATACATGAAGTCTTACCTTTCACAATCGATATTTATAAATACTGTATGTGTTTTATGTGTTGTCCGTGTGTTGTCCATGTGTATGTCCGTGTGTTTTATGTGTTGTCCATGTGTTGTCCGTGTATGTCCATGTGTATATCCATGTGTTTTATGTGTTGTCCATGTGTTGTCGGTGTATGTCCATGTGTATATACATGTGTTGTCCATGTGGATGTGCATGTGTTGTTAATGTGTATGTCCATGTGTTGTCCATGTGTTGTCCATGTAGATGTTCATGTGTATGTCACACTTAGTTTTCTTCTTCTTTTGTTCACGTGAAAATATTGTCAATATCTGCAATAATGTCTCTTGTATAAACTTCACTGTCTTTTGTAGTTCACACACAGGTCCATAAAGTTTCTCTTCCAGTCTTGTTTCTATGGGCCAGTGAGATCTTCTCTGTATATCATATTCGGGGCAGTTCTGTAGTGAGTGCTCTGCCTGTCAGCATGTACACATGGCTGAGTTGCCAATCTTCATTTTTGTGTACATGTGGTTGCGGAGTCGGTTGTGTCCTGTTCTAAGGCGCAACACAACATTTTTCTCTTGTCTGTCCATCTTATGGTAATCGTCTGGTGTTACTGTTGGTGGCTTTCTAATTGATTTGTGTCATCCTTATGTTCTGTTGGTGGCTTTTTGATTGATTTGATCATCCTTATCTTCTGTTGGTGGCTTTCTGATTGATTTGATCATCCTTATCTTCTGTTGGTATGTAACTGGCACATCTGGTTGCTCGTCTGCAGCACCCTCCTTTGCCAGTCGATCTGCTCTCTCGTTTCCTGGTACTCCACAATGAGAAGGTATCCACTGCATGACAATCTTGCGCTGGTTGCTCAGTTCAGACAGTAGAGCCTGTAGATCTGGCAGTTTCTCAAGTTTAAGTGCTTGGAGTGCTGATTGTGCATCTGTAAAAAATACTACAGGTTGTGGACCGACATTGGTGTTCAACAGTTTCTCAGTTGCCACCTTGATTGCCTGTATTTCTGCATCATATATATGACAGAATTTCCCAGTTGGTACTTTGACTGTATCCCTAATGTTGTTTGGGTATTCTATGTACACTCCCGCTCCACCATTCTTTACTGCATTCTGTGCTGACCCATCTGTGTATACTCTGATCCAGAGGTCTTGTGGGTATTCTTCATCCAGGAAATTGAGGATCACTATCCTACGTTGCACACTGTTCTGTTCATCCTTGTCTAATATTCCTTTCACTTTTGTTTGAATGCATACTGATAGTCCGTGCTCCTCTCTCCAAGGGGTTTGTTCTGGTGCAGACTTTAGGGGGATGTCAACTTCAGGTAGATCCATAATTTGCCTGCGAAGTCGTTTCGCCTGATGCATAAAACTACTTCTTTTCAGTCTTCCCATTGCTAAATTTTGAAATCTGTCTTTCATTGGATGGCTCGGCACGCAGTGGAACTTTTCTGCCTGTGTTAATACCTTTGTGTCTCTGCGCTCTCTTAGTGCTTGTATCCTTCCCATTTTCTCCATCTCCACAATAGGTGTTGATTTCATTGCTCCTGCAATGACCCTCAGTGCCTTATTTTGCACCTTATCCACCTCTTTTAGGGTAGTGTTTGCTGCGGGGCAGTACGCTGCTGACCCATATTCCAGATGTGGCCGTATACCTTGTGGGTAAACTTTGTTAAGTATTTTTCCACTAGCTTCCCATGTGGTTCCACTTAATTTTCTCAGAATGGCTAACTTCCTCCTGGCTTTTTTGGCTGCCTTGTTGACGTATTCCCTCCATGTCAACCTATCATCAAATGTAACTCCAAGATAGGTGGGTTGTTTATCTTCTTTGAGGTGTTCTCCATTTATCTTGATAACTCCAGCTTTTTGTTTTGGGGAGAGGGTGAAAAGCGTAGAGCTACATTTTTCTGTGTTAATGTTTACACACCATCTGTTTGTCCATGAGGTCAAGGCATCAATAGCTCTTTGCAGCATTCTGGTGGCCACTGTTGCTTGCTCATTTACACACCATATTACCAAGTCATCTGCATACATTGCAACTTTTGTTCCTTGTGGTAGCTCAGCAAATCAAGTCATTGATGAAGACTATGAAAAGTGTAGGGGAAAGAACTCCTCCCTGAGGCACACCATGACGCAGTAGAATTTTCTTACTCTTAACTTAACTTAACGTCTTTATACTGGTTTAGAAGACCCTGCAGAGTCTGTATACAACCAGTTTCATTTACATCACCTTGCTCTAAAAGCTATGGGCATCTAATTTATTCTTAACTGCATTAACTGTCCCTGCCTCCACTACCTCCCCTGGCAATGCATTCCAAGCATTCACCACTTTTTGAGTAAAAAAATATTTCCTAATATCTAATCTGGACCTTTCTTTAGTCAACTTGTAGCTATGCCCTAATTCTGGAATCCCACTATCAGCTTTGTCGCTCTTTGTTGTATTCTTTCCAGCACGTTTAAATCCCCTCTATGATAAGGACTCCACACCTGTACACAGTACTCCAATCTAGGTCTAACTAATGCTTTATACAGTTTGACTATCACTTCCTTGCTCCTATGTTTAATATTTATTTTTATCATACCTAACATTGCATTTGCCTTTTTCACTGCTACCTTAACTTGGTCACTCACCTTACCTGTATGATCTATTATAACCCCTGGGTCCCTTTCCTTATCTATCTTTCTAATATTGTTCTCTCCCATTCTCTAAATATGTTCCATACTGGATCTACCCATGTGGATGACTGTACATTTATCTACATTAAACTCCATTTGTCAGCTTATAGACCATTCTTGAATTTTATCTAAATCCGACCTCAATATATCCTCTTCTGCTTTAGATGAGACACTACTGCATAGTTTTGTGTCATCAGCAAATTTTGCAATCATGGATCCATATCAATGTCCAAATCATTTATACAAGAACAAAATTTGTCCCAAAATCGAGCCCTGTGGCACTCCACTTTTCACTTCACACCACTCAGAGTACTCCTTATTTATGCCCACTCTCTGCCTTCTTCCCATTAACCAATTTTCAATCCATTTGGCAACTTCCCCACCTATGCCATGTGATTTTAACTTTCGAAATAATCTTTTATGAGGTAATCTATCAAAGGCCTTTGCAAAATCTAAATAAATAATATCCACTGGCTCCCCTTTATCTATCATTTTGATAACCTCCTCCATGAATTCTAATAGATTTGTTAAGCATGATCTCCCTCTAGTAAACCCATGCTGACTATTTCTAATTAGATTAAATTTGTCTAAATGCATTACAATGTTTTCTTTGATTATTGACTCTAACAATTTACAGACTATACTCGTTAAGCTCACAGGTCTATAGTTTGCTGGATCTGCTTTTTTGCCCTTTTTGAATAAGGGGATCACTCCTGCATCTTTCCAATCCCGTGGAACAATCCCTTTTGTCAGTGATTGAGAACATATAGCCAATGGTTTTGCTAGTCGGTCTCTAATTTCAAACAGCAATTTTGGATGAATACCATCTTGACCTGGACATTTATCCACTTTCAACCCCTCCAATTTAAAAAAAGACATTTCCTCTGTAATACAGATTGATCTTAATCTCGCTGTATCCATGTCTCTTTGAAAAATATCTATAGGCTCTGGGATCTTGGAGCAATCCTCTTTTGTGTAGACTGTGCCAAAGTACTGATTGAGTAGATTAGCTGCCTCCCTATTCTCACTTATTATTTTCCCTGTACTGTCTATGAGAGGGCCTTCTTTGTCTTTCGTTCTTTGTTTATTTCTAACATAAGAAAAGAAGCTTTTACTATCAGTCTTGATCCTCTGAGCAAGTTTTTTTTCAGTCTATTTTTGCTGTTTTATTCACTTTCTGAGATATGTTCTACTTGTCCAAATATTTTAAATATGTTTCTTTTGATTTACCTGCCTCTATATATATTTTTTTTCCATGCTTTATTTTTAGGCCATCTAGTTGGACTCTGGCTCTTCTGTTATGTAAGTATGCTTTTATCCATTTGTATATCCTACCCATCACTGCATTATTTCTCAGTTTCTGTAAAAGTCCTTCTTTTCAAACTTTATCAAAAGCTTTCCTTAAGTCTATCCATGCTGCTAATACTAATTTCTTGTCCTGGAATGCGTCCTCGATCTCTTGTGAGAGGTATGTTGCCTGGTCTTCAGTGGAGTTGCATTTCCTTAATCCTGCCTGTTGTGACACAAGAAGGTTTTGGCTCTCAAGATACCACTGGAGCCTTAGGTTGATGATACGTTCCATTGTTTTACATATGCAGCTTGTGAGGCTGATTGGTCTATAACTGGATGCCATGGAACTGTCTTTCCCTGGTTTTGAGAGTGGTATCATGATTGCTTCTCTCCAGGTCTGTGGGACTGTACCTGATGTCCAACAAATGTTGAAGATCTGAAGCAGCTTTGTTGTTGCTGCTGTTTCCAAGTTCCTGCCTGGTGACTTTCTCATTTTCAGTTTAGACATTGGAAACTCCAGTTCTTTGTATGTGATTGGTGTCTCCATAACTTCAGGTATGGCACCATCTCATCCTGTATTTTGTCGTTCCTCACGAACACTTTGTTGTTTCTCTCTGTCTACTTCAATGTTGCTATCTTTTACAAAAGAGTCTGCAAAGTAATCAGCGGCTTGTTTGCCTGTGAGGATGTTTCCATCTTTGTTTAATGTAATTTTTGTGTTTCTCTGTGCACCCTCATCATTAAGTTGTTTTACCAACTTCCACAGTTTCCTAGTATCCTTTTCAAAGTTCAGAGACTCTGTTTTCTCCCTCCAACTTCTTCTTCTAGCCTGCTACTTTTCTCTTTGAAATTTGGCCTTAGCATGTTGATATTTTTGGTGGTGTTCTTGACATGGAATAATCTCTGCTTGCTTTCTAGATGTTTCTACCTCGTTTTGCAGTTGTTCTAATTCACTAGTCCAATACGGCCTATATTGTTTGCTGGCCCCTCTAGGTATTGTTTCATGGGCAGCCTGTAGCATGCATCTGCTGAAATTATCGACTACCTTATTTATGTCTTCATCTGTTGTCAGATCTCTAGTCAGTTCACTAGACCGATGCTGGTACATTGACCAGTCTGTACATTAGACCGATGCTGGTACATTGACCAGTCTGTACACTAGACCGATGCTGGTACATTGACCAGTCTGTACATTAGACCAATGCTGGTACATTGACCAGTCTGCCTTCATCTATTGTCAGATCTCTAGTCAGTTCAATAGTCTGATGCTGGTATATTGACCAGTCTGCATTCCTGTAATTCCAAGGCAGGGTACTTCCCTCCTTGACGTATTCATTTTCAACAGTTAGAAATACTGGCCTGTGGTCATTACCTCCAAGTTGTTTCCCGACCTGTGGTCATTACCTCCAAGTTGTTTCCCGACCTGTGGTCATTACCTCCAAGTTGTTTCCCGACCTGTGGTCATTACCTCCAAGTTGTTTCCCGACACGTGGTCATTACCTCCAAGTTGTTTCCCGACCTGTGGTCATTACCTACAAGTTGTTTCCCGACCTGTGGTCATTACCTCCAAGTTGTTTCCCGACCTGTGGTCATTACCTCCAAGTTGTTTCCCGACCTGTGGTCATTACCTCCAAGTTGTTTCCCGACCTGTGCCTGTAATGTTCCATTCTTCTTCTTCTTCGTTCGTTCTCAATCTCCCGCTACCAAACCATGAAAGGGCTTAAGTAGCAGAATGTAGTCCAGAGAACAGAATGCGTTGTGTTGTAGTTTACAGCTTGGCTGCGATATTTGCATCTTTCGGTCCAACACATCCGACTTCAGCAAGCATTTTTTAGTACCGGGTTAGCATTCCCTCTTTGATCCCTTCTCCTTAGCCAGTCTGCCCTGCTGCAGCCTGTTATCCAGGATCACCGCGTGGAGGTGTAGAAGGGTCTTTGCAGCTATGGTTCGCTGGCCCTGACACTAGCAGTCAGCTATGGGTCGCTGACCACTGCAGCTCATGCGCTGCTCAGCATCTTGATCCCGTAATGTTCCATTCCATGTACAGTGAGTGGAATGCCAAATCTGGTGTAGAAGTGGTGTGCCATGATCTCGAGTAGAAGGTCGGTGGGTCTGTTGGCTGGTTAATCAAGATAAGTCCATTGTCATCCTGCCAGTTTTCTAGCTCCTCACCCCTCCTATCCATTTGATCATAGCCCCAGCTATGCCAGTTGCTATTGAAGTCTCCACACACAATCAGTCTTTCCTTTGTTGGAACCGTGTCTAGCCCCAGTGGATGATCACTCGGACAGTAATAATTTAGAAGGTGGAATTCTGTACTTTCTGTCTTGAGATGCATCATCTGGTATTCTGCCCCCTCCATATATACTTCCTGCTGATAAGCATTGATGCTATTTCTCACGAGTATCAGTGTTCCACCCTTCTGCCTGTCTTGTTGGTCAGACCTATAGCACTGGTATCCTCTAATTTTGAAGGCTATATCTTTATTGAGATGCGTTTCTTGCAAGCAACATACATTTACTTGCTCTTCATATAGGATATTCTCAAGCTCTACTTTTTCACTATAACCATCTCTTCTGCTGTTGACGCCTTCAGCATTCCAGTGCATTATTTTAAGTGGTCTTTCCGGGGGATCCCGGTACTGCCTGGTTGTCCACCACAGACCGAAGGCCATAACGCTTTGCAGATATAGGCATACTTTCATGTTGCATGTGTGGCAGTCTGATTGGTGTGATGCGCCTTTTGGCTGGTTGCCTCCATCTTCAGCACCTTGTCTTGCTAGGGTTGACTGTGGTCGTGTTAGGGCAGACTGTGGTCTTGCTCGGGGTGCCTTGTTTAACCAGAGATGCTCCCAGGACGAGGTCTCAATGGGGATCAGGACATGTCCACGGGCCCAGCATCTGCCGGATTTATTGGAGGACATACTCTGCCAGATGTTACTGTAGGGTTTGCCTCACCCATAGCCTAACATGTTTCTGTAGGGTTTGCCTCACCCACAGCCTAACATGTTTCTGTAGGGTTTGCCTCACCCATAGCCTACAATGTTTCTGTAGGGTTTGCCTCACCCATAGCCTAACATGTTTCTTTAGGGTTTGCCTCACCCACAGCCTACAATGTTTCTTTAGGGTTTGCCTCACCCATAGCCTACAATGTTTCTGTAGGGTTTGCCTCACCCATAGCCTAACATGTTTCTTTAGGGTTTGCCTCACCCACAGCCTACAATGTTTCTTTAGGGTTTGCCTCACCCATAGCCTACAATGTTTCTGTAGGGTTTGCCTCACCCATAGCCTAACATGTTTCTTTAGGGTTTGCCTCACCCACAGCCTACAATGTTTCTTTAGGGGTTGCCTCACCCATAGCCTACAATGTTTCTGTAGGGTTTGCCTCACCCATAGCCTAACATGTTTCTTTAGGGTTTGCCTCACCCACAGCCTACAAAGTTTCTTTAGGGTTTGCCTCACCCATAGCCTACAATGTTTCTGTAGGGTTTGCCTCACCCATAGCCTAACATGTTTCTTTAGGGTTTGCCTCACCCACAGCCTACAATGTTTCTTTAGGGTTTGCCTCACCCATAGCCTACAATGTTTCTTTAGGGTTTGCCTCATCCACAGCCTAACATGTTTCTTTACGGTTTGCCTCACCCACAGCCTACAAAGTTTCTTTAGGGTTTGCCTCCCCCATAGCCTACAATGTTTCTGTAGGGATTGCCTCACCCATAGCCTAACATGTTTCTTTAGGGTTTGCCTCACCCACAGCCTACAATGTTTCTTTAGGGTTTGCCTCACCCATAGCCTACAATGTTTCTGTAGGGTTTGCCTCACCCATAGCCTAACATGTTTCTTTAGGGTTTGCCTCACCCACAGCCTACAATGTTTCTTTAGGGTTTGCCTCACCCATAGCCTACAATGTTTCTGTAGGGTTTGCCTCACCCATAGCCTAACATGTTTCTGTAGGGTTTGCCTCACCCACAGACTACAATGTTTCTTTAGGGTTTGCCTCACCCATAGCCTACAATGTTTCTGTAGGGTTTGCCTCACCAATAGCCTAACGTGTTTCTTTAGGGTTTGCCTCACCCACAGCCTACAATGTTTCTGTAGGGTTTGCCTCACCCATAGCCTAACATGTTTCTTTAGGGTTTGCCTCACCCACAGCCTACAATGTTTCTTTAGGGTTTGCCTCACCCATAGCCTACAATGTTTCTGTAGGGTTTGCCTCACCCACAGCCTAACATGTTTCTTTAGGGTTTGCCTCACCCACAGCCTACAATGTTTCTTTAGGGTTTGCCTCACCCATAGCCTACAATGTTTCTGTAGGGTTTGCCTCACCCATAGCCTAACATGTTTCTTTAGGGTTTGCCTCACCCACAGCCTACAAAGTTTCTTTAGGGTTTGCCTCACCCATAGCCTACAATGTTTCTGTAGGGTTTGCCTCACCCATAGCCTAACATGTTTCTTTAGGGTTTGCCTCACCCCCAGCCTACAATGTTTCTTTAGGGTTTGCCTCACCCATAGCCTACAATGTTTCTGTAGGGTTTGCCTCACCCATAGCCTAACATGTTTCTTTAGGGTTTGCCTCACCCACAGCCTACAATGTTTCTTTAGGGTTTGCCTCACCCATAGCCTACAATGTTTCTGTAGGGTTTGCCTCACCCATAGCCTACAATGTTTCTTTAGGGTTTGCCTCACCCACAGCCTAACATGTTTCTTTAGGGTTTGCCTCACCCACAGCCTAACATGTTTCTTTAGGGTTTGCCTCACCCATAGCCTACAATGTTTCTGTAGGGATTGCCTCACCCATAGCCTAACATGTTTCTTTAGGGTTTGCCTCACCCACAGCCTACAATGTTTCTTTAGGGTTTGCCTCACCCATAGCCTACAATGTTTCTTTAGGGTTTGCCTCACCCACAGCCTAACATGTGTCTTTACGGTTTGCCTCACCCACAGCCTACAAAGTTTCTTTAGGGTTTGCCTCACCCATAGCCTACAATGTTTCTTTAGGGTTTGCCTCACCCACAGCCTAACATGTTTCTTTAGGTTTTGCCTCACCCACAGCCTACATAGTTTCTTTAGGGTTTGCCTCACCCATAGCCTACAATGTTTCTGTAGGGTTTGCCTCACCCATAGCCTAACATGTTTCTTTAGGGTTTGCCTCACCCACAGCCTACAATGTTTCTTTAGGGTTTGCCTCACCCATAGCCTACAATGTTTCTGTAGGGTTTGCCTCACCCATAGCCTAACATGTTTCTTTAGGGTTTGCCTCACCCACAGCCTACAATGTTTCTTTAGGGTTTGCCTCACCCATAGCCTACAATGTTTCTGTAGGGTTTGCCTCACCCATAGCCTAACATGTTTCTTTAGGGTTTGCCTCACCCACAGCCTACAAAGTTTCTTTAGGGTTTGCCTCACCCATAGCCTACAATGTTTCTGTAGGGTTTGCCTCACCCATAGCCTAACATGTTTCTTTAGGGTTTGCCTCACCCCCAGCCTACAATGTTTCTTAGGGTTTGCCTCACCCATAGCCTACAATGTTTCTGTAGGGTTTGCCTCACCCATAGCCTAACATGTTTCTTTAGGGTTTGCCTCACCCACAGCCTACAATGTTTCTTTAGGGTTTGCCTCACCCATAGCCTACAATGTTTCTGTAGGGTTTGCCTCACCCATAGCCTAACATGTTTCTTTAGGGTTTGCTTCACCCACAGCCTACAATGTTTCTTTAGGGTTTGCCTCACCCATAGCCTACAATGTTTCTGTAGGGTTTGCCTCCCCCATAGCCTAACATGTTTCTTTAGGGTTTGCCTCACCCACAGCCTACAAAGTTTCTTTAGGCTTTGCCTCACCCATAGCCTACAATGTTTCTGTAGGGTTTGCCTCACCCATAGCCTAACATGTTTCTTTAGGGTTTGCCTCACCCACAGCCTACAATGTTTCTTTAGGGTTTGCCTCACCCATAGCCTACAATGTTTCTTTAGGGTTTGCCTCACCCACAGCCTAACATGTTTCTTTAGGGTTTGCCTCACCCACAGCCTACATAGTTTCTTTAGGGTTTGCCTCACCCATAGCCTACAATGTTTCTGTAGGGTTTGCCTCACCCATAGCCTAACATGTTTCTTTAGGGTTTGCCTCACCCACAGCCTACAATGTTTCTTTAGGGTTTGCCTCACCCATAGCCTACAATGTTTCTGTAGGGTTTGCCTCACCCATAGCCTAACATGTTTCTTTAGGGTTTGCCTCACCCACAGCCTACAATGTTTCTTTAGGGTTTGCCTCACCCATAGCCTACAATGTTTCTGTAGGGTTTGCCTCACCCATAGCCTAACATGTTTCTTTAGGGTTTGCCTCACCCACAGCCTACAAAGTTTCTTTAGGGTTTGCCTCACCCATAGCCTACAATGTTTCTGTAGGGTTTGCCTCACCCATAGCCTAACATGTTTCTTTAGGGTTTGCCTCACCCACAGCCTACAATGTTTCTTTAGGGTTTGCCTCACCCATAGCCTACAATGTTTCTGTAGGGTTTGCCTCACCCACAGCCTAACATGTTTCTTTACGGTTTGCCTCACCCACAGCCTACAAAGTTTCTTTAGGGTTTGCCTCCCCCATAGCCTACAATGTTTCTGTAGGGATTGCCTCACCCATAGCCTAACATGTTTCTTTAGGGTTTGCCTCACCCACAGCCTACAATGTTGCTTTAGGGTTTGCCTCACCCATAGCCTACAATGTTTCTGTAGGGTTTGCCTCACCCATAGCCTAACATGTTTCTTTAGGGTTTGCCTCACCCACAGCCTACAATGTTTCTTTAGGGTTTGCCTCACCCATAGCCTACAATGTTTCTGTAGGGTTTGCCTCACCCATAGCCTAACATGTTTCTTTAGGGTTTGCCTCACCCACAGTCTACAAAGTTTCTTTAGGGTTTGCCTCACCCATAGCCTACAATGTTTCTGTAGGGTTTGCCTCACCCATAGCCTAACATGTTTCTTTAGGGTTTGCCTCACCCCCAGCCTACAATGTTTCTTTAGGGTTTGCCTCACCCATAGCCTACAATGTTTCTGTAGGGTTTGCCTCACCCATAGCCTAACATGTTTCTTTAGGGTTTGCCTCACCCACAGCCTACAATGTTTCTTTAGGGTTTGCCTCACCCATAGCCTACAATGTTTCTGTAGGGTTTGCCTCACCCATAGCCTAACATGTTTCTTTAGGGTTTGCCTCACCCACAGCCTACAATGTTTCTTTAGGGTTTGCCTCACCCATAGCCTACAATGTTTCTGTAGGGTTTGCCTCACCCATAGCCTAACATGTTTCTTTAGGGTTTGCCTCACCCACAGCCTACAAAGTTTCTTTAGGGTTTGCCTCACCCATAGCCTACAATGTTTCTGTAGGGTTTGCCTCAGCCATAGCCTAACATGTTTCTTTAGGGTTTGCCTCACCCACAGCCTACAATGTTTCTTTAGGGTTTGCCTCACCCACAGCCTACAATGTTTCTTTAGGGTTTGCCTCACCCATAGCCTACAATGTTTCTGTAGGGTTTGCCTCACCCATAGCCTAACATGTTTCTTTAGGGTTTGCCTCACCCACAGCCTACAATGTTTCTTTAGGGTTTGCCTCACCCACAGCCTACAAAGTTTCTTTAGGGTTTACCTCACCCATAGCCTACAATGTTTCTGTAGGGTTTGCCTCACCCATAGCCTAACATGTTTCTTTAGGGTTTGCCTCACCCCCAGCCTACAATGTTTCTTTAGGGTTTGCCTCACCCATAGCCTACAATGTTTCTGTAGGGTTTGCCTCACCCATAGCCTAACATGTTTCTTTAGGGTTTGCCTCACCCACAGCCTACAATGTTTCTTTAGGGTTTGCCTCACCCATAGCCTACAATGTTTCTGTAGGGTTTGCCTCACCCATAGCCTAACATGTTTCTTTAGGGTTTGCCTCACCCACAGCCTACAATGTTTCTTTAGGGTTTGCCTCACCCATAGCCTACAATGTTTCTGTAGGGTTTGCCTCACCCATAGCCTAACATGTTTCTTTAGGGTTTGCCTCACCCACAGCCTACAAAGTTTCTTTAGGGTTTGCCTCACCCATAGCCTACAATGTTTCTGTAGGGTTTGCCTCACCCATAGCCTAACATGTTTATTTAGGGTTTGCCTCACCCACAGCCTACAATGTTTCTTTAGGGTTTGCCTCACCCACAGCCTACAATGTTTCTTTAGGGTTTGCCTCACCCATAGCCTACAATGTTTCTGTAGGGTTTGCCTCACCCATAGCCTAACATGTTTCTTTAGGGTTTGCCTCACCCACAGCCTACAATGTTTCTTTAGGGTTTGCCTCACCCATAGCCTACAATGTTTCTGTAGGGTTTGCCTCACCCATAGCCTAACATGTTTCTTTAGGGTTTGCCTCACCCACAGCCTACAATGTTTCTTTAGGGTTTGCCTCACTCATAGCCTACAATGTTTCTGTAGGGTTTGCCTCACCCATAGCCTAACATGTTTCTTTAGGGTTTGCCTCACCCCCAGCCTACAATGTTTCTGTAGGGTTTGCCTCACCCATAGCCTAACATGTTTCTTTAGGGTTTGCCTCACCCATAGCCTACAATGTTTCTGTAGGGTTTGCCTCACCCATAGCCTAACATGTTTCTTTAGGGTTTGCCTCACCCACAGCCTACAATGTTTCTTTAGGGTTTGCCTCACCCATAGCCTACAATGTTTCTGTAGGGTTTGCCTCACCC
Organism: Ariolimax columbianus; assembly: GCA_036924085.1. Taxonomy (NCBI): domain Eukaryota; kingdom Metazoa; phylum Mollusca; class Gastropoda; order Stylommatophora; family Arionidae; genus Ariolimax; species Ariolimax columbianus. The sequence continues at coordinate 1,272,646 of JAVGWX010000003.1, forward strand.
ATAGCCTAACATGTTTCTTTAGGGTTTGCCTCACCCACAGCCTACAAAGTTTCTTTAGGGTTTGCCACACCCATAGCCTACAATGTTTCTGTAGGGTTTGCCTCAACCATAGCCTAACATGTTTCTTTAGGGTTGCCTCACCCACAGCCTACAAAGTTTCTTTAGGGTTTGCCTCACCCATAGCCTACAATGTTTCTGTAGGGTTTGCCTCACCCATAGCCTAACATGTTTCTTTAGGGTTTGCCTCACCCACAGCCTACAATGTTTCTTTAGGGTTTGCCTCACCCATAGCCTACAATGTTTCTTTAGGGTTTGCCTCACCCACAGCCTAACATGTTTCTTTAGGGTTTGCCTCACCCACAGCATAACATGTTTCTTTAGGGTTTGCCTCACCCATAGCCTACAATGTTTCTGTAGGGATTGCCTCACCCATAGCCTAACATGTTTCTTTAGGGTTTGCCTCACCCACAGCCTACAATGTTTCTTTAGGGTTTGCCTCACCCATAGCCTACAATGTTTCTGTAGGGTTTGCCTCACCCATAGCCTACAATGTTTCTTTAGGGTTTGCCTCACCCACAGCCTAACATGTTTCTTTAGGGTTTGCCTCACCCACAGCCTTACATGTTTCTTTAGGGTTTGCCTCACCCATAGCCTACAATGTTTCTGTAGGGATTGCCTCACCCATAGCCTAACATGTTTCTTTAGGGTTTGCCTCACCCACAGCCTACAATGTTTCTTTAGGGTTTGCCTCACCCATAGCCTACAATGTTTCTGTAGGGTTTGCCTCACCCATAGCCTACAATGTTTCTTTAGGGTTTGCCTCACCCACAGCCTACAATGTTTCTTTAGGGTTTGCCTCACCCATAGCCTACAATGTTTCTGTAGGGTTTGCCTCACCCATAGCCTACAATGTTTCTTTAGGGTTTGCCTCACCCACAGCCTACAATGTTTCTTTAGGGTTTGCCTCACCCACAGCCTACAATGTTTCTTTAGGGTTTGCCTCACCCATAGCCTACAATGTTTCTGTAGGGTTTGCCTCACCCATAGCCTAACATGTTTCTTTAGGGTTTGCCTCACCCACAGCCTACAATGTTTCTTTAGGGTTTGCCTCACCCATAGCCTACAATGTTACCCCCCATAGACTGGGGGGGGGGGGGGCTGGTTTGTTGGCTCGTCATGTGTCAGAGCCCCGTTAGTGGAAACAGGGGGTACCAGGTGAAGGCGGGGTTGACTTGGTTGCAGGTTTTTCTCATTATCTGGATGCGACCTACAGCAATCCTTACACCACACGCTTAGTGGTGAATCTATAAGAGGACAAATGTTGGCCTAAGATGTGGTGTTGTCTTATTTTGTCTGGGTTTGTCCCAGAGAAGTTAGACTACTATCGGAGAATGAAACTGTTAGTGACTTGAGTATACTATGTCAAGGTTTGTATTAGGCAGAGATATAATTGTATATTATTCTGTCAAGCATAACCGAATTTCTTTGGAATGGCTGAATGAAATAATTAATTGATAGTTGGTGATCCTGGATCATATAAGTATACTTGTAAGTCCCAGAGTCCCTTGCTGCAAAAGGAGTAGAATCGCTGAACGTATGTAGTAAGACAAAAACTAAACAGAGGTGTGCATTGGGGTAGCAATCAAACTGACACAAACCAGTTAAGCCTTTCAACATCACAGAGACGAATGATACACGTTCTAGATTGGTTCACGAGAGATCAACCCTTGTACCAGATTCCATTTGTAGAGCCAAGAAAATCATGTTTCTTCTTGCTGTGTTCCTGGTCTGTAGGTTCCCAGCCACAAGCAATTCAACAAGCCATGTTTGGCAACCCTAGACACCATGACCGAGAACGACACGTGACAACCGGCGTATGAGAGAGTGAGACAGGAGAGGAGATAGTGAGGGAAGCGAAAGGAGGTAGAGGGTCACTGACCTGGCGCAAGCGCAGAAGCCCTTCAGCCAGACAAAGTGTTGGAGAATCTAGGACATAGATCAAAGTTCAACTATTTTTGTCGTTCGAATAAGGAAAAAGGTCAAACAGTAAACAACTCAACACAATGAGTACAAACCAACGGTACACAGCTTGACACACACAGTACACAGTTTGACACACACAGTACACAGTTTGACACACACAGTACACAGTTTGACACACCGTACACAGTTTGACACACACAGTACACAGTTTGACACACACAGTACACAGTTTGACACACACAGTACACAGTTTGACACACAGTACACAGTTTGACACACACAGTACACAGTTTGACACACACAGTACACAGTTTGACACACACAGTACACAGTTTGACACACACAGTACACAGTTTGACACACACAGTACACAGTTTAACACACACAGTACACAATTTGACACACACAGTACACAGTTTGACACACACAGTACACAGTTTGACACACACAGTACACAGTTCGACACACACAGTATACAGTTTGACACACACAATACACAGTTTGACACACACAGTACACAGTTTGACACACACAGTACACAGTTTAACACACACAGTACACAGTTTGACACACACAGTACACAGTTTGACACACACAGTACACAGTTTGACACACACAGTACACAGTTTGATACACACAGTACACAGTTTGACACACACAGTACACAGTTTGACACACACAGTACACAGTTTGACACACACAGTACACAGCTTGACACACACAGTACACAGTTTGACACACACAGTACACAGTTTGACACACACAGTACACAGTTTGATACACACAGTACACAGTTTGACACACACAGTACACAGCTTGACACACACAGTACACAGTTTGACACACACAGTACACAGTTTGACCCACACAGTACACAGTTTGACACACACAGTACACAGTTTGATGCACAGTACACAGTTTGACGCACAGTACACAGTTTGACACAGTACAGTTTGACACACAGTACACAGTTTGACATACAGTACACAGTTTGACACACAGTACACAGCTTGAGACACACAATACACGGCCTGACACACACAGTACACAGCTTGACACACACAGTACACAGCTTGACATGGTTCGAGTCAAGAAAGATGAGTGCGCCGTTGACCGCATGGACTGTACTGTACGAGTCGTTGAGCGTGTGTGTATTTAAAAAAGGATGTGTGTGAACATGATGATGTGTTTGTGTGTGAACATGTGTGTGTGAGTGTGTGAACATGATGTGTGTATGTGAAAATGATGTGTGTGTGTGTGTGTGGACATGTGTATGTGTGAACATGTGTGTGTGTGTGTGTACATGTGTATGTGTGAACATGATGTGTGTGTGTGTGTGTGTGTGAGCATGTGTGTGTGGCTGTGAACATGATGTGTGTGTGAACATGATGTGTGAACATGATGTGTGTGTGTGTGAACATGAACATGATGTGTGTGTGAACATGATGTGTGTGTGTGTGAACATGATGTGTGTGTGTGAACATAATCTGTGTGTGTTCGAACATGATGTGTGTGTGTGTGAGCATGGTGTGTGTGTGTGTGAACATGATGTGTGTGTGTGTGAGCATGAACATGATGTGTGTGTGAACATGAACATGATGTGCGTGTGTGTGAACATGAACATGATGTGTGTATGAACATGATGTGTATGTGTGAACATGATGTGTGTGTGTGTGAGCATGGTGTGTGTGTGTGTGAACATGATGTGTGTGAACACGATGTGTGTGTCAGTATGTATATCAGATGTAAAGCATATACCACGTGTACAATAGTATACATGCATACATCTATATTCGTATGTCAGAGGCCCACGGCCTGGAATCCCTAGCTCACATGATTATAGATAACATCTCGCCTGTTCACGCTCACTCGCCTGCTCACGCCCACTCGCCTGTGTCTAGTGCTCCCGTATTTTGAGCATATTATCTATGCTTGCCTCACATTGAACATATTATCTACTCTTGCTTCATCCTAAAACGCGTGTAGCCCTTATGTCTGGACGCGTTCAGGCGACCTATATCATATCAGATTATACTTTCAACATGGACCTCTTTCTCATGACAGTCAAGACACAGGAAGTAAGATTGTGGGTAGTCAATCTATTGTTGGTAAATGACAGAACATATCAATCTATTGTTGGTATATGACAGAACATGTCATTCTATTGTTGGTAGATGAGAGAACATTACATCATCGTATGAATGTGTTGACACAGGGGCAGGATACTAAAATAATTACACACACACACACCAACACATACATACCCACAACACACACACACCCACAACACACACCCACAACACACACGGTACGAAAGCTACCACACACACAAATAGACATAGACTCTAGCTGACCTAAATAACTCACGGTGGCTGTTAGCAGTCCTAGTAACGATCTGACATCGTAACACAATGATCCTGCCTGGACACAAGGTCTGAATCCACAGTCAGGTGACATCCAAACACAAGCGGTCCTGTCTGGACACAAGGTTTGAGTCCACACAGTCAGGTGACACTGTCGCTGATGGATGCACGATTGGTAGAGTCAACCACTCGTGAGCTAGGCGATGTGCCGTGGAGGGGTACATGCCGTAGGGTCGATGAGTCAGAGAGAGAGAGGGGGGGAGGCAGTGAGTTTCACGTGAAAGTCACGAGACGTTTGATGGAGTCTACTCCTTCTCTCGTTCGCTCTCCAATAATCCGATGTGCTTCTCTCGTTCGGCCTCTCAGGCTGGTCGGTGGACGGCACGGATACCACACGGCACAGTCTTGTAAGAATGTTCTGACGTAGAATACAGTGAGGCTGCGATATCTGCGCCTTTCGGTCCAACACATCCGATTCCAGCAAGTCTTTTCGGGTACGGGTCCGCCTGACACTGCCATCAACATTCTCTTAACCAGACTACATTAGTGCAGCCTGTTTCCAGAGCCATCGCTCAGAGCCAGAATGGGTCTTCATCAGCTCTAGTTCACTGACCCTGTTCTCAGCTGTGCTGTAGCTATGGGTCTCTGGCTGACTCAGCTCATGACAAAACTTCTTCGAATCAACTTGCGTCGTTACGCGTCATAGGGAGCTTCCTCTCTTCGGTCAAGTGTTGTTGTTACATGACACCAAGTACCACCCTGACACCAAGTACCACCCTGACACAGTACCACCCTGACATCAAGTACCATCCTGACACAAAGAACCACCCTGACACTAAGTACCACCCTGACACAGTACCATCCTGACACTAAGTACCACCCTGACAACAAGTACCACCATGACACCAAGTACCACCCTGACACCAAGTACCACCCTGACACTAAGTACCATCCTGACACCAAGTACCACCCTGACACTAAGTACCATCCTGACACCAAGTACCACCCTGACACCAAGTACCATCCTGACACTAAGTACCATCCTGACACCAAATACCACCCTGACACCAAGTACCCTCCTGAGACCAAATACCATCATGACACCAAGAACCATCCTGACACCAAGTACCATCCTGAAACCAAGTACCATTCTGACACCAAGTACCATCCTGACACCAAGTACCACCCTGACACCATATACCACAGTGACACCAAATACCACCCTGACACCAAGTACCACCCTAACACCCAGTACCATCCTGACCTAACACCCAGTACCATCAATACACCAAGTACCAATCTGACTACCCGTACAACCTTAACACCCAGTACCACCCTAACACTCAGTACTACCCTGACACCCAGTACCACATTACCTGACACCAAGTACCATCCTGACACACGGTGCCACCCTGACACCCAGTACCACCCTGACACTCAGTACCACCCTGACACCAAGTACCACCCTGTCACCAAGTGCCACCCTGACACCAAGTAAAATCCTGACACCCAGTACCACCCTGACACCCAGTACCACCCTGACACCAAGTAAAATCCTGACACCCAGTACCACCCTGACACCCAGTACCACCCTGACACCAAGTACCACCCCGACATACAGTACCACCCTGACAGCCCAGTACCTTCCTGACCTGACACACAGTACCAACCTGACGCCCAGTACCACCCTGACTTGACATCAAGTACTACCCTGACTTGACATCAAGTACTACCCTGACACTCAGTATCACCATGTTACCTAGTACAACCCTGATTACAAGTCCTACCCTGACGCCCAGTACCTCCCTGGCCTGACACCCAATAAAACCCTGACAACAAGTACCACTCTACTTGACACAAAGTACCACCCTGACACCAAGTACCACCCTGACATCCAGTACAACCTTGACACCCAATACCACCCTGACCTGAAAAATAAAAGTACCACCCTGACACAAAGTAAAATCCTGACACCCAGTACCACCCGGACACGAAGTACCACCCCGACACACAGGACCACCCTGACACCCAGTATCTTCCTGACCTGACACACAGTACCACCCTGATGCCCAGTACTACCCTGACCTGACACCCAGTAAAACCCTGACAACAAGTACCACTCTACTTGACACAAAGTACCACCCTGACACCAAGTACCACCCTGACACCAAGTACCACCCTGACATCCAGTACAACCCTGACACCCAGTACCACCCTGACCTGAAAAAATAAAAGTACCACTCTGACACCAAGTACCACCATGACACTAAGTACCACCCTGACACCAAGTACCACCCCGACACACAGTACCACCCTGACCCAGTATGTTACTGACCTGACACACAGTACCACCCTGACGCCCAGTACCATCCTGACTTGACATTAAGTACTACCCTGACACTCAGTACCACCATGACACCTAGTAGAACCCTGATAACAAGTAATACCCTGACGCCCAGTACCATCCTAACCTGATACCAAGTAAAACCCTGACAACAAGTACCACTCTACTTGACACAAAGTCCCACCCTGACACCAAGTACCACTCTACCAGACACCAAGTACCATCCCGACACTAAGTACCATCCTGACACCAAGTACCACCCTGACATCCAGTACCAACCTGACACCCAGTACCACCCTGACCTGAAAACTAGTACTACCCTGACACCAAGTACCACCCTGAAACCAAGAACCGGACTGACACGAAGTACCACCCTGACATCCATTACCAATCGGAGACGCAGTACCACCCTGACACAGAGTACCACCCTGAAATCCCATACCAACCTGACACCCAGTACCACCCTGACACATAGTACCACCTTGACACTCATTACTACCGTGATCCTCAGTACCACCCTGACTTGACACCTAGTACCACCTTGACGCCAAGTACCACCCTGACCTGACACCTAGAACTACCCTGACGCCAAGTACCACCCTGACATCAAGTACCATCCTGACACCCAGTACCACCCTGACACCAAGTACCACCTTGACACCAACTATCACCCTGACACCAAGTACCACCCTGACAACAAGTATCACCCTGACACAAAGTTCCACACAGACACCAAGTACGACCATGGCACATAGTGCCACCATGACACCAAGTACCACCCTGACACTCTGTGTCACCCTGACACCCAGTACTACAGTGCTACCATATACTACCTTGATACCAAGTACCACCCTGACCTGACACCTAGTATCACCCTGACACCCAGTACCACCCTGTTACTCAGTACCATCCTACCTGACATCAAGTACTATACTGATACTAAGTACCACCCTGACACCCAGTACCACATTGACATGACACTCAGTATCACCCTGACACCCAGTACCACCCTACCTGACACCGAATACCACCCTGACACCAAGTACCACCTTACCTTACACTAAGTACCACCATGACACTTAGTACCACCCTCACCTAGTACTACCCTGACGCAAAGTACAACCCTGACATCAAGTACCATCCTGACACGCTGCACCACCATGACACCAAGTAGCACCCTGACCTGACACCTAGTACTACTCTGAGGCTAAGTACCACCCTGACACCAAGTACCACCCTGACACAAAGTACCACCCTGACACCAAGTACCACCCTGACACAAAGTATCACCCTGACACAAAGTACCACCCTGACACCAAGTACGACCCTGACACATAGTACCACCATTACACCAAGTACCACCCTGACACCCTGTGCCACCCTGACACCCAGTACCTCCCTGATACCATACACTACCTTGATACCAAGTACCACCCTGACCTGACACCCTGGTACTGAGTACCACCCTGCTTGACATCAAGTACTATACTGATACTAAGTACCACCCTGACACCCAGTACCACCATGACCTGACACTCAGTATCACCCTGACACCCAGTACCACCCTGACACCCAGTACCACCCTACCTGACACCGAGTACCACCCTGACACCAAGTACCACCTTACCTGACATCAAGTACTACTCTAACACCCATTACCGCACTCACCTGACACTCAGTATCACCCTAACACTCAGTACCACCCTACCTGGAACACAGTAACACCGTGACACCAAGTACCACCTTACCTGACACTAAGTACCACCATGACACTTAGTACCACCCTCACCTAACACCCAGTATGACCCTGACACCAAGTACCACTTTACCTGACACAAAGTACCATCCTGACATCCAGTACTACCCTGACACCAAGTACAACTCTACCTGACACCAAATACCACCCTGACACTAAGTACCACCCTACCTGACACCAAGTACCACTATGACACCAAGTACCACCCTGACACCAAGTACCACCCTGACACCAAGTACCACCCTGACACCAAGTACCACCATGACACCCAGTACCACCCTACCTGACACCAATTACCACTTTGACACCCAATACCACCCTCACAACCAGTACCATCCTGACACCCAATACCACCCAACGTGACACCAAGTACCACCATGACACCCAGTACCAGCCAGCGTGACACCAAGTACCAACCTGACACCCAGCACCACACAACGTGACACCAAATACCACCCTGACACCAAGTAAAATCTTGACACCCAGTACCCCCCTGACACCAAGTACCACCCCGACACCCAGTACCACCCTGACACCCAGTACCAGCCAGCGTGACACCAAGTACCAACCTGACACCCAGCACCATCCAACCTGACACCAAGTACCACCCTGACACCCAGTACCACCATGCCACCCAGTACCACCCAGTACCACCCGGACACCAAGTACCACCTCGACACACAGTACCACCCTGACACCCAGTATCTTCCTGACCTGACACACAGTACCACCCTGACACCCAGTACCACCCTGACCTGACACCCAGTAAAACCCTGACAATAAGTACCACTCTACTTGACACAAAGTACCACCCTGACACCAAGTACCACCCTGACACCAAGTACCACCCTGACATCCAGTACAACCCTGACACCCAGTTCCACCCTGACCTGAAAAAATAAAAGTACCACCATGACACTAAGTACCACCTTGACACTAAGTACCACCCCGACACACAGTACCACCCTGACACCTAGTATCTTCCTGACCTGACACACAGTACCACACTGACGCCCAGTACCATCCTGACTTGACAGCAAGTACTACCCTGACACTCAGTACCACCATGACACCTAGTACAACCCTGATAACAAGTAATACCCTGACGCCCAGTACCATCCTAACCTGACACAAAGTAAAACCCTGACAATAAGTACCACTCTACTTGACACAAGGTCCCACCCTGACACCAAGTACCACTCTACCAGACACCAAGTACCATCCTGACACTAAGTACCATCCTGACACCAAGTACCACGGTGACATCCAGTACCAACCTGACACCCAGTACCACCCTGACCTGAAAACTTGTACTACCCTGACACCAAGTACCACCCTGACCTGAAAACTAGTACTGTCCTGACACCAAGTACCATCCTTAAACCAAGAACGGGACTGACACGAAGTACCACCCTGACATCCAGTACCAATCTGAGACGCAGTACCACCCTGACACCCAGTACCACCCTGAAATCGCATACCAACCTGACATCCAGTACCACCCTGACACATAGTACCACCTTGACACTCATTACTACCGTGATCCTCAGTACCACCCTGACTTGACACCTAGTACCACCTTGACGCCAAGTACCACCCTGACCTGACACCTAGAACTACCCTGACGCCAAGTACCACCCTGACATCAAGTACCATCCTGACACCCAGTAACACCCTGACACCAAATACCACCCTGACACCAAATACCACCCTGACACCAAGTATCACCCTGACACAAAGTTCCACACTGACACCAAGTACGACCCTGGCGCATAGTGCCACCATGACACCAAGTACCACCCTGACACTCTGTGTCACCCTGACACCCAGTACCACCCTGCTACCATATACTACCTTAATACCAAGTACCACCCTGACCTGACACCTAGTATCACCCTGACACCCAGTACCACCCTGTTACTCAGTACCACCCTACCTGACATCAAGTACTATACTGATACTAAGTACTACCCTGACACCCAGTACCACATTGACCTGACACTCAGTATCACCCTGATACCCAGTACCACCCTACCTGACACCGAATACCACCCTGACACCATGTACCACCTTACCTGACACCAAGTACTACCATAACACCCATTACCGCCCTCACCTGACACTCAGTATCTCCCTAACACTCAGTACCACCCTACCTGGCATCCAGTACCACCGTGACACCAAGTACCACCTTACCTTACACTAAGTACCACCATGACACTTAGTACCACCCTCACCTAGTACTACCCTGACGCAAAGTACCACCCTGACATCAAGTACCATCCTGACACGCTGCACCACCCTGACACCAAGTAGCACCCTGACCTGACACCTAGTACTACCCTGAGGCTAAGTACCACCCTGACACCAGGAACCACCCTGACACAAAGTACCACCCTGACACCAAGTACCACCCTGACACCAAGTACCACCTTGACACAATGTACCCCCCTGACACCAAGTACCACCCTGACACCAGGAACCATCATTACACGAAGTACCACCCTGACACCCTGACACCCAGTACCACCCTGATACCATACACTACCTTGATACCCAGTACCACCCTGACCTGACACTCAGTATCACCCTGACACCCAGTACCACCCTACCTGACACCGAGTACCACCCTGACACCAAGTACCACCTTACCTGACATTAAGTACTACTCTAACACCAATTACCGCACTCACCTGACACTTAGTATCACCCTAACACTCAGTACCACCGTGATACCAAGTACCACCTTACCTGACACTTAGTACCAAACTCACCTAACACCCAGTATCACCCTGACACCAAGTACAACTTTACCTGACACAAAGTACCATCCTGACATCCAGTACTACCCTGACACCAAGTACCACCCTGACACTAAGTACCACCCTACCTGACACCAAGTACCACCCTGACACCAAGTACCACCCTGACACCAAGTACCACCCTGACACCAAGTACCACCCTGACACCAAGTACCACCATGACACCCAGTACCACCCTACCTGACACCAATTACCACCCTGACACCCAATACCACCCTCACAACCAGTACCATCCTGACACCCAATACCACCCAACGTGACACAAAGTACCACCATGACACCCAGTACCAGCCAGCGTGACACCAAGTACCAACCTGACACCCAGCACCACCCAACGTGACACCAAGTACCACCCTGACACCAAGTAAAATCTTGACACCCAGTACCCCCCTGACACAAAGTACCACCCCAACACCCAGTACCACCCTGACACCCAGTACCAGCCAGCGTGACACCAAGTACCAACCTGACACCCAGCACCATCCAACCTGACACCAAGTACCACCCTGACACCCAGTACCACCATGCCACCCAGTACCACCCAGTACCACCCGGACACCAAGTACCACCTCGACACACAGTACCACTCTGACACCCAGTATCTTCCTGACCTGACACACAGTACCACCCTGACACCCAGTACCACCCTGACCTGACACCCAGTAAAACCCTGACAATAAGTACCACTCTACTTGACACAAAGTACCACCCTGACACCAAGTACCACCCTGACACCAAGTACCACCCTGACATCCAGTACAACCCTGACACCCAGTACCACCCTGACCTGAAAAAATAAAAGTACCACCATGACACTAAGTACCACCTTGACACTAAGTACCACCCCGACACACAGTACCACCCTGACACCTAGTATCTTCCTGACCTGACACACAGTACCACACTGACGCCCAGTACCATCCTGACTTGACAGCAAGTACTACCCTGACACTCAGTACCACCATGACACCTAGTACAACCCTGATAACAAGTAATACCCTGACGCCCAGTACCATCCTAACCTGACACAAAGTAAAACCCTGACAATAAGTACCACTCTACTTGACACAAAGTCCCACCCTGACACCAAGTACCACTCTACCAGACACTAAGTACCATCCTGACACTAAGTACCATCCTGACACCAAGTACCACCCTGACATCCAGTACCAACCTGACACCCAGTACCACCCTGACCTGAAAACTTGTACTACCCTGACACCAACTACCACCCTGACCTGAAAACTAGTACTGTCCTGACACCAAGTACCATCCTTAAACCAAGAACCGGACTGACACGAAGTACCACCCTGACATCCAGTACCAATCTGAGACGCAGTATCACCCTGACACCCAGTACCACCCTGAAATCGCATACCAACCTGACATCCAGTACCACCCTGACACATAGTACCACCTTGACACTCATTACTACCGTGATCCTCAGTACCACCCTGACTTGACACCTAGTACCACCTTGACGCCAAGTACCACCCTGACCTGACACCTAGAACTACCCTGACGCCAAGTACCACCCTGACATCAAGTACCATCCTGACACCCAGTACCACCCTGACACCAAGTACCACCCTGACACCAAATACCACCCTGACACCAAGTATCACCCTGACACAAAGTTCCACACTGACACCAAGTACGACCCTGGCACATAGTGCCACCATGACACCAAGTACCACCCTGACACTCTGTGTCACCCTGACACCCAGTACCACCCTGCTACCATATACTACCTTAATACCAAGTACCACCCTGACCTGACACCTAGTATCACCCTGACACCCAGTACCACCCTGTTACTCAGTACCACCCTACCTGACATCAAGTACTATACTGATACTAAGTACTACCCTAACACCCATTACCGCCCTCACCTGACACTCAGTATCACCCTAACACTCAGTACCACCCTACCTGGCACCCAGTACCACCGTGACACCAAGTACCACCTTACATTACACTAAGTACCACCATGACACTTAGTACCACCCTCACCTAGTACTACCCTGACGCAAAGTACCACCCTGACATCAAGTACCATCCTGACACGCTGCACCACCCTGACACCAAGTAGCACCCTGACCTGACACCTAGTACTACCCTGAGGCTAAGTACCACCCTGACACCAGGAACCACCCTGACACAAAGTACCACCCTGACACCAAGTACCACCCTGACACCAAGTACCACCTTGACACAATGTACCCCCCTGACACCAAGTACCACCCTGACACCAGGAACCATCATTACACGAAGTACCACCCTGACACCCTGACACCCAGTACCACCCTGATACCATACACTACCTTGATACCCAGTACCACCCTGACCTGACACTCAGTATCACCCTGACACCCAGTACCACCCTACCTGACACCGAGTACCACCCTGACACCAAGTACCACCTTACCTGACATTAAGTACTACTCTAACACCAATTACCGCACTCACCTGACACTCAGTATCACCCTAACACTCAGTACCACCGTGATACCAAGTACCACCTTACCTGACACTTAGTACCAAACTCACCTAACACTCAGTATCACCCTGACATCCAGTACCCCCCTCCCCTCATCTGACACCCAGTATCACCCTGACACCAAGTACCACTTTACCTGACACAAAGTACCATCCTGACATCCAGTACTACCCTGACACCAAGTACCACCCTGACACTAAGTACCACCCTACCTGACACCAAGTACCACCCTGACACCAAGTACCACCCTGACACCAAGTACCACCCTGACACCAAGTACCACCCTGACACCAAGTACCACCATGACACCCAGTACCACCCTACCTGACACCAATTACCACCCTGACACCCAATACCACCCTCACAACCAGTACCATCCTGACACCCAATACCACCCAACGTGACACAAAGTACCACCATGACACCCAGTACCAGCCAGCGTGACACCAAGTACCAACCTGACACCCAGCACCACCCAACGTGACACCAAGTACCACCCTGACACCAAGTAAAATCTTGACACCCAGTACCCCCCTGACACCAAGTACCACCCCGACACCCAGTACCACCCTGACACCCAGTACCAGCCAGCGTGACACCAAGTACCACCATGACACCCAGTACCATCCAACGTGACACCAAGTACCACCCTGACACCCAGTACCACCCTGACACCCAGTACCACCCTGACACCAAGTACCACCCTGACACCAAGTACCACCCTGACACCCAGTACCACCCTGACACCTAGTACCACCCTGACACCTAGTACCACCCTGGCACCCAGTACCACCCTGACACACAGTACCACATGTTTCAAAGAGCGCTGCTGGTCTAGAACAGACGATCCGAGGAATACAAGCTATACTTGACACGTCAGCAATACCAGGATAATGAGCAGTGGTTGCAACCCATCTCTGGACCATCCATCTCTGGACCACCCATCTCTGGACCATCCATCTCTGGACCACCAATCTCTGGACCACCCATCTCTGAACCACCCATCTCTGGACCACCCATCTCTGGACCACCCATCTCTGGACCACCCATCTCTGGACCACCCATCTCTGGACCACCCATTTCCCTCATAAATGTTACTACTACCTTTACGTCGACAATCTCCCCACTACAGCACTGGCGAATATGCCGACCTCCCATCATCTTTCTAAATCTTGCTTTCACCCATCATACTAATGTAAAGTCTTAGGACCAATCCCCAAATTTAATGTGGACCACAGCAGTCACTGACGCCACCAGGAATGCGATCCCCTAGAAGAACATCTCCGTACACCTTGTCGAGGTGAGACACCTGAGCCCCGATATCTGACCAGGTAACCATGACAAGAGATCAATGTTAGCCAGGATACCATTAAGACGAGCGGTTGTCATTGGTCCCATGTTGAAGCAATAATGCGATGGACAACCTTGTGACAACCAGAAATATAGAGGACAAAAGTGGCAGGGGAAAACAACAGACAGGAGATGTGCGAAAACAAGCTAATCTGGGAGGGCGGGGGGCATAGGGCATCTCTGGTACAGACTGTTGTGGATGGAGTTCATCGTTACGGTAGTCAGGAACAACACCTGAAAATGATGATGTTTGAAAACAGACT
This sequence comes from Ariolimax columbianus, assembly GCA_036924085.1. Classification (NCBI taxonomy): domain Eukaryota; kingdom Metazoa; phylum Mollusca; class Gastropoda; order Stylommatophora; family Arionidae; genus Ariolimax; species Ariolimax columbianus. The sequence continues at coordinate 1,288,027 of JAVGWX010000003.1, forward strand.
AAACATCCGTGAACTTTATCCTTGAACTCCATGAACTATATCCATGAACTATATCCTTGAACTATATCCATGAACTATATACATGAACTATATCCATGAACTATATCCATGAATTATATACATGAACTATATCCTTGAACTAATCCCTGAGCTTGATCCCTGATCATCTAGGACCCCACGTGCTCTGCATGTAGGCCTGTCCGTGCTCCCATTGTGAGATCGTCTCCCTGACCATTACTTCACGAAACGTCATCTGCTGACAGCACGAGGGCTGATATCTCTGTGTACCCTCGTCTTGGTCTCTTTATTGTATGTTAACCCAAAACATGAGAAGACCCACTGCCTCTAGGAACCCAAACTAGGAACCCAAACTAGGAACCCAGACCTGTCAATGACCCACTGACTCTATTAACCTAAACTTGTCAATGACCCACTGCCTCTAGGACCTCAAACTTGTCAATGACCCACTGCCTCTATTAACCAAAACCTGTCAATGACCCACTGCCTCTAGAAACCCAAAACCTGTCAATGACCCACTGCCTCTAGAAACCCAAACTTGTCAATGACCCACTGCCTCTATTAACCTAAACTTGTCAATGACCCACTGCCTCTAGAAACCAAAACCTGTCATTGACCCAATGCCTCTAGAAACCCAAACATGTCAATTACCCACTGTCTCTAGGAACCGAAACTTGTCAATGACCCACTGCCTCTAGGAAGCCAAACTTTTCAATGACCCACTGCCTCTAGAAACCCAAACCTTTTAATGACTAACTGCCTCTGGGAACCCACACTTTTCAATGACCCACTGCCTCTAGGAACCCAAACTTGTCAATGACCCACTGCCTCTACTAACCCAAACTTGTCAATGAACTACTGCCTTTAGGAAGCCAAACAAGCAACCCAAACTTGTCAATGACCCACTGCCTCTAGGAACCCAAATTTGTCAATGACCCACTGCCTCTAGGAACCCAAACTTGTCAATGACCCACTGCCTCTAGGAACCCAAACTTGTCAATGACCCACTGCCTCTAGGAAAATAAACTTGTCAATGACCCACTGCCTCTAGGAACCCAAACATGTCAATGACCCGCTGCCTCTAGGAACTTAAACTTGTCAATGACCCACTGCCTCTAGGAACCCAAACTAGGAACCCAAACTTGTAAATTACCGACTGCCTCTAGGAACCCAAACTTGCCAATAACCCACTGCCTCTAGGAACCTAAACTAGGAACCCAAACCTGTCAATGACCCACTGCCTCTAAAAACCCAAACTAGGAACCCAAACATGTCAATGACCCACTGCCTCTAGGAACCAAAACCTGTCAATGACCCACTGCCTCTAGGAACCAAAACTTGTCAATGATCCACTGCCTCTAGGATCCCAAACAAGGAACCTAAACTTGTCAATGACTCACTGCCTCTAGGAACCCAAACTAGGAATCCAAAAAGTGTCAATGACCCTCTGCCTCTTGGAACCAAAACTAGGAACCCAAACTTTGTCAATGACCCACTGCCTCTAGGAACCCAAACATGTCAATGACCCACTGCCTCTATTAACCAAAACCTGTCAATGACCCACTGCCTCTAGAAACCCAAAACCTGTCAATGACCCACTGCCTCTAGAAACCCAAACTTGTCAATGACCCACTGCCTCTATTAACCTAAACTTGTCAATGACCCACTGCCTCTAGAAACCAAAACCTGTCATTGACCCAATGCCTCTAGAAACCCAAACATGTCAATTACCCACTGTCTCTAGGAACCGAAACTTGTCAATGACCCACTGCCTCTAGGAAGCCAAACTTTTCAATGACCCACTGCCTCTAGAAACCCAAACCTTTTAATGACTAACTGCCTCTGGGAACCCACACTTTTCAATGACCCACTGCCTCTAGGAACCCAAACTTGTCAATGACCCACTGCCTCTACTAACCCAAACTTGTCAATGAACTACTGCCTTTAGGAAGCCAAACAAGCAACCCAAACTTGTCAATGACCCACTGCCTCTAGGAACCCAAATTTGTCAATGACCCACTGCCTCTAGGAACCCAAACTTGTCAATGACCCACTGCCTCTAGGAACCCAAACTTGTCAATGACCCACTGCCTCTAGGAAAATAAACTTGTCAATGACCCACTGCCTCTAGGAACCCAAACATGTCAATGACCCGCTGCCTCTAGGAACTTAAACTTGTCAATGACCCACTGCCTCTAGGAACCCAAACTAGGAACCCAAACTTGTAAATTACCGACTGCCTCTAGGAACCCAAACTTGCCAATAACCCACTGCCTCTAGGAACCTAAACTAGGAACCCAAACCTGTCAATGACCCACTGCCTCTAAAAACCCAAACTAGGAACCCAAACCTGTCAATGACCCACTGCCTCTAGGAACCAAAACCTGTCAATGACCCACTGCCTCTAGGAACCAAAACTTGTCAATGATCCACTGCCTCTAGGATCCCAAAACAAGGAACCTAAACTTGTCAATGACTCACTGCCTCTAGGAACCCAAACTAGGAATCCAAAAAGTGTCAATGACCCTCTGCCTCTTGGAACCAAAACTAGGAACCCAAACTTTGTCAATGACCCACTGCCTCTAGGAACCCAAACATGTCAATGACGAACTGCCTCTATTAACCCAAACTTGTCAATGACCCACTTCCTGTATTAACCCAAACTTATCAATGACCCTCTTCTTCTAGAAACCCAAAAATGTCAATGACCCACTGCCTCTAGAAACCCAAACTTGTCAATGATCCACTGCCTCTAGGATCCCAAACTTGTCAATGACCCACTGGCTCTAGGAACCCAAACTAGGATCTCAAACCTGTGAATGACCCACTGCCTCTAGGAACCCAAACTAGGAACCAAACTAAGAACACAAACTAGGAACCCAAATTTGTCAATGACCCACTGCCTCTAGGAACCCAAACTTGTCAATGACCCACTGCCTCTAGGTACCCAAACTTGTCAATAACCCACTGCCTCTAGGAACCCAAATTTGTCAATGACCCACTGCCTCTAGGAACCCAAACAAGGAACTTAAACTTGTCAATGACCCACTGCCTCTATGAACCCAAACTAGGAACCCAAACTTGTCAATGGCCCACTACCTTTAGGAACCCAAACAAGGAGCCTAAACTTGTCAATGACTTATTGCCTCTAGGAACCGAAACTTGTCAATGACCTACTGCCTCTAGGAACCCAAACCTGTCAATGACCCACTGGCTCTATTAACCCCCACCTGCAAATGACCCACTCCCTCTAGGAAAACAAACTTGTTAATGACCCACTGCCTCTAGGAACCAAAACTTGTCAATGACCCACTGCCTCTAGGCACCCAAACTAGGACCCAAACTAGGAACCCACACTAGGAACCCAAACTAGGAACCCACACTAGGAACCCAAACTAGGAACCCAAACTAGGAACCCAGATTAGGAAACCAGACTAGTAAACCAAACTAGTAACCCAGACTAGGACCTAAACTAGGAACGCAAGCTAGGAAGCCAAACTAGGAACCCAAACTTAGAACCCAGATTTGTCAATGACCCACTGCCTCTAGGAACTCAAACTTGTCAATGACCCACTGCTTCTATTAACCCAAACCTGTCAATGACCCACTGCCTCTAGAAACCCAAAACTGTCAATGACCCAATGCCTCTAGAAACCCAAACTTGTCAATGACCCACTGCCTCTATTAACCTAAACTTGTCAATGACCAACTGCCTTTAGAATCTCAAACCTGTCAATGACCCACTGTCTCTAGGAACCGAAACATGTAAATGACCCACTGCCTCTAGGAAGCCAAACATTTCAGTGACCCTCTGCCTCTAGAAACCCAAACCTGTCAATGACCCACTGCCTCTAGGAACCCAAACTTGTCAATGACCCACTGCCTCTATTAATCCAAACTTGTCAATGACCTACTGCCTTTAGGAAGCCAAACAAGGAACCCAAACTTGTCAACGACCCCCTGCCTCTAGGAACCCAAATTTTTCAATGACCCACTGCCTCTAGGAACCCGAACTTGTCAATGAGCCACTACCTCTAGCAACCCAAATTTGTCAATGACCCACTGCCTCTAGGAACCTAAACTTGTCAATAACCCACTGCCTCTAGGAACCCAAACATGTCAATGACCTACTGCCTCAAAGAACCTCAACTTGTCAATGACCCACTGCCTCTAGGAACCTAAACTAGGAACCCAAACTTGTCAATGACCCACTGCCTCTAGGAACCCAAACTAGGAACCCAAACCTGTCAATGACCCACTGCCTCTAGGAACCCAAACTAGGAACCCAAACTTGTCAATGACCCACTGCCTGTAGAAAGCCAAACTTGCCAATGACCCACTACGTCTACGAACCCAAACTTGTCAATGACCCACTGCCTCTATTAACCCAAACCTGTCATAGACCCACTGTCTCTAAGAACCCAAACTTTTCAATGACCCACTGCCTCTAAGAACACAAACTTGTCAATGACCCACTGCCTCTATTAACCCAAACTTGTAAATGACATACTGCCTTTAGGAAGCCAAACAAGGAACCCAAACTTGTCAACGACCCACTGCTTCTAGGAACCCAAATTTGTCAATGACCCACTGCCTCTAGGAACCCAAACTTGTCAATGACCCACTTCCTCTAGGAACCTAAACTTGTCAATGACCCACTGCCTCTAGGAACCCAAACATGTCAATGACCCACTGCCTCTAGGAACCTAAACTTGTCAATGACCCACTGCCTCTATTAACCTAAACTTGTCAATGACCCACTGCCTCTAGGAACCTAAACTTGTCAATGACCCACTGCCTCTAGGAACCCAAACTTGTCAATGAGCCACTGCCTCTAGGAACCCAAACATGTCAATGACCCGCTGCCTCTAGGAACCTAAACTTGTCAATGACCCATTGCCTCTAGGAACCCAAACTAGGAACCAAACTAGGAACCCAAACTAGGAACCAAACTTAGAACCCAAACTAGGAACCAAACTAGCAACTCAAACTAGGAACCCAAACATGTCAATGACCCACTGCCTCTAGGAACCCAAACTAGGAACCAAACTAGGAACTCAAACTAGCAAAACAAACATGTCAATGACCAACTGCCTCTAGGAACCCAAACATGTCAATGACCCACTGCCTCTAGGAACCCAAACTAGGAAACAAACTAGGAACTCAAACTAGGAACCCAAACTAGGAACCCAAACTAGGAACCAAACTAGGAACTCAAACTAGCAAAACAAACATGTCAATGACCAACTGCCTCTAGGAACCCAAACTTGTCAATGACCCACTGCCTCTATGAATCCAAACTTGTCAATGACCCACTGCCTCTAGGAACCCAAACTTGTCAATGACCCACTGCCTCTAGGAACCCAAACTTGTCAATGACCCACTGCCTCTAGGAACCCAAACTTGTCAATGACCCACTGCCTCTAGGAACCCAAACTTGTCAATGACCCACTGCCTCTAGGATCCCAAACTTGTCAATGACCCACTGGCTCTAGGAACCCAAACTAGGATCTCAAACCTGTGAATGACCCACTGCCTCTAGGAACCCAAACTAGGAACCCAAACTAGGAACCAAACTAAGAACACAAACTAGGAACCCAAATTTGTCAATGACCCACTGCCTCTAGGAACCCAAACTTGTCAATGACCCACTGCCTCTAGGTACCCAAACTTGTCAATAACCCACTGCCTCTAGGAACCCAAATTTGTCAATGACCCACTGCCTCTAGGAACCCAAACAAGGAACTTAAACTTGTCAATGACCCACTGCCTCTATGAACCCAAACTAGGAACCCAAACTTGTCAATGGCCCACTACCTTTAGGAACCCAAACAAGGAACCTAAACTTGTCAATGACTTATTGCCTCTAGGAACCGAAACTTGTCAATGACCTACTGCCTCTAGGAACCCAAACCTGTCAATGACCCACTGGCTCTATTAACCCCCACCTGCAAATTACCCACTCCCTCTAGGAAAACAAACTTGTTAATGACCCACTGCCTCTAGGAACCAAAACTTGTCAATGACCCACTGCCTCTAGGCACCCAAACTAGGAACCCAAACTAGGAACCCACACTAGGAACCCAAACTAGGAACCCACACTAGGAACCCAAACTAGGAACCCAAACTAGGAACCCAGATTAGGAAACCAGACTAGTAAACCAAACTAGTAACCCAGACTAGGACCTAAACTAGGAACGCAAGCTAGGAAGCCAAACTAGGAACCCAAACTTAGAACCCAGATTTGTCAATGACCCACTGCCTCTAGGAACTCAAACTTGTCAATGACCCACTGCTTCTATTAACCCAAACCTGTCAATGACCCACTGCCTCTAGAAACCCAAAACTGTCAATGACCCACTGCCTCTATTAACCTAAACTTGTCAATGACCAACTGCCTTTAGAATCTCAAACCTGTCAATGACCCACTGTCTCTAGGAACCGAAACATGTAAATGACCCACTGCCTCTAGGAAGCCAAACATTTCAGTGACCCTCTGCCTCTAGAAACCCAAACCTGTCAATGACCCACTGCCTCTAGGAACCCAAACTTGTCAATGACCCACTGCCTCTATTAATCCAAACTTGTCAATGACCTACTGCCTTTAGGAAGCCAAACAAGGAACCCAAACTTGTCAACGACCCCCTGCCTCTAGGAACCCAAATTTTTCAATGACCCACTGCCTCTAGGAACCCGAACTTGTCAATGAGCCACTACCTCTAGCAACCCAAATTTGTCAATGACCCACTGCCTCTAGGAACCTAAACTTGTCAATGACCCACTGCCTCTAGGAACCCAAACATGTCAATGACCTACTGCCTCAAAGAACCTCAACTTGTCAATGACCCACTGCCTCTAGGAACCTAAACTAGGAACCCAAACTTGTCAATGACCCACTGCCTCTAGGAACCCAAACTAGGAACCCAAACCTGTCAATGACCCACTGCCTCTAGGAACCCAAACTAGGAACCCAAACTTGTCAATGACCCACTGCCTGTAGAAAGCCAAACTTGCCAATGACCCACTACGTCTACGAACCCAAACTTGTCAATGACCCACTGCCTCTATTAACCCAAACCTGTCATAGACCCACTGTCTCTAAGAACCCAAACTTTTCAATGACCCACTGCCTCTAAGAACACAAACTTGTCAATGACCCACTGCCTCTATTAACCCAAACTTGTAAATGACATACTGCCTTTAGGAAGCCAAACAAGGAACCCAAACTTGTCAACGACCCACTGCTTCTAGGAACTCAAATTTGTCAATGACCCACTGCCTCTAGGAACCCAAACTTGTCAATGACCCACTGCCTCTAGGAACCCAAACATGTCAATGACCCACTGCCTCTAGGAACCTAAACTTGTCAATGACCCACTGCCTCTATTAACCTAAACTTGTCAATGACCCACTGCCTCTAGGAACCTAAACTTGTCAATGACCCACTGCCTCTAGGAACCCAAACTTGTCAATGAGCCACTGCCTCTAGGAACCCAAACATGTCAATGACCCGCTGCCTCTAGGAACCTAAACTTGTCAATGACCCATTGCCTCTAGGAACCCAAACTAGGAACCAAACTAGGAACCCAAACTAGGAACCAAACTTAGAACCCAAACTAGGAACCAAACTAGCAACTCAAACTAGGAACCCAAACATGTCAATGACCCACTGCCTCTAGGAACCCAAACTAGGAACCAAACTAGGAACTCAAACTAGCAAAACAAACATGTCAATGACCAACTGCCTCTAGGAACCCAAACATGTCAATGACCCACTGCCTCTAGGAACCCAAACTAGGAAACAAACTAGGAACTCAAACTAGGAACCCAAACTAGGAACCCAAACTAGGAACCAAACTAGGAACTCAAACTAGCAAAACAAACATGTCAATGACCAACTGCCTCTAGGAACCCAAACTTGTCAATGACCCACTGCCTCTATGAATCCAAACTTGTCAATGACCCACTGCCTCTAGGAACCCAAACTTGTCAATGACCCACTGCCTCTAGGAACCCAAACTTGTCAATGACCCACTGCCTCTAGGAACCCAAACTTGTCAATGACCCACTGCCTCTAGGAACCCAAACTTGTCAATGACCCACTGCCTCTAGGATCCCAAACTTGTCAATGACCCACTGGCTCTAGGAACCCAAACTAGGATCTCAAACCTGTGAATGACCCACTGCCTCTAGGAACCCAAACTAGGAACCCAAACTAGGAACCAAACTAAGAACACAAACTAGGAACCCAAATTTGTCAATGACCCACTGCCTCTAGGAACCCAAACTTGTCAATGACCCACTGCCTCTAGGTACCCAAACTTGTCAATAACCCACTGCCTCTAGGAACCCAAATTTGTCAATGACCCACTGCCTCTAGGAACCCAAACAAGGAACTTAAACTTGTCAATGACCCACTGCCTCTATGAACCCAAACTAGGAACCCAAACTTGTCAATGGCCCACTACCTTTAGGAACCCAAACAAGGAACCTAAACTTGTCAATGACTTATTGCCTCTAGGAACCGAAACTTGTCAATGACCTACTGCCTCTAGGAACCCAAACCTGTCAATGACCCACTGGCTCTATTAACCCCCACCTGCAAATGACCCACTCCCTCTAGGAAAACAAACTTGTTAATGACCCACTGCCTCTAGGAACCAAAACTTGTCAATGACCCACTGCCTCTAGGCACCCAAACTAGGAACCCAAACTAGGAACCCACACTAGGAACCCAAACTAGGAACCCACACTAGGAACCCAAACTAGGAACCCAAACTAGGAACCCAGATTAGGAAACCAGACTAGTAAACCAAACTAGTAACCCAGACTAGGACCTAAACTAGGAACGCAAGCTAGGAAGCCACACTAGGAACCCAAACTTAGAACCCAGATTTGTCAATGACCCACTGCCTCTAGGAACTCAAACTTGTCAATGACCCACTGCTTCTATTAACCCAAACCTGTCAATGACCCACTGCCTCTAGAAACCCAAAACTGTGAATGACCCAATGCCTCTAGAAACCCAAACTTGTCAATGACCCACTGCCTCTATTAACCTAAACTTGTCAATGACCAACTGCCTTTAGAATCTCAAACCTGTCAATGACCCACTGTCTCTAGGAACCGAAACATGTAAATGACCCACTGCCTCTAGGAAGCCAAACATTTCAGTGACCCTCTGCCTCTAGAAACCCAAACCTGTCAATGACCCACTGCCTCTAGGAACCCAAACTTGTCAATGACCCACTGCCTCTATTAATCCAAACCTGTCAATGACCTACTGCCTTTAGGAAGCCAAACAAGGAACCCAAACTTGTCAACGACCCCCTGCCTCTAGGAACCCAAATTTTTCAATGACCCACTGCCTCTAGGAACCCGAACTTGTCAATGAGCCACTACCTCTAGCAACCCAAATTTGTCAATGACCCACTGCCTCTAGGAACCTAAACTTGTCAATGACCCACTGCCTCTAGGAACCCAAACATGTCAATGACCTACTGCCTCAAAGAACCTCAACTTGTCAATGACCCACTGCCTCTAGGAACCTAAACTAGGAACCCAAACTTGTCAATGACCCACTGCCTCTAGGAACCCAAACTAGGAACCCAAACCTGTCAATGACCCACTGCCTCTAGGAACCCAAACTAGGAACCCAAACTTGTCAATGACCCACTGCCTGTAGAAAGCCAAACTTGCCAATGACCCACTACGTCTACGAACCCAAACTTGTCAATGACCCACTGCCTCTATTAACCCAAACCTGTCATAGACCCACTGTCTCTAAGAACCCAAACTTTTCAATGACCCACTGCCTCTAAGAACACAAACTTGTCAATGACCCACTGCCTCTATTAACCCAAACTTGTAAATGACATACTGCCTTTAGGAAGCCAAACAAGGAACCCAAACTTGTCAACGACCCACTGCTTCTAGGAACCCAAATTTGTCAATGACCCACTGCCTCTAGGAACCCAAACTTGTCAATGACCCACTTCCTCTAGGAACCTAAACTTGTCAATGACCCACTGCCTCTAGGAACCCAAACATGTCAATGACCCACTGCCTCTAGGAACCTAAACTTGTCAATGACCCACTGCCTCTATTAACCTAAACTTGTCAACGACCCACTGCCTCTAGGAACCTAAACTTGTCAATGACCCACTGCCTCTAGGAACCCAAACTTGTCAATGAGCCACTGCCTCTAGGAACCCAAACATGTCAATGACCCGCTGCCTCTAGGAACCTAAACTTGTCAATGACCCATTGCCTCTAGGAACCCAAACTAGGAACCAAACTAGGAACCCAAACTAGGAACCAAACTTAGAACCCAAACTAGGAACCAAACTAGCAACTCAAACTAGGAACCCAAACATGTCAATGACCCACTGCCTCTAGGAACCCAAACTAGGAACCAAACTAGGAACTCAAACTAGCAAAACAAACATGTCAATGACCAACTGCCTCTAGGAACCCAAACATGTCAATGACCCACTGCCTCTAGGAACCCAAACTAGGAAACAAACTAGGAACTCAAACTAGGAACCCAAACTAGGAACCCAAACTAGGAACCAAACTAGGAACTCAAACTAGCAAAACAAACATGTCAATGACCAACTGCCTCTAGGAACCCAAACTTGTCAATGACCCACTGCCTCTATGAATCCAAACTTGTCAATGACCCACTGCCTCTAGGAACCCAAACTTGTCAATGACCCACTGCCTCTAGGAACCCAAACTTGTCAATGACCCACTGCCTCTAGGAACCCAAACTTGTCAATGACCCACTGCCTCTAGGAACCCAAACTTGTCAATGACCCACTGCCTCTAGGAACCCAAACTTGTCAATGACCCACTGCCTCTAGGAACCCAAGCTTGTCAATGACCCACTGCCTCTAGGAACCCAAACTTGTCAATGACCCACTGCCTCTAGGAACCCAAACTTGTCAATGACCCACTGCCTCTAGGAACCCAAGCTTGTCAATGACCCACTGCCTCTAGGAACCCAAACTTGTCAATGACCCACTGCCTCTAGGAACCCAAACTTGTCAATGACCCACTGCCTCTAGGAACCCAAACTTGTCAATGACCCACTGCCTCTAGGAACCCAAACTTGTCAATGACCCACTGCCTCTAGGAACCCAAACTTGTCAATGACCCACTGCCTCTAGGAACCCAAGCGGGACGATGCAGTTTCTTTAGCAGCTGATTATAATGTTGAAACTGTTTCTTCTTGATTGTGTACATGGAGGTGCCGTAAAGCTGGAGGCTGCGGGTAGCACTTGGCTGACTTGGGTCTCTAGTCGGCCTTACAGAATCTCCACTTGACCAGCCGTAAGGTAATGGGGTGACCAGCCGTAAGGTAATGGGGTGACCAGCCGTAAGGTAATGGGGTGACCAGCCGTAAGGTAATGGGGGGACTAGCCGTAAGGTAATGGGGTGACCAGCCGACTCGTGTGGTTCGGCAGTGCGACGGAAATCCTGGATGGCTAATGAAGCCCCCGCTCGAGACTGGTGACAAAACCTTTTGTGTACAGGTGGAGTGTGAGAGAGAGAGAGTGAGTGAGTGGAAGAGAGAGGGAGAGAGAGAGTGAGAGAAAGGGAGAGGGAGAAAGGAAGACAAACCACGGTCAGATGGTGTGTACAGATGGTGTTGGACTGACCTGCATCGTTAAACTGTTGATATCCTGATCTGGTCGAGGTCACAGAGTTACCCATTGCTGCTTGAGATGGTTCAGGACACGCGACACGCCACACACACGAGAGTGAGAGGGGGTGTGTGCTAGGGCCGTCAGCGTGTAGGGTCTGATGGTATCAGGACACGGCAGGTCGAGACATCACGTGATGTGCTCAACACGTGCAGACCTTTCTCTAACAGGTCTCTTACAGATTGTGGAGGAGGGATGGGAGCTGGGGGGGGGGGGGGCCTTGTGGAGGGATGGAAGCTGGGGGGGGGGCCCTTGTGGAGGGATGGAAGCTGGGGGGGGGGGCCTTGTGGAGGGATGGGAGCTGGGGGGGGGCCCTTGTGGAGGGATGGAAGCTGGGGGGGGGGCCTTGTGGAGGGATGGGAGCTGGGGGGGGGGCCTTGTGGAGGGATGGAAGCTGGGGGGGGGCCCTTGTGGAGGGATGGAAGCTGGGGGGGGGCTTGTGGAGGGATGGGAGCTGGGGGGGGGGCCCTTGTGGAGGGATGGAAGCTGGGGGGGGCCTTGTGGAGGGATGGGAGCTGGGGGGGGGCCTTGTGGAGGGATGGAAGCTGGGGGGGGGGGACTTGTAGAGGGATGGGAGCTGGGGAGGGGGGCCTTGTGGAGGGATGGGAGCTGGGGGGGGCCCTTGTGGAGGGATGGGAGCTGGGGGGGGGGCCCTTGTGGAGGGATGCATAACTTTATCCAATAGCCATTTGCACACCGTCTAGCTATCCTTTGTACTTCTTTTCTCGCTTCTTTCAATACATTCAGAGAGTTTCGTGTTGTTTTGTCTTTGTTTCGCAGTAGTACTGCCTTTTTCCTGTCAATCAAAGGCTGCAGTATCCTATTATTTGCCTCAAACCAGTCTTGATTGCTGTGTTCTCTAACGTCATAAGCTGTTACTGCTGTTTTGAGAGTACCTACTTTGATTAAATCCCACCTTTCACTAGCTGAACAGTCTCCTGATGTATTATAGAGAACATCTGCAAGCTCCAGTTGGAACCTGAAACACTTTTCTGGATCCTTGGTGTTGACTAAATTTATCCTCAAAATTGGTTTATGCTTGGCCGTGAAGATTCTCTTAGGTCTCAGCTTGACGCGGGCAACGACCAACGTGTGGTCAGTCTCACAGTCAGCACTCGGGTAGCTGCGTGTTAGTTGACCAACGTGTGGTCAGTCTCACAGTCAGCACTCGGGTAGCTGCGTGTTAGTTGACCAACGTGTGGTCAGTCTCACAGTAAGCACTCGGGTAGCTGCGTGTTAGTTGACCAACGTGTGGTCAGTCTCACAGTCAGCACTCGGGTAGCTGCGTGTTAGTTGACCAACGTGTGGTCAGTCTCACAGTCAGCACTCGGGTAGCTGCGTGTTAGTTGACCAACGTGTGGTCAGTATCACAGTCAGCACTCGGGTAGCTGCGTGTTAGTTGACCAACGTGTGGTCAGTCTCACAGTCAGCACTCGGGTAGCTGCGTGTTAGTTGACCAACGTGTGGTCAGTCTCACAGTAAGCACTCGGGTAGCTGCGTGTTAGTTGACCAACGTGTGGTCAGTCTCACAGTCAGCACTCGGGTAGCTGCGTGTTAGTTGACCAACGTGTGGTCAGTCTCACAGTCAGCACTCGGGTAGCTGCGTGTTAGTTGACCAACGTGTGGTCAGTATCACAGTCAGCACTCGGGTAGCTGCGTGTTAGTTGACCAACGTGTGGTCAGTCTCACAGTCAGCACTCGGGTAGCTGCGTGTTAGTTGACCAACGTGTGGTCAGTCTCACAGTCAGCACTCAGGTAGCTGCGTGTTAATTGTGTTTGATTGAGATGTTGTCTCCTAGTGATAATAAAGTCCAGTTGGTGCCAGTGACCAGATCGTAGGTGTTTCCATGATACCTGAAGGCTATTTTTGTTGCAAATTCGGAGTTTGTGATGCAGATATTGTTTTTTGTGTGAAGAATTCCAGTAGCCTTTGTCCATTTTCATTCATGCACCCAATATTGTGTTTGCCTAAACAAATTGGCCATGAATTAAAGTCTGATCCCACTTGAGCATTTAGCTCACCAAGTATGTATAGGCAGTCTGATCCCACCCGAGCATTTAGCTCACCAAGTATGTATAGGCAGTCTGATCCCACCCGAGCATTTGGCTCACCAAGTATGTATAGGCAGTCTGATCCCACCCGAGCATTTAGATCACCAAGTATGTATAGGCAGTCTGATCCCACCCGAGCATTTAGCTCATCAAGTATGTATAGGAAGTCTGATCCCACCCGAGCATTTAGATCACCAAGTATGTATAGGCAGTCTGATCCCACCCGAGCATTTAGCTCACCAAGTATGTATAGGCAGTCTGATCCCACCCGAGCATTTAGCTCCCCAAGTATGTATAGGCAGTCTGATCCCACCCGAGCATTTGGCTCACCAAGTATGTATAGGCAGTCTGATCCCACCCGAGCATTTAGATCACCAAGTATGTATAGGCAGTCTGATCCCACCCGAGCATTTAGCTCATCAAGTATGTATAGGAAGTCTGATCCCACCCGAGCATTTAGATCACCAAGTATGTATAGGCAGTCTGATCCCACCCGAGCATTTAGCTCACCAAGTATGTATAGGCAGTCTGATCCCACCCGAGCATTTAGCTCCCCAAGTATGTATAGGCAGTCTGATCCCACCCGAGCATTTAGCTCACCAAGTATGTATAGGCAGTCTGATCCCACCCGAGCATTTAGCTCACCAAGTATGTATAGGCAGTCTGATCCCACCCGAGCATTTAGCTCACAAAGTATGTATAGGCAGTCTGATCCCACCCGAGCATTTAGCTCACCAAGTATGTATAGGCAGTCTGATCCCACCCGAGCATTTAGCTCACCAAGTATGTATAGGCAGTCTGATCCCACCCGAGCATTTAGCTCACCAAGTATGTATAGGCAGTCTGATCCCACCCGAGCATTTAGCTCACCAAGTATGTATAGGCACTCTGATCCCACACGAGCATTTAGCTCACAAAGTATGTATAGGCACTCTGATCCCACCCGAGCATTTGGCTCACCAAGTATGTATAGGCAGTCTGATCCCACCCGAGCATTTGGCTCACCAAGTATGTATAGGCAGTCTGATCCCACCCGAGCATTTAGCTCACCAAGTATGTATAGGCAGTCTGATCCCACCCGAGCATTTAGATCACCAAGTATGTATAGGCAGTCTGATCCCACCCGAGCATTTAGCTCACCAAGTATGTATAGGCAGTCTGATCCCACCCGAGCATTTAGCTCACCAAGTATGTATAGGCAGTCGGATCCCACCCGAGCATTTAGCTCACCAAGTATGTATAGGCAGTCTGATCCCACCCGAGCATTTAGCTCCCCAAGTATGTATAGGCAGTCTGATCCCACCCGAGCATTTAGCTCACCAAGTATGTATAGGCAGTCTGATCCCACCCGAGCATTTAGCTCACCAAGTATGTATAGGCAGTCTGATCCCACCCGAGCATTTAGCTCACCAAGTATGTATAGGCAGTCTGATCCCACCCGAGCATTTAGCTCACCAAGTATGTATAGGCACTCTGATCCCACCCGAGCATTTAGCTCACCAAGTATGTAAAGGCAGTCTGATCCCACCCGAGCATTTGGCTCACCAAGTATGTATAGGCAGTCTGATCCCACCCGAGCATTTGGCTCACCAAGTATGTATAGGCAGTCTGATCCCACCCGTGCATTTAGATCACCAAGTATGTATAGGCAGTCTGATCCCACCCGAGCATTTAGATCACCAAGTATGTATAGGCAGTCTGATCCCACCCGAGCATTTAGCTCACCAAGTATGTATAGGCAGTCTGATCCCACCCGAGCATTTAGCTCACCAAGTATGTAAAGGCAGTCTGATCCCACCCGAGCATTTAGCTCACCAAGTATGTATAGGCAGTCTGATCCCACCCGAGCATTTAGCTCACCAAGTATGTAAAGGCAGTCTGATCCCACCCGAGCATTTAGCTCACCAAGTATGTATAGGCAGTCTGATCCCACCCGAGCATTTAGCTCACCAAGTATGTATAGGCAGTCTGATCCCACCCGAGCATTTATCTCACCAAGTATGTATAGGCAGTCTGATCCCACCCGAGCATTTAGCTCACCAAGTATGTAAAGGCAGTCTGATCCCACCCGAGCATTTAGCTCACCAAGTATGTATAGGCAGTCTGATCCCACCCGAGCATTTAGCTCACCAAGTATGTATAGGCAGTCTGATCCCACCCGAGCATTTAGCTCACCAAGTATGTATAGGCAGTCTGATCCCACCCGAGCATTTAGCTCAACAAGTATGTAAAGGCAGTCTGATCCCACCCGAGCATTTAGCTCACCAAGTATGTATAGGCAGTCTGATCCCACCCGAGCATTTAGATCACCAAGTATGTATAGGCAGTCTGATCCCACCCGAGCATTTAGCTCACCAAGTATGTATAGGCAGTCTGATCCCACCCGAGCATTTAGCTCACCAAGTATGTATAGGCAGTCTGATCCCACCCGAGCATTTAGCTCACCAAGTATGTATAGGCAGTCTGATCCCACCCGAGCATTTAGCTCACCAAGTATGTATAGGCAGTCTGATCCCACCCGAGCATTTAGCTCACCAAGTATGTAAAGGCAGTCTGATCCCACCCGAGCATTTAGCTCACCAAGTATGTATAGGCAGTCTGATCCCACCCGAGCATTTAGATCACCAAGTATGTATAGGCAGTCTGATCCCACCCGAGCATTTAGATCACCAAGTATGTATAGGCAGTCTGATCCCACCCGAGCATTTAGCTCACCAAGTATGTAAAGGCAGTCTGATCCCACCCGAGCATTTAGCTCACCAAGTATGTATAGGCAGTCTGATCCCACCCGAGCATTTAGCTCACCAAGTATGTAAAGGCAGTCTGATCCCACCCGAGCATTTAGCTCACCAAGTATGTATAGGCAGTCTGATCCCACCCGAGCATTTAGCTCACCAAGTATGTATAGGCAGTCTGATCCCACCCGAGCATTTAGCTCACCAAGTATGTAAAGGCAGTCTGATCCCACCCGAGCATTTAGCTCACCAAGTATGTATAGGCAGTCTGATCCCACCCGAGCATTTAGCTCACCAAGTATGTATTGGCAGTCTGATCCCACCCGAGCATTTATCTCACCAAGTATGTATAGGCAGTCTGATCCCACCCGAGCATTCAGCTCACCAAGTATGTAAAGGCAGTCTGATCCCACCCGAGCATTTAGCTCACCAAGTATGTATAGGCAGTCTGATCCCACCCGAGCATTTAGCTCACCAAGTATGTATAGGCAGTCTGATCCCACCCGAGCATTTAGCTCACCAAGTATGTAAAGGCAGTCTGATGCCACCCGAGCATTTAGCTCACCAAGTATGTATAGGCAGTCTGATCCCACCCGAGCATTTAGCTCACCAAGTATGTAAAGGCAGTCTGATCCCACCCGAGCATTTAGCTCACCAAGTATGTAAAGGCAGTCTGATCCCACCCGAGCATTTAGCTCACCAAGTATGTATAGGCAGTCTGATCCCACCCGAGCATTTAGCTCACCAAGTATGTATAGGCAGTCTGATCCCACCCGAGCATTTAGCTCACCAAGTATGTAAAGGCAGTCTGATCCCACCCGAGCATTTAGCTCACCAAGTATGTATAGGCAGTCTGATCCCACCCGAGCATTTAGCTCACCAAGTATGTAAAGGCAGTCTGATCCCACCCGAGCATTTAGCTCACCAAGTATGTATAGGCAGTCTGATCCCACCCGAGCATTTAGCTCACCAAATATGTAAAGGCAGTCTGATCCCACCCGAGCATTTAGCTCACCAAGTATGTATAGGCAGTCTGATCCCACCCGAGCATTTAGCTCACCAAGTATGTAAAGGCAGTCTGATCTCACCCGAGCATTTAGCTCACCAAGTATGTATAGGCAGTCTGATCCCACCCGAGCATTTAGATCACCAAGTATGTATAGGCTGTCTGATCCCACCCGAGCATTTATCTCACCAAGTATGTAAAGGCAGTCTGATCCCACCCGAGCATTTAGCTCACCAAGTATGTATAGGCAGTCTGATCCCACCCGAGCATTTATCTCACCAAGTATGTAAAGGCAGTCTGATCCCACCCGAGCATTTAGCTCACCAAGTATGTATAGGCAGTCTGATCCCACCCGAGCATTTATCTCACCAAGTATGTAAAGGCAGTCTGATCCCACCCGAGCATTTATCTCACCAAGTATGTATAGGCAGTCTGATCCCACCCGAGCATTTAGCTCACCAAGTATGTATAGGCAGTCTGATCCCACCCGAGCATTTAGCTCACCAAGTATGTAAAGGCAGTCTGATCCCACCCGAGCATTTATCTCACCAAGTATGTATAGGCAGTCTGATCCCACCCGAGCATTTAGCTCACCAAGTATGTATAGGCAGTCTGATCCCACCCGAGCATTTAGCTCACCAAGTATGTATAGGCAGTCTGATCCCACCCGAGCATTTAGCTCACCAAGTATGTAAAGGCAGTCTGATCCCACCCGAGCATTTAGCTCACCAAGTATGTAAAGGCAGTCTGATCCCACCCGAGCATTTAGCTCACCAAGTATGTATAGGCAGTCCGATTTTGGAATTGCACTCACTGTATTGTCTAACTCTACGTAGAAGGAATCCTTTGCATCCTCGGCCGATGTGAGCGTCGGAGGCAGCGATAAGTGTTCTGAATCCACACGAGGTGGACAGTCTCATTGTTAACATTCTTTCCTCCAACTGGACTCTCACTAGCACACAATAGCTAGTTCTTCACTGCAAAACCCACCCCATGTTCTTGGTTTCTTCCGTTCTTCTGCCTTTCCAAAAAAAGGTATAATTTTGTTTCCCCAAGTGACCCATCCTCGGGGAGGCGTGTCTCCTGCAGACCAGCAATATCTAAACCAAGACGATTGAGTTGGGCATCAATAACAGCCGTTTTTCTCACGTCACCAATGTCTCTAAGGTCAGTGGCATGTCCTGGACACATGGTCCTGACATTCTGTCAATGTCTCTAAGGTCAGTGGCATGTCCTGGACACAATGTCCTGACATTCCATCAATGTTTCTGAGGTAAGTGGCTGTCCCGGACACAAGGTCCTAACATTCTATCAATATTTCTGAGGTCAGTGACATGTCCCAGACACAAGGTCCTAACATTCCATCAATGTTTCTGAGGTCAGTGGCATGTCTCGGAAACAAGGTCTTAATATTCCATCAATGTTTCGGAGGTCAGTGATAATTCCTGGACACAAGGTTCTGACATTCCATCAATGTCTCTGAGGTCAGTGACATGTCCCGGACACAAGGTCCTAACATTCCATCAATGTTTCTGAGGTCAGTGGCATGTCCCGGACACAAGGTCCTGACAGTCCATCAATGTTTCTGAGGTCAGTGGCATGTCTTGGACACAAGGTCCTAACATTCCATCAATGTTTGTGAGGTCAGTGACAATTCCTAGACACAAGGTTCTGACATTCCATCAATGTTTCTGAGATCAGTGACATGTACCGGACACAAGTTCCTGACATGCCATCAATGTTTCTGAGTTCAGTAGCATGTCCTGGATACAAGGTCCTAACATTCCATCAATGTTTCTGAGGTCAGTGGCATTTCCTGGACACAAGGTCCTGACATTCTATCAATGTTTCTGAGGTCAGTGACATGTCCTGGACACGATGTCCTAACATTCCATCAATATCTCTGAGGTCAGTGACATGTCCCGGACACAAGGTCCTGACATTCCATCAATGTTTCTGAGGTCAGTGACATGTGCTGGACACTAATTCCTAACATTGCATCAATGTTTCTGAGGTCAGTGACAATTCCTGGACAAAAAGGTTCTGACATTTCATCAATGTTTCTGAGGTCAGTGACATGTGCTGGACACTAATTCCTAACATTGCATCAATGTTTCTGAGGTCAGTGACAATTCCTGGACAAAAAGGTTCTGACATTTCATCAATGTTTCTGAGGTCAGTGACATGTCCCGGAAACAAGATCCTGACATTCCATAACTGTTTCTGAGGTCAGTGGCATGTTCTGGACACAAGGTCTTGACATTTCATTAATGTTTCTGAGGACAGTGGCCTGTTCTGGACACAAGGTCCTGACATTCCATCAATGTCTCTGAGGTCAGTGACATGTGCCGGTTACAAGGTCCTGACATTCCATCAATGTCTCTGAAGTCAGTGACATGTCCCAGACACATGGTTATGACATTCCATCAATGTCTCTGAGGTCAGGGGCATGTCCCGGACACAAAGTCCTGACATTGCAAGTTGCAAGCCAAAACCTGAAGTTTTCATGTTTAGTTTTATTGCCTGGTTCACTTGATTAACAACCTGCGACACAGACATCAAAGTTGTTGCCCATCCAGAAGCGAAGATCAGACGGATTTCTCTTAATAATGTAATGCTGGTCATCAATCTGATTCTTGTCCCAAGTGACCCTGGATCAGTGGCAAGACTTTTGGTCGAGACGACGGGGGTAACGCGGGATGAAGTGGTTTTACCTCACGTATACA